>JAANYP010002918.1:0-306945 GCA_020465985.1 Centrapalus pauciflorus | reverse complement strand
AAATTATTTTATATATATATATATATATATATATATATATATATATATATATATATATATATATATATATATATATATATATAATATGGTTCGAGAGAGTACCATCCTTATGCAGCGCACCAGAATGTACCACATTTAAAAAAACTTTTTTTAAAATTTTTTTATAAACATGTTTTTATTAACATTATGGAAGATCATTTATGTAAATTTCACATAAATTCACATCTCCTAGCATCTAAAAAATGATGTGAACGCGCACTTACATAAATTTGAATATATGTGAACTTACATTTATCTGATGTGTGATTTCATGCACTTAAAATGTTTGAAATTACGTGAAATTCATATATCATCTGTGTAATGTTAATTAAAACATGTTTTTAAGAGTGGTACCTTCTGGTACGCTGCATAATGGGTGATACTCACTTGAACCTAAATATATATATATATATATATATATATATATATATATATATATATATATATATATATATATATATATATATATATATATAGGGAGGTTCAATTGAGCACTTTTATGCATCGAGGTACAAAAGTACCTATATCATCCATTAGATCAAAAAATTGTATGGATTAGATTAATGGCAAAAGGGTAAATAGTTAGACAATTTTATGCATCTTGTGCATTATAGAAACAAAGGAAGAAGGGCATTTTGGGAAATGTGCATACCTCATTAAATTTAATATTTCAACAAATAATTAAATAATAAATGCTAAATAAATTCAATTGATACATTTCCAAATTTAAAAAAAGTACACAAATTCAAAAAAGATGATGGAGATCGATGCATTTCATCGTTAATCGTGTTTATCTATGCATTGTGTTAAAAAAACGCATTTAACAAAAAAAAATATACAAATCCATTTATGCATCGTGTTCAACTTGTTCATCATTCTTTTATGCATCGTGTTTGTCGTTCATATTCTTCATTCAGCTATGCATCATGTTCAACTTGTTCATCATTTATCTATGCATCGTCATTGTTCATCATCATTTTCCGTTGTTCATCGTTCATCATCCATCCATGCATTGTCATTGTTCATCATCCATCTATGCATTATCATCATTCATTGTACAACATCCATCTATGCATCATGTTTTTCATAATTTTCATCGGTTACCTCTCTTGTTCATGTTCATCATCATCATTGTTCATCGTTAATCTTCGTCTTCGATATTATCACTAAGAAAAATCATGAAGAACACGATTAGAGAGAGAGAGAGAGAGAGAGAAATGAGGAGGAAAATGAGGAATGTAGTTAATATGAGATTTTAATTCAAAATGTAACTCCTAATTATCATTTAATGATTTTTAGAAATAAATTAATTATCATGTCTTTAGTTTTCCCTAAATGCCCTTTGTGCACCCTTGGTGGATTATCCGATGCACAAAAGTGCCTCGGGGTGCCCCGATGTGTAAGGTCTACCACTGCAAGATCTATCTAGACGCGGATCCGTGAACGAGTGCGGAATCCTCGTTGACGGTTAGACGGACAACTCTCAACCAACGGAAACACGGAGACTATTAGACGCTGAACGAACGACACACGAACGATCCTACGTACTAATTCTCTCCGAAACGGCACTCACCTAGCTGATAAACTCGAGATCGCCTCTTGCTTAATTCCTCACGAATTCTGCAAAAAGTCCTCTAATCATTCGAGTCTATCCCTAATTATAGACCCAGATTCGAATCTGATGTGGGTCAGACTAGAATCTGGCCCAAGGCCCATTCGAGTCTGTCCAACATGACAGTCTCGAATCTATCCTATATTCGAATCTAAGGTCTCATTCGAATCTATCACAGATTCGAATGTATCCTCTTATGCAATTCGAATCTAGCCTTTGACATATACAACTAAGTGTTTGAAACTTATGATATTACCTTATGACTGATTTTATCTTTGAACTTTATGTTTGAACTTCTTGTAATACGTTACATCAAGTTCAAACATACAAACATTGATAATCATCAATCATACATAATATATATATAACAAACATATGATAATTCACAATGTAAGACAACTTAGACTGCTATCGTCACACGGGATGTACCAACAGACTCCCCCTTGACGATAGCTTCTAATAATTCACACATTTGATTTAAGAACATGGTTTATTATTGATTCAAAACACTACCAGCATACAGACCTTTCTCGACGCAAACCTTGACCACATTTTCATACTTACTAGCCTCAGTATCCATATGTGCGTCACTGGAAATCTTACAGTTATACAAAATCTGCAGGTCTTCTTTAGATAGGTTCACCAGGTGAAGCGGGTCATAGACTCTAAGCATGACCTTTTCTTCAAAATCTTCCATGACTGCTTCCCCGGTCTCTGTATCAGCATACCACCAATGTAGATTTCGCAAAACATTCTGTGGCATTTTCTTCAGAGGTACCTTCCTCATGCATTTCACTGGTTTGTACTGAATCCTCATCCAAGGTCGGCCTGTAAGAGGATCTATACGTGACTTATCCTCAACTCTTCTTCCGACCCTTGGACTCAACCGTTCAAACTTCCTAGATCTCCCCTCCTTTCTTATTATTCTTTCAATCACATTCGCATAAGGATCATCACCAATATTTATCAGATCTTTCCATGCAAGCGCTGTGATTTCAATCTTTGGAAGGGTGTTGAATGCTTTCAATGTTCGCCTAATGTACTGAAGCCCGTCTTTTCTTTTAATTATAAAAAGTTGAAGATCTCTGTCAAAGAACCAACTTAAGATTCGCTCAGATAGCTTCCCTGTACCAGGCACTTTCATTGATCTCCTAATTGCTAAATCCTTCTCTTCGGCTCTGAACCATAGCTTCCTTTTTTCTTCGTTACTTAGCTCTCTTGCTGGTTCTTCAGTCGATGACTTAGGATTCAAGGCAGCATTCACTATGTCAACATCGACAATTCTATTTCCATCTATCATATAAGTGTCAGTGATAGGATTCTGCTGAACAACTATTTCGTCAGCTTCATCATCCTCATCAGCTACTACTTCATCTTCAGGTTGCCAATCTACTATCTCTTCCGGAATAAACTCTCCTTCTTCAAGCTCTTCATCTTCATAATCAAAACCTCCATCCAGTGGATCATCATCGAGATCCATGAGTGCTTCAATCATCTCACTGATCTCAAAGTCTGAAGGCTGTTTAGATGAACTAGCTTCACCCCTTTCTCCTTCGCCTTGACTAGGCTCCCCCTGAACTTGTATAACTTGAGCTGCAGGAAAATCTACAGACCCAATCTCTTTTATTCGCACCGGGATCATTGCCTTCATTATCATCATCTTTTCTCTGTACTTCCTGATCTTTACAACTCGTCTCCCCCTGAGTTTGTAGATTTTTCATAAGTTGCTCTAGGAGGGACCGCATTGCTCGGATTTCAGACGATTGATCAGCAACAAACGATTTAATCTTCGTGTTTTCGTCTCTAACACTTTCAACAATCTTTCTCAGTTCTGCATTCTCCTTATCAAGATTAGAGTTATGCTCTTGGAGTTCACCGACTGCTTTTGTGAGAGTTATGATTTGAATGTTCTGAAAGTCGACACGGCTCTTGAGTTGCATGATTTGTTGATTGTCGGTATAGGCTTCGGATGTAGAAGGGATGGACTGAATGGGAGCAGGATTGAATGGTTGGGGAATGTAGGGTTCATGTTGCTGAGGTGGCGGTGATGGTGGAGCTGTAACTTGGGGTTGGGTTTGGGTTTGAGGCTGAGGTTGTGCATCGGACTCTGATGAAGTCCCCTGCATAAACCTGTGACGTTTGGCCCGTTGCCTTGTCACCAACTGAGCAGTCTCATCTTCTTCAAAATCTGACTCCTCCGATTCCCTGGCCTCTCGTCTCCTCGAACCACCTTCATTGACAATCAATCGCGAACCATAAGTTCCAATTTGAACTTCAGGAACTGCAGCTGCAGGAACTTCTTTCTTGGCGCCCGCATCAACACCCATTCTTCAGGAATTTTGAATCCAGGCTTTAGCACTAACGCCTCAGTGTCAGTGAATAACACCGAGTTCTTCTTATCACAGATTTGAGAGACACTAATGAGATTATGAACCAGTTTATCAACGTGATAGACTTGATCCAAAGTAATCGTCCCATTAGTGACTTCTCCAGTTCCAGTGATATTTCCACCCTTGTTACCCGCGAATGATACGAATCCCCTATTACTCCCCTTGAAGTCTGTGAGAAGACTTCTTTCCCCCGTCATGTGCCTGGAGCAACCACTGTCGACGAACCACTTGTTGTTTGGACCGGTAGTTATCTCCTGCACATGAAAGAAAATAGGTTAGTTATCACGGGGAACCCAAGCCATGACTGACTTGGTAATACCATTCTCGTCCACATACGTGAACTCTTTCAAGTACCCATCTCGCCTTTCAGGTGACTTGGGCCTTTGAACTGAATTCTGTTGTGGTGCCGAGTGATTTAAGTTCACTCTTTGCCTTGGTATAGGCATTTGTTGTGGAGCTCTAGAATAATTCCTATTATATGCCATTTCTGACTGTGATCCTTGAGCTCTTACCGGTGCATACTGTCTAACAGGAGTATGTGACCTAACTGGAGTATGTGACCTGCTAGGTGTGGTGCTCCTATAGACTTGCTGTGGTGCTGACCTAGATTGATTATTGACACGATTCGTTGAATTTGTCCTAATCACTTCCTTTGGTCCAACCTTAACCGGTGTGTTCTTCACAACTTGTTTGGGTGCGGCCTGCACAGTTTTCTCGGTAGGTTGAGAACTACTGCTGCTTGCCACACTGGATGAGGGCTTAACAGGTGTTGGATTCACTGTCTTAGGGGTAACTTCTGTTTTCCTAAGTGGACAGTGAGAAGCAACATGCCCTTTCTCGTGACATCTAAAGCAAGACATCTTATCCATGGACTTTTTGGTTGGTCCCTTAGATCTAGGTGTCTCACTAGTGTCAACTGCCTTTTGTACATCTACAGTGTCTGTCTCTTCGACCTGGTCAGCCCATGAAATTTTCTGTTTTCCTGCAGGTGTTTCACTGGAGGAAGACACAAATTTCACTTTCTTGACCTTGGCGGTTGAGTCAACCACCTTAGGTGTATTATCAACTGTAGGCTCAGGTGTCGGTTCAGGTAGGTCCTCTAAGTCTACTGACTTGTCAGTTTTCTCCTGAGGCTGAGGCACATAATTAGCATTGAAAGGTGGAGGAATTTCGTGAAAACCTAGACCTACAGGCTTCTTAGACTGTCTTTGGGCATCTAAGACTTTTCCTAGATTTAAGCTTGAATTCCTAGACTTCTCCAACTTGCTGTTTGCCTCTGCTACCTTAACCTTGGTCTCGGCTAGCTCTATGTCCTTGTCCTTCAGACTTTTGGTCAAGGCCTCTACGTGCTCATACATAAGCTCTATCCTAACACACTGCTCACTCAGTTTGTCTTTTAGAACTATTACGTCTTGAGCATCAGCCTTAAGCTTTTCTTTTAAGTCTTGCTTTATATCATTTAGGCTAGCGTTTTCTATTTTTAAGTTTTCATTTTGAGCAGATATGGTTTTATGTGATTCTAAGACTAGATTTAACCTATCATTAGAAGTAGCACACAAAGCACATAATTCTGAAAATAGAGAATAAGAAAGACTAATCTTAGAGTTATCAGATTCCACGTTGGCCATCTGAGCAGCAAACTCCAGCACGGTCTGATCATTCGCCTTCTCTACCCACATCGGACTGCTGTCCCGTGTGGTCTGCTCGTCTTCTTCACAACCATTCTCCGTAACTTCAGCCATGAAAGCTCTAGCATTTGACTCAGGATGTGAACTCCAGTCATAGGTACCATCTAGCTGTCTGTCAGAAGTGACATTGGATAGTAGACCCGCTAGATTGGCTTGACCAGATGAGGAACTCGGAAGGTATCTTTGTTGGGACTGATTTTGGAATTGTCCCTGATGTTGGCTCTGTCCCTGGTATGTCTCTACCTTTGGCCTCTGGCACTCCCTTGCGAAGTTTCCTAGTCCTTGACAGTTATAGCATTTCACCTTGGACTTATCAAACCCGATCCCCTTGTTATTCATCTGCAAATTCCTTCCAGTTCTCTTAATGAATCTTTTAACCCTCTGGGTCACCATGGCCAGTTGCCATTTAAGATCCATTTCCTCTAAGTCATCAGGGTCGACCTGATCGTAATCTTCATCCCAAAGAGCCGGATCATTGATCTTCCCTTGAACACAATTTCCATAAGCGGCCACAAACGAAGCAAGGAGATTCAAATGCTCTTCCGCGGACTTTGCGCTCATGGGCATCTTCGAATAGCTCTGACTGGTCGATGCCTGTTGGACTTGAGGTTGCGGTTCTTCCGATCTTCCTAACCCTAAGAACGCGCGATTTAGTGAGTCTTCGGACTCTGATGGCGATGACGTTTCTCCGGTGAAAAACGTTGTAGCACTCTTCGGTTCAGCTGTCACTGATGATTTAGATGTCTTTCCAAAATACATAGCCGGATTCTGGACTTGCTCGTAATCAGTCTCAGCCTTAATCATCTCGAAGTGATATGCCCTCAACGTTCCCACAATGTCATCAAGTGATTGAGCATAATATTTGTCCTCATTCAGCTTAATCATTGCCACGTACATAGCCCATTTGGCTGGTAGGGATCAAGAAGCTTGTTGTTCTTGTCAGTGTCCGAATACTCAATTCCATGACTTTCAAGTTCCGTTATCAGATGATAGAACCTTGTGATAATATCATCCAACTGTTCATCCTTAATTGCCTTGAAAATCGCAAACTGTTGGGTCAACAGCTCTGTACGCTTTCTACGCACCCGAGGATTACCCTCACACCTTTTCTGGAGAGACCCCCAAAGTTCCTTCGACGTCCTTTGAGTCCGAAATGTGTGTAAAATATCTTGAGGTAAAGCCATACGGATTATGGAGAAAGCTTTGTTCTCAGCTTCAAATAGTTTCTTGTCATCCTCTTTCATCATCTGATATGACAAGACCTTTTGACGGCCTTCAACTTCAGATACTGGTGGAATGTACCCTTCATCTATGCACACCCACATGCGCAGATCGTTGAATCGTACAAAATCCGTAAATCTGTCCTTCCACCAGTAATAGTCCTCAACTTTCATCAGCTTTGGCGGTGCATTTGCCTTCCCAACTTCGTGATCCATCTCAAGGAATTTCTGAAGGTTTGACATCTTTTCTGAAACAAATTGAATTTGAACTTAATTAATTTAATTCGAAACTGATTTAGACTAACTTATTCGAATCTAGATAGATTCGAAACTAATTAATATTAAATCTGTTGAGATTAAATTCGATTAAGTCTTAAAAGTCAATTAGATTCGAAATAATGTCAGATTCGAACAACTCCTTAGATTCGATGGTCCTTAGATTCGAAGGCTTCAGTAGATTCGAATGTCTAGCAGATTCGAAGCACAGAATCGAAACAGTAACAAACTCGAAATAAACTCGAAACAACACAGACTCGAGATCCAATTCGAATGAAGTAACAGATTCGAAACAAAGTAGACTCGAAACACACTGAAATTGACTCGAAAGGAGCGTATTTAGGTTAGACTCGAGACTAAAGTGAAACCCTAATTACCCCTATAGATTCGAGCGCCGCAAACTCGAAAAACGGCTAACACTTTGATTTTTTGACGTTTTACAGATTAAACCACTATTTTTCAAAAGAAAAATAATGATTTCGACCAAAAACGTGAAAAACAACAAAGTGTTTCCCGAATATGAATTTGCTAAGCTCAGAAACACGTTTTTGAGAGCAAACCCGTCCAACTAGCGTCAAGAAACCTAGAATGTATCTGATGAACACGAAGAACACCAAGAACACTCCGTAGTCTCTGATACCACTTGTAAGGTCTACGACTGCAAGATCTATCTAGACGCGGATCCGTGAACGAGTGCGGAATCCTCGTTGACGGTCAGACGGACAACTCTCAACCAACGAAAATACGGAGACTATTAGACGCTGAACGAACGACACACGAACGATCCTACGTACTAATTCTCTCCGAAACGGCACTCACCTAGCTGATAAACTCGAGATCGCCTCTTGCTTAATTCCTCACGAATTCTGCAAAAAGTCCCTTAATGATTCGAGTCTATCCCTAATTATAGACCCTGATTCGAATCTGATGTGGGTCAGACTCGAATCTGGCCCAAGGCCCATTCGAGTCTGTCCAACATGACAGTCTCGAATCTATCCTATATTCGAATCTAAGGTCTCATTCGAATCTATCACAGATTCGAATGTATCCTCTTATGCAATTCGAATCTAGCCTTTTGACATATACAACTAAGTGTTTGAAACTTATGATATTACCTTATGACTGATTTTATCTTTGAACTTTATGTTTGAACTTCTTGTAATACGGTACATCAAGTTCAAACATACAAACACTGATAATCATCAATCATACATAATATATATATAACAAACATATGCTAAATCACAATGTAAGACAACTTAGACTGCTATCGTCACACGGGATGTACCAACACGATGCATAAAAGTTCTCAATTGAACCTCAATCTATATATATATATATATATATATAGGGGTGAGTTCAATGGAAAACCACCATGCACCAGAAAACATGGAAACCTACGCATACTGTCCGATTTGGTGCATTTCATGAAAAACACGGTGGCATGATCGTAAATAAGGTGATGCATCCTGTGGGATTTTGATGCATCACGCGGGAAATTTGATGCATCACACGGAATTTTGACGCATCACGCGGGAAATTTGATGCATTTGTGGTGGTGCAGTGCAGTTTTCACAAGTTTTCAGGTGCATTGTGGTTTTCCATTGAATCCCCCTCTATACACACACACACACACACACACACATATATATATATATATATATATATGAAATATGGTTCGTGTGAATGCCTAAAAAATGCAAAGTACCGTGAGTACCTGTGAACACACGGGTTTCGGATGTAAACATGCTCTGAAAAAAGTTTTTTTTTTTAATTTTTTTTATTTCAGTTGGATACAAATAATATATGGCTATTTGTAAAAAATTAAATACAATCACATTTTTAATCATCTTAAAAGTCATGTGAACGTGAAAAAATTCATGTGAACATTTTAGTGTGAACATACGTTCACAACTGTGCAGTTCATGTGAACACACACGTTTCACGTAGTTCTAGTGTGTGTTTATGTGTGATTTTTTGCAAGTAGTTTTATATTATTGATTTAAACATGATCATGAAATTTCTTTTAAAAAAAATGGTATTAAGCGAGGTACCTCCGGTACTCCCCAAAACTAATGGTAATCATTTGAACCCAAATACATACATACATATATATATACATACATACATACACACACACACACACACACACACACATATATATATATATATATATATATATATATATATATAAATTTAGGTTCAAGTGGGTACCACCTATAACACATCGCACCCGAAGTACCACTCTTAAAATTTTTTTTTTTGAAAATTTTTTCATAAACATGTTTTAATTAACATTACACAGGTGATATATAAATTTCACGCAAATTCGAACACTTTAAGTGCATGAAATCACGCATCACATAAATGCACGTTAACATATATTCAAATTTATGTAAGTGTACGTTCGTATCATTTTTTAGGAGCTAGAATATGTGAATGTATTTAAAATTTACATATTATCTTCATAATGTTAATTAAAACATATTTATGAAAAAAAAAAATTAAAAAAAGTTTTTTTTAATGTGGTACCTTCTGATGCGCTGTATAATGAGTGGTAATCTCTCGAATTATATAGACACACACACCTATTTTCAAGAGGTAGAAGATGAAGCGTACAAAATGACCAAATTGTCCCTGACTTAACGATTCTTGGTTAACGGAGTTAACGAGAGGGAGTGTGCATAATTCTTAAAATAGGGACGACTTTTGTAATTTTAAAGCACAAGGACGAAACCTGTAATTTTGATATAACCACAGGGACGAAATTGTAATTTACTCTTTTTATAAAGTTTTGAAAAGTCAAACTGTCAAATGACCAAATATGTAACAAAACTTCAAAACAGAAACCACCGGTGTAATAAATAATATCTAAAGATCAAATTCATAATTTCTACCAAATAACACGTTGAAAATTTGTGATTATACCCAAATTATAAAGTTTAAACAATGGTACATAGTCTTTGACCTTCCGGTTTAAATAAATGCACTTGCAAAAAAGACATCCTTTTTTTGGAAAGAAAAAGGTTAGAATATAGTTGTTAATTCGATGACAATGATAACAAAAAGCCTAGTTGTTTCTTAGGTGGCTACACCTAAATATATTATTAGGTTAGATTATCAAAATAAAAAAAAAATAAAAACATACCAAGCCAAAAAATTAAAACTACCCCGGAATTATAATTTAACTTAATTTAATTTTAACATAATTTAACTTGTGATTTTGTATAGTCGAACTTTACTTGATAATCTTTTTTACAAGACTATTTACGATTTATTATTTTATTTGATAATTTAGTAGTGTTTTAATGTAATTGTAGCACTATAGGTATGTCAATGATTTATATTTTACTTTTTATATAATATGTTTAATGATTTGGTCAAAAGAAATAAAAATGGATTTTGATTTTCATTAAAGTTATAACAAAGCTAACTTACAAAATCACAAATATATATATATATATATATATATATATATATATATATATATATATATATATATATATATATATATATATATATATATATATAGGGGTGTGTTCAATGGAAAACCACTATGCACGTGAAAACTATGGAAACCTACGCATACCGTCCGATTTGGTGCATTTCATGAAAAAAGCGGTGGCATGATCGTAAATAAGATGATGCATCACGTGAGATTTTGATGCATCACGCGCGGAATTTGATGCATCACGTGGGATTTTGATGCATCACGCGGGGAATTTGATGCATTTGTGGTGGTGCAGTGCGGTTTTCACAAGTTTTCAGGTGCATTATGCAGAAAAACAGTGCATCACGCGGGAATTGTGATGCATTTGTGGTGGTGCATGGAGGTTTTCCAAGGTTTTCCGATGCATGTTGGTTTTCCACTGAACCCCCCTCTATATATATGGGTGGGTTCAATGGAAAACCACTATGCACGTGAAAACTATGAAAACCTACGCATACCGTCCGATTTGGTGCATTTCATGAAAAAAGCGGTGGCATGATCGTAAATAAGATGATGCATCACGTGGGATTTTGATGCATCACGCGAGAAATTTGATGCATCACGTGGAATTTTGATGCATCACGCGGGGAATTTGATGCATTTGTGGTGGTGCAGTGCGGTTTTCACAAGTTTTCAGGTGCATGATGGTTTTCCAATGAACCCTATATATATATATATATATATATATATATATATATATATATATATATATATATATATATATATATATATATGGGTGAGTTCAATGGAAAACCACTATGCACCTGAAAACTATGGAAACCTACGCATACCGTCCGATTTGGTGCATTTAATGAAAAACGCGGTGGCATGATCGTAAATAAGGTGGATGCATCACGTGGAATTTTGATGCATCACGCGGGAAATTTGATGCATCACAGGGGATTTTGATGCATCACGCGGGGAATTTGATGCATTTGTGGTGGTGCAGTGCGGTTTTCACAAGTTTTTCGGTGCATGGTGGTTTTCCATTGAACCTCCCTCTATATATATATATATATATATATATATATATATATATATATATATATATATATATATATATATATATATATATGTATATATATATATATATAGAGGGAAGTGATTTGTACACGGCAAAATTTTGTCATACAAATTTCATATGAAAATACTATTTTATCTTAATTTTAAGAGGTAAAATATAATGATGATAAAAGTGTTAGTAAAGGTAAAATGATCATTTTATATGAAATTGTTGTATACGTTAAAACTTTGTTGTGTATAAATCACTTCCCATAAATATTGGTGTGGGTCACTTTATCCAATATTATTAATTACGTAGACTAGACTAGCCATTTTAACTATAGCCGTTGTTTATTGATTAAGGATCATGATTACTTATATTTAATTAACTAGTTTATTAACCGGTGTATTACACAGATAACTTTAATAAATAGTTTTTCTCAAAAGTTATATAAACTAAAAATTACAAATTAACATTAAATTTTGATATATTGAATCTTTTTATACTTATGATACTTAACATATTTTATTATAATTACTTTTAAGTATAAGTTAGTTAAACGAAAAAAATAGTCGATAATAACATTAAAGTTTATTATCATTATTATAATTAGTTAGTAATTTTTTAAAGGGATAATTACAAAACTAGCCACATCCCACACCTCTTTATCAAGTTTTAGCCATTTAATATATACATTTTACCAAAATAGTCATACTTTACGTTACCACATTTACGTGATAGCCACCATTTACGTGATATGTACTTTTTATTCATAATTTAATGCATTACGTTACAAAAGGTGTTTGGTAACGTAAATTGTTGTACTTTACGTGACCACTTTTGCTCCTTCCCCATAAAAAGTTGTTAAATGTCTTTTCATGGTAAAAGAGGAAAAGTACAATAATTTACGTTACCAAACACCTTTTGTAACGTAATGAATTAAAATATGAATAAAAAGTACATATCACGTAAATGGTGGCCATCAAGTAAATGTGGTAACGTAAAATATGGCTATTTTGGTAAAATGTATATTAAATGGCTAAAACTTGATAAAGGGGTGTGAGATGTGGCTATTTTTGTAATTAACCCTTTTTTAAATGTTGATTGGGTAATTTAAAATTATTAATAAATCCTTAAGAATAGGATATTTTTAAGGATTTAAAAAGAAATAGATATTTATATTTAGAAAAAATAAAAAATTACATATGTCAATTGGATATAAAGCCACATGACATTATAAAGTGACGATAAATGGCAAAAAATGTTATTCATCTAGTTGTATAGATAGATACTTTAATATATCATTGAAACATAACGACACGTTGCCACGTTGGCACCATGACACGTTAATTCTTCAAGTCAAATCAATGACGCGATTTTCTTGTTCGGTACTCTCGGATTAATTACAAATAAACTCTAATTTTTTACATCGAAATGTTAGATCTACCCACTTAAAAAATTACTTTGATAATTTACTAGTTTGTTATATTACCCACGGTAAGACGTGGATATTTTTAAAATTTATTTATATAAATTGTATATAAATAAAAATAAAAATATATAGTCATTAATTATTTAAAATAATATAAAAATACTATTAGAGTGATTTTTAAAATTTTTATTTTTAATTTAATATGTTATAATTGATATAAATTGAGATTTTAGTTTATATATAATATAATACTTATATATTTACTACAAATGTTTATTACCTATTTTATTAATATTCTAAATGGCAAAATGGTCATTTAAAAAAAATGACTGGTCAAATGATCAAAACCATAACAAATAGTTAACCATGGATACTATAATTGTAATTTTGACGTGATAAGGACGGTATTCATAATTTACTTAGAACCACAGGGATGAAATTTATGTTACCTGTAACGCTATTCTAATTAATGAGTTATTGTGAATTTGTGATAAGGGTTATTTCTATACGTACACATTTTCTTGCTAATTATATATCCCTTTCTTTTAGCTTGGGAGAAAAAATAAATTTAATCACTGTGTTCGTTAAAAAACATATGAAATAGGTGTATGATTAGCATAACAATGTTTTGTGATAAAAGTAAAACAAATCACAACTGTATTTTAAATTTTTGGTGATAAAATTTATTTTAGAGTAAATTACTTAGATGGTCCATGTGGTTTATAGCAAATTACAGATTTCGTCTCTAATTTTTAAAAATTACACTGGTAGTCCACATTTTAAAACTTTGTCACGCTTTCAGTCCCTAAGAAACTCAATTTTTAAAAAATGTCAAATTTGCCCTTATAAATTAATTTCACATATAGTACTTAATCAATTAATTTAATTTTTTTATATATTATTGTTTAATTAATAAATGATATTTTACTTATTAGTGTAATAATTTAATTACAATTTATTTATTTATTTTACCTATATATTAATAAGTTTTATTATTATTATTATTATTATTATTATTATTATTATTATTATTTTGTTGTTGTTGTTGTTATTATTATTATTATTTTGTTGTTGTTGTTGTTATTATTATTATCATTAATTTTTGTTTTATAAAAAGTTTTGCATTTATCAATATATTTAATTAATTTATCCTTCTTATTTTCCTATATTAATTTTGAAATACTATTAATGTTGTTTTTGAAACTTTAAACATAAAAAATATGTAAATTCATTTATTAATTTTAAAAATCATTCATTTCTATTTTATAGATTTTATTATTGTATATTCTACATATAAGTGTAACCTAGGGCTGTAAAACGAACAAAACGTTAATGAAGATATCATCGTTCGCATTCATTCGGTTTGTTTACAACGCTAGTGTAACATATCATTTCGTTTAATAAATGAGCGAACATTGAACTTTTCGCAACGGTTCGTGAACGGTTTGCTAAACGTTTGATTTATTTCCATCCCTATATTACACTCATAAAAATTTAAAAAAATGCTAAAAATTTACAAGCTTCTTAAAGTTTATAGAATTAATACAAATTTACTAACACTGTTTTATATGTAGAATATACGATAGTCTACTAATAAAAATTTATAAAATAAGGATGAATGATTTTTAAAATTTGTAAGTGAATGTACATATTTTTCATGTTACGACTTTCAAAATCAACATTAATAGCATTTGAAAATTAATATATTAAGATAAGAAGGGTAATTAATTAAATATATAGATAGATGGAAAATTTATAAAACCAAAATTAATAAAAAAATAAATATTTTTATCAAAACGAGTGAATGTATATAATAATAATAATAAGAGTAAAGGACATTTTTGGTCCTTGTGGTTTGATGGTTTACCCGGATTCAGTCCCTTAACCATAATAAGGTCAAATTTCATCCCTATTTTGCTAATTTTGTGCCCTTTTAGTCCCTCGTCCGTTAAACTTAACGATACAACCGTTAAATTTGTAAGAATAACATTTTTACCCTTTTCATTGACACTTTTAGTCCCTATGGTTTTATTATTTACCCATTTATAGTCCAACATTTATTTTATTTTATTTCATCTTTATAATTATATTATTCATAGATATACTTAATTTATTATAAACACACTTATTTTATTTATAAATATACTTATATTTTAATATTTTATTTACATTTACTATAGTTCGTATTTTATTTAAAATTTAACTTTTATTTTAATTAAAATATATATTTTCTTTACTAATTTATTTAAAGTTCATCTTCTTTATTAATTTTAATTTTTATAATATTATTGCTGACATTTATATATGTAATTTTGTTAGTTGTGTTTAAGTAGATATAATATCGCCGATATTTTTCATCTCCAAAGTCACTATTTCTTCAAATATCTTCCAACCTAATCAATTATCGACAAATAAATTATATACATATATGAATATGCTTGAAAAAATAATGACATTGGAAGATACTTGAAAATATTTTATATATATATATATATATATATATATATATATATATATATATATATAATATGGTTCGAGGGAGTACCACTACTTATATAATTTATGTGTTGATAATTGATTAGGTTGGAAGACACTTAAAAAAATAGTGACTTTGGAGAGGAAAAATATCGACGATATTATATCTACTTAAACACAACTAACAAAATTACATATATAAATGTCAACAATAATATTATAAAAATTAAAATTAATAAAGAAGATAAACTTTAAATAAATTAGTAAAGAAATATATATTTAAATTAAAATAAAAGTTAAATTTTAAATAAAATACGAACAATAGTAAATGTAAATAAAATATTAAAACATAACTATATTTATAAATATAATAAGTGTGTTTATAATGAATTAAGTATATCTATAAATAATATAAGAGTATCATAAAGATAAAATAAAATAAAATAAATGTTGGACTATAAATGGGTAAATAATAATACCATAGGGACTAAAAAGTCTCAATAAAAAGGGTAAAAATGTCATTCTTACAAATTTAACAGTTGTGTCGTTAAGTTTAACGGACGAGGGACTAAAAGGGCACAAAATTAGCAAAATAGAGATGAAATGTGACCTTATTATGGTTAAGGGACTGAATCCGGGTAAACCATCAAACCACAAAGACCAAAAATGTCCTTTACTCTAATAATAATAATAATGAAACTCATTAGTATATAAATTGTAATTTAATTCGCAGTATTTATTAATTAAATAATTAGAAATATACAAATAATTAAATATAAAGAAAAATCAACTTAAATAATTAGGGACAAAATGTGAAATGAATTTATAAGGGCAGAATTAAATTTTTAAAAGATTAAGTTGTTTAGAAACTGAAAACGTGACGATTTCAAAATATGGACTACTAATGTAATTTCCAAAGTTATGGACGAAACCTGAAATTTGCTATAGACCACAGAGACCATTTATGTAATTCACTCTTTCTTTTAAGGTTAAGTGTTATTTTGACCATCCAACTTTAAGATTTTTTTTCAATTTAGCCATTAAACTATTTTTGTCTCGATTTAGCCACTAAACTATTTTTTGTATACATATTTTGCCACTAAACAGTCTTTTTGTCTCGATTTAGCCACTAAACTTTAAACTCATTAGTGGTTAAATCGAGACAGAAAACAGTTTAGTGGCTAAATGAGACAAATCTGAAAGTAGGATGATCAAAATGGTACTTAACCCTTTATTTTATGTCAAATACTTACGTTTTTTTTTTCTTTTTGTCAAATCATTTAAACTTCTACCTAGCTAGGGTTCTTTATAATTTTCTTTTCAATTTTCCGTGACAATTCATCTTTCTCACAAAAGCACCACCACCTCCGGCCACCGCCAACAACCATCAAACACGAGATTCAAATACAAAATGAAGAATATACAAATGAAACCCTAAATAGATTGCTAATCCAAGATCCACAAACCAACAGAAAAAGAGAGATCTGAAATTTAAAAAGCAAACAATACCTCAAATCAAAAACCTAACAAATCTAAAACGTAATTATATTTCTTTAACTCCACCGTACGTGTATATTATAATTTTTAATACGTAAGGATTATACTCCCTCCGTCCCAAAATAATTGTCAACATTTGACATTTGAAGTATTTCTTTCTCAACTTTGACATTAAATATTTTTCTTTGTGTTATATAATACTAGTTTATTACCCGCGTATTACGCGGATATCTTTAATATATATATATAAAATATAATAAATAAAAAGATAAAGATATAAATATTTTTTTAAAACTAAAGTATATAAGATGATATTATTATTTATTATAACCTATTAATTTTGTATATTTCTAAATATATATGAAGAGGAATTATTTTCTTATATATTGTTTTAAACTTTTATTATATTATCTTAAAATTAATAAGTTAGTGGATTATTAGATTTTGTTTGATTTGATTTGATTTGAATTTAAAAGTGGATTATATTATATTTGGATAGATTTAATTAATAAGTTAGTAGAGTATTAGATTTTGTTTGATTTGATTTGATTTGAATTGAATTTAAAAAGTGGATTATATTAGATTTGGATAGATTTGATTAAAATTTTTTTTTTATTTTTAAATTCTATAAATGCCACGCGTCGATTCATGATGATGACACGTGACTTCACCAGAAATGAGTATAGTTACTCTTTTAATAGACTAGATAGATGTGATGCAAAATATATGTAAGGATTTGGTTTTAAATGAATTTTCATTGGGTATAATTTTCATCAAATATCATATAACACAAACTAATATATTTGAGGTTAAAGTTGAAAAAGAAAGACTTCAAAAGTCAAATGTGGACAATTATTTTGGGACGGATGAAGTATTTACTTAACGTGGAATTAATATATATAAATAGTTAAGTTGACACCTAGTCAACAGGTTAGTGCGGATTAATCAAGGCATATATATATATACAAATATTATATATATATATATATATATATATATATATATATATATATATATATATATATATATATATATATGTATGTATGTATGTATGTATGTAT
This sequence comes from Centrapalus pauciflorus, assembly GCA_020465985.1. Taxonomy (NCBI): domain Eukaryota; kingdom Viridiplantae; phylum Streptophyta; class Magnoliopsida; order Asterales; family Asteraceae; genus Centrapalus; species Centrapalus pauciflorus. The sequence goes on along the minus strand of JAANYP010002918.1, from coordinate 288,762 downwards.
GTATGTATGTATGTATGTATGTATGTATGTATGTATGTATACGTAGGATATATATAGGAATATTAATTAAGGCATATATGCATTAATTCAAGTTGAAGTGATGACGATGATGAAGCGATTGTTGAGTATGCTGTTAACATCTTCAGTGCAGGCATCGAAGCACCGGAGGCCTGTTCTTCCGCTTCAACCACTTTCCAATCTTCTACCTCGTTTCTTTTCCGCTCAATCAACTCCTGAGTACGTTTTTAATTAAATTACATGCATGCATGCACAGTTGCACACACACAGAGTATATATGTTGGAAAACTCTTAGCTCATTCGATCATAGATTTATTCAAACTAATCTTTTATTGAAACGATCTTAAAAATACACAAATGAAACTTTACATTTGGGTTCCTATTTATACTAGACGAAAGGGTGTGAGTGTTAACCGACACAATGGTTTGTGGTACCCTTTCATGAACGGTTGCGTCTTTTACTAATAGTTACAACTCTTCATACTTTATTCTCTTAAGGTTTGCAATCATTTTAATAGTTGCTACTATTGGTATAAATCTATCTGGTACTGAATTAAGTACCTTCCGTACTTTCGTTTGCTCGTCAAACGTTAATCCACATGTTGAAGCCTTTGAAATAATACCCATTAACCTCCCAGCAAATGCATCTATTGACTCATCTTCTTTCATTACTAGTTTCTCAAATTCTGATTTGAGTTGTTGCGAATGTGCATGTTGTCCATCTTCTGTCCCAATAAATCTCAATTTTAAAGAATCCCAAATTCTTTTGTTGTTTCGCAAATCTTCTGATAACCCTTGAAATAAATATGCTGATACAGAACAATCCTTTTTTACATCAATCACATAAGATGTACCTATTCCTTCTTTTAAATCCCATACTCCATTTATTACTAAAATTTTCTTCATTCTTAATCCCCATAATGTATAATTCATATTTTTCAAAATTGGACATTGATAGGATGATAATGTTGTGATGACATCTCTATAAAAAACATTATTTTTATCTCCCGACATACTTTTTAATTTGGTTTTCTCCTAAAACCAATATAAATCTAATAATAATTCAACTTAATTATTCTGTCTAACCACAATTATTTCTCAAACAATTTAACGTTTTCCTAACGCAAATTGTAACGGCAAATTTCAATCTTTTATTTATTCTCCTAATAAATTAAAGTCTATCTTCTAAAATAATAATAATATATATAATCGTAATATATATTAAAACGAAAAGAAAAAACCTGGTGGGTTTTTCTTTTTCTTTTGAGCTCTATTTTCTTTTTTGGGCCTCTTTTCTCTTCTTCAAGTTGGGCTTTTAATACTTCTAACCGTTTGGGCTCTCCGTTAAACTGTTGGACTTCGTTTCTCTCTTTTCATCAAACCCTTTCTTTCTCCTCTCTTTGGGCCTTTTCTCCCAATCACTGCCTTTATTCTGAACCGATTTCGTTCTCTTTCTCTTTGAATCGGTGCAACCCCCTCTGTCTCTTCTCCTAATCGGTGTAACCCTTCCTTTCTCTTGAACCGGTGATACGGTTGCTGCTTTCTCCCTTTGAACCGATTCCTCCTAATCGGTGCCTCTGTTGAATCGGTGCTACCCCATTCTATGAATCGATGCTCGCTGTTCCTATGATTCAACGTCTGCTTGTTCCTCGATTTCTCCTTGGTGATCGAGGGGTTTGGGTTCTGGAACTCTAATCGTTGCCTCTAAGTAATGGCGGCGTTCGGTTTCTGGTGGTGGCAATTTTTGTCCGTGGTTTCTCTGCGGTGGAGTGCTTCTTCGAAATCAGGTTTAACTTTCTGATTTTGGTTTCTATTGCTTTCGGTATGATTCTTATACGTACTGGTATATATATATATATATATATATATATATATATATATATATATATATATATATATATATATATATATATATATATATATATATATATATATATATATATCCCCTTTGTTTGATTTCTAGGGTTTGCTATATCTGGTTAAGTTTTCGATGAGGCTTACTGCTTTCTGATTTTTTATGCCTCTGTCTCGATGAGTTTTACTATTGCTTTGGTTCTGTGGGTTGCCTTACTGTGATGAGAAACTCTCTGATTTCTCTAATTGTATCTTGTCTAGATTCTGATATTGTTTCGTCTCTTGAAATCAAACCGATTTCGTTGTTCTTTGGTGCCGGTTGGTAGTTGAACACACCCTGCCCTGTGTATCTATTGCAATCTCTTTGCCAATTTCCTAAAAGATGATGTTCTGATGGTCTGGTGTATTTCTCCCATTGAATCTGTTGCCTTCGGTGTATGATGACGCTTCGGGATCGATTAACCTGTCCCTCTGATACCAATGTTGGAAAACTCTTAACTCATTCACAGGTTTACTAAAAATAATCTTTTATTGAAACAATCTTGGAAATACACAAATGAAACTTTACATTTGGGTTCCTATTTATACTAGACGAAAGGGTTCGAGGGAACCGACACAATGGTTCGTGGTACCCTTTCATGAATGGTTGAGTCTTTTACTCATAGTTACAACTCTTCATACTTTACTAATTGCTATTCTAGGTACGTCTTTGCACTTTATATAATTACACATTTGTCTCTAAACTATTTACATAATCAAGATTAATCTAACACAGTACACTTAATTAATTAAATAATTTGTTTATGATTTTGCAGACTCGAGTTTGAAAGCAGTAATAATGGATTAATTCGTGTTACGTCTATACAAAATGTGAAGCCTCATATCCCAACCCCTCATAATCACCGGTTGTATAAGCTTTCGGTTTTGGATCAAATGCAAGTTGCTGCTTACATTCCCTTCATCTTCTTCTATCGAAACAATAATAACGACAACAACATGATCAGTCTTGATAACATTGTGATTGAAAGATCCAAATTGTTAAAGCAATCGCTCTCCGAAACACTCACTGCCTTTTTCCCATTTGCTGGAAAGCTTATTGAAGATAGCTACATTGATTGTAACGATGAAGGTGTGTATTATGTCGAGACACGTGTCGATAGCGATCTCGATAGTTTCCTAGCAAAACCTGATTACAAGTTAATCCAGGGGCTACTTACTGTTCCTCCGTATTTCAAGGAATCAACACGAGGACGCTATCTCGTTATGATCCAAGTTAACTTCTTTACTTGTGGTGGGGTTGCTATTAGCATGTCCAATTCCCATAAACTCATCGATGGTGCGACATACATAACGTTTTTGAACGCTTGGGCATCTATGGCCAAAGGTCATGATCACTCGTTGGTTTATCCGAGTTATGTGTCTTCATCGCTTCTCCCACACAATACTCAAACACAAGATCATGGTAACTCGTTACTGTTCTTCCCGTTATCAGTGGTAGCTATATGGCCATCCATGTTGAAGCATGACAAGTGCTCGATTAAGAGGTTTGTGTTTGATGCATCGGCCGTACTTGCTATAAAAGCAAAAGCAGCAGAGTCTGGGACGCCGTCATCCCGTGTGGCTGCAGTCACCACGTTCATTTGGTGGTGTGCGACAATCGCTGCAAGAAAGCAGCATCAACGACCATCGAGTCTACAAGTTGCAGTGAATCTTCGAGGTAAATTTTCACCTCCCCTGGCACGAAACACGATTGGAAACATGGTGTGGAACGCGGTGGCAAAGTGCGATGCAGACGAAGAATTAAGGTTTGATTCAATGGTGGAGAAGGTTAATTCTGGTATTGCGGAAATTGGGACGAGCTTCGTGGAGGGGTTTAAGGAACAAGGGACTGCAAGGATTATGAAGGAGGTGTTTCGTTTAGGAAGCCAACTATCAAGCTATGAAACGGAATACTACTTATCGACCAGCATGTGTAACTCTGGGGTGTATGATGCGGATTTTGGATGGGGAAAGCCGGTGTGGTCGTGCTATGGGAGTTTGAACCAAGACATTCCTCTTTTCCGAAACTTAATACTGTTGATGGATACGAGCACGGGTGATGGGATTGACGCATGGGTACAGTTGAGCCAAGAACAAATGGAGATATTAGAGCGTGATACAGATATCCTCTCATATGCTTCTGTCGACCCTAATCCTCTTCAATGTTAGGAATTCAAAAACGTTATTTGTTTACCTTTTAATAGAATCATTAAAAAATCATTTGATATGATCTTTTAGTGATTCAATTGATAGGTAAACAAATACCAATGTCAAAAACCCCATCTACACATGGCTTGTAATATAAGAAATTGAATAAAAATAAAGTGATGCGTGTTTGTAAATATAACGATGTGTTTGATTGGACGTCATGACATAACAAAAGAATAAAATGAACAACATAATGGAATGAATGTTTACCATGCATTAATATGTTTGGTTGACATATTAGAATGATCGAAATAAGTTGTTACATTTGGTTGTTTGATAGATATGAATAATAGTAGGCTTGGAATGAATTTAATTAATAAATAACAATTTATCAATCTAAGGACATTTTCCATTTCTTCAAAAGTTTATAAATAGTACTCATGTTGATGCATGCCACATTAAAAAGAACACAACTAAAATTTCGCAATTGTAAACTGGTATGCACGACTTCGAATCTTTCATCGATCACCTGATATATTTTTGCACCAACTCAATGTGGAAGTATTAGAAGCTGATTAAGGCACTAGTCGAGTTAACGAGGATTTAGGCTTAACTCTTCGATGAAGTCCTCAACGGTCTCATAGTTAACCCTCTTCAGATCATTTTCATCATCGGGCTCCAATGTTGTTTCTAAATCTTCATGATCATCATCCCACACACGCTCTTTAGGGATTCGGAGGGTAAGAGAGGAGCCTCGTAATATCATCACAACAACTTCATCCATTGTTGGTCTTTCCATTGCATCTTCTTGAACACACAGCAACCCAATTTGAATATATCTTGTTATAATACTTGAATCAACATCCATTGTTGGATCGATTATATTCGCAGCTCTTCCTTTCCACCAATTTCTCCAAGCCTGAAAAGGTTTAAATTGTATTTGCAGTAAAAAAGGAAGATCTGGCCTAGCTAAAATCTCATCATTTATATACAATCTTACTCACATAATGAATGAAGTCTTCGTCGCTTCTTTGGCCTCTTATAATTTCCAAAACCAATAAACCAAATGTGAAGACATCGACACTAGGCCAGAGATCACAACCTATCAAATTATTATCCATGGGTGCCAAACTTCTTGCAAGCCCAAAATCTGATAGCTTGGGATTCAAACTTTCATCTAAAAGAATGTTGGCAGGTTTGATATCACAATGTACAATTTGGACAGGAGCATGATTATGAATGTAGCGAAGCCCCAATGCGACCCCGAGTATTATCCGGTGTCGCCTATTCCAATCCAAAAGAACACGAGTTGCATAATCTACTAACATAGAGCATTAATTAACCATTGTCAATGATAATTCATCTAATAAAAGGAGACACTAGTATACCACAGTGACACAGTCCAAGGTGCAATCATACGTACCAAACATCAACAGGTCGAGACTTGCATACACAGTTAAATCGTAAACAAGAAGCACGTGTGTCCCTTCCACACAATATCCAAGTAGTTGAACCAAATTATCATGTTCGAGTTTTGCTAGCAATGAAACCTCATTTTTACACTCCTGGAGAACTTGTTGAGAATAACTACAAAATTTCTTGACTACAATTCTTTGTCCATTCTGTAGCCTACCCTGAAAATATCCAAATAAACTTGAAATTATTAGCTTGAAGTAGCAAGTTTAATCAATATGGAAGGGGCGATCAATCATGGTGCACAAGTTAAGGCTCTTGCTCTTTGCAAGCGTTGGAAAGAGAAGCCTTTGTATGCATCTTGCTTCTTGTCCCCTTGCATTTGCAAAGAGGCTGCTACCATGACTCGACACAAAGAATCTGAAACATAATTAGTAGTTAATTACATTGATATCCATGTCATTACCTTGTACGTGCAACTTATTGCACATTGTCTGATTTTGTTGGGTTCAGAGAAATTTTCAGTTGCAACCCTTATGATATCGAAGTTAACATGTAAAGCTTCAATATATATACTTTGGTCTTCATGAGTGTTATCGTGAAAAGATGAGGATTCTGAACTTACACCATCATCTACAACTTCATAAGAAGAACAAATTGTTAAAAGTAAGAACAGGGTGATGAACAAGGATTCTCAGATTGCAACTGTTGGTACTAAGTAAAGATTTGGAGACCTGTGTTAAATTATGGGCTAATGCATAAAGCCTTGAATTTCTTTTACATTTGATTATTGTTTGAATCATGTTGAAAGCATAAACAGTATGATAATTACAAAATGTTTTATTGGGCTTACTTGGGTTGGCTGTTGGTTTTGCTGAGAACAATGACCAGACCTTTCTTACAATTCCTCTCCTTTTTGCTCGTCCAATGAACTGTTGCATGCGATTTGTTCTGGCAGAGGGCATATAGATATTGATCTGCTCGTTCTGATGTAAATAAACATTGTTTGTAGTGATAACCTCATGCTGCGTGGAAGAATGCCTATGACTGATAGCCTCCTGCGCTTCAGAAGAAAACTCAGAAACTGTGCTGGTATTGTATGTGTTGGTGGAGCTGTGGGTGTTCCCCTCGCCTGCAGGAGAATCAACCCCCTTTTGGAATGCAAACGCATACTCGAGTTTGGCCACTACTTCAGCCATTGTTGGTCGATCTTTCGGACTTTTATTGATGCATTTATCTGCAATCTCCACAAATGCTTCCAAGCAATTCGGCAATACTTTCCCCCTAAGGTGAGGGTCCATCAGTTTATTTATTATCGTTTTTTCTCTGGTGCAGTGTCTGGCCCATCCAGCTAGACCACGTTGCTCCTCTTCTAGTAATTGGTTCACAGCAGGCCTCCCGGAAAGTACTTCAAACAAGACTACCCCGAAGGCATAAACATCAGACTTCCTTGTGAGTCTTCGAGTCAAGAAATACTCTTCATCCATGTACCCAAATGTTCCTCTGATCAGACTTGTGTAAACATGTGTCGTGTCCACCAGATTCGAAGGGCTAACTCTTGACAAACCAAAGTCCGAAATCTTGGCTGTCAAGTTCTCATCCAACAGGATGTTTGAGCTCTTAACATCACGGTGTATGACTCTTTGCCTCGCACTTGTACCTGTGTGAAGATAGTCCAAACCACGTGCAGCATCAATGCATATATTAAGGCGCTCATCCCATGATAGAGAACAATTACTTCCATCAGATTTGGTTTTGTGTAGATGATCCGCAAGAGTTCCATTAGGCATGTATTCATAAACAAGAATCATCTCATGACCAGACTTGCAATATCCAATTAATGACACAAGGTGACTGTGTCGAAACTTGGACAGCATGCTAATCTCTGTCCAGAACTCGGGCGCTCCTTGACTTGAATCACAGTTTAACCGCTTTATGGCAACCAAACCAGAATCAATGATACCTTTGTAAACTTTTCCAAATCCACCCTTTCCAATGACAAAAGCTTCATTAAAATCATGGGTGGCGAGTTTGATCTCAGCCAGTGAAAAACGCCGGCATAGCTGATGAGACGGTAATGACAACGAGTTGTTTTCCATATCACCAGAGTCTTCTTCTTGATGTTGTCGTAAATAATAAACGACGATATTAAGAATTATGAGACCAGTAACAAAGAACATGTTTCTTGATTGGCAAAATGGTTTATACAGGATATAAATTAAAGGGCTTCCTCAATTAGATGTATGATAATAGTTTAAGTAATTTATTGGTGTATCAAGAGGAACATTTTTCTGCTCTGCTGATGCATTGACTTCTAAGGTTGACTTGACTCATCAATGGTTGACCTGCGAAATTTCTATCAGTACATCTAGGAAAGCTGTAACCAATTTCATAATTATGATATTTATATTTTTTTCAGGTGTAGACTTGTATTGAAAACTTGGGCATTTAAGTGTACTATCTATGAACTTCAATCAGTCCCATTAGTTAACTTCAAATTATCCATATTTTTAAAAAGCTAGTGGTGAATTAAACTATCTGATTCTCTTCAATCTTCATAAATGTTTTTCTTTTAGTTTCTTTTTCTTTAAAATTTTCAAGACTGTTATCTAGGAACTAATTGATCAACCTTAGTAATTCATGAGTTTATGGGATATTGGCAACTCAAGTGAACAAATAGCACCTAAAAGTCTCAAATTAATATGCAAATCCTAAAGCTTAATTATATTAACAACCTTTTAGTCTATCATTTAGGTTCCACTGCACTATGAGATTAGAGTTAGAAAATTTAGTGGAAAATGAGTTTTTCATTAACAATGGACACATTTATTTATATATAACTCAATAAACATTTTTGTAGGATTGTGTTCTTCTTGGCTAAGTACGTTGTGTCCTAATTCCTAAACTAACTACTTTGAATAAAACAATGACTCTCGGAATGAGATGAACATCGGATTGTAGTTTGGAGAAACGAGTCTCACATACGTGGAGTATCCGAAGTGGGAATTAAAGAAAACCATAAGATTTTTGGTAAACTTGTTTTTATGTTTTAGTTCAAGACTTAGCCATGAGTCGAGGATGCAAATATTGGGTACGAAAGACAAATAAGTTATTAAACTTGTCTGTGGCTCTTGTTATGTTTGTTGTATTACTTATCTTCGAGTGTTTTTTTGCACCGGAACATTAAAATTTGTGTTTGGTATATTAAACTTTAAACAAATTTAGTCACTTAAATAATCAACATCTTAAAAGTGCAGATCACTAGTTAAGCCCAGAAAACTAAATCAGTTATAACAATCATAAATGTTTCACATTTCTTGTATGAGACTATTTTTGACTTTTGAGTTATATAGAATTCAAATGGTTCATTGTTCTATTGTAGTGAAGGTGTATTTTGAAATTGCAATTAATGACTGAAGCACTTCCACACATTTGATTTGTTTTGCTAAATCTGAAAGGATGTGCTGTGATTTGAATCCCTTGAGATTTATATTTAATCATTAATTTATTATCTAATCCTTTGACAATTGAAAAGATTCAAAAAAATTTTGTTGGATTATGAAATGTTTAGGAAGATATCTGAATTACAAATCTTATAGATCCTCTAAAATCCGGAATTCTGATTCTTAATGAAATCCGAGTATGGGTCATAGCCATACTAATATTTCATAAAGATTTTTAATCTGATTTTGAAATCCATTGTTGGAATTTATGAAATCGTTTAGAACGATGAACTTCCAATTGAACATAAAATTGGATTAGAATTAAAATCCAAATCTTATAAATTTTTTAAATCCATAATCATAGTTGGTTTACTTGTTGAATAGGTCCCATACAAATATTTTATAAACATAATTTGTTTGAGTATATTCTAGATTATTGGCTCATGTAATACATGAGGCATATGTAAGAAATATATATATTTTTAAATATAATAACTTAAAATATTATTATAAGAAATAATAAAGTAATACTATTTTGATATTAACCGACATAGATAAATGACAAAAGTTATATTAAATATAAATTTGTTATTCTTTATATAATAATTTTATATCGAAGATATGAATATGTTTGAAATACTGATTATATTACAATAAAAACTAAATCAATTTGTAATGTTTTTGCTTTTAAATTTCAAAACTGTAACACCCTACTTTTTCGACTAATGCCACATAGGACTCATAGTCCACGTCATCAAATCATAAGCAATGTCATCAAGGGTTAAACAGCTAATTACTACTAAATATCAATATCGGACATAAGTAACACAGGACGGGAACCAACCCCCGTCAACAAAGTCCGGCAACCACGACATAAGTAAAGGTTACAGTCATCCATAAGTCACTGGCTAATAAGCCAAACCACAAAACGTCAAGACTACTTACGAAAGTAGTCGCTAACTACTGTCCACGCAACGGGTCTCGGCTACTGCCCGCTGTATCCCTAGCCTCAGTCCTCGTACCTGAGATCCACAGTTAAAACAACAGTCAGCGGAAAGCTGGTGAGTTACTATAAACAACGTTAAAACAGTTTATAAAATAGTTAGCACAACGTAACAACTGGTAAACAACTCTACATGCGGCCGGCATCAACGGCCCGACGCCTCATCGGGAGCGACCCGGCACAGCCTGCATAGCCCACTCCACAAAGTAGTGGGTTGTCAGGTCCACTGAGTTGGGAATGACCCAACAGGCCTCTACTCTGCGTATCAACGACTATACGCGTGATCCACGAACTCTGCTCTGTGCTAACAATGTCAACGTATAAAAGGATCCACATCGGACCCGGATAATAAACAGCAAGTAAGTAACTCACCTGAAGCACGACTACAGTCCCGCTATCAATGACAGGCTCTACAAGTCCCAGGTCTAGCTACGAACCCTGGCAACAATAAATACGACTACACTGTAACGACTAGCTACGGAACTCATAACGACTATATTACTAGGCTCCCTAGCTCAACATGAATCAACAAGTCAAGACACACGAGCGCGGCCAGGAGCGCGGCCGAGATCGTGGTCGCGGGCTCCTCGTCGCGGCCAGTCATCTCGGACGCGATGACTCCGCGCTGCCCCTCTCGTCGCGGCCGGGCTCATCTGAGCACGCCCGTGCTCGTCCGACCCGCGCCTAACGTCTCGGTCGCGTTCCACTACCAGCGACCACCCTTAACCGCCTCACCCTGATCGCGGGCGCGACCAGGGGAGCTCGGCCGCGATGCGGCGACGAACAGAGCAGGTTATGCTCTGTTTTTATTCAACTTACGGGAACTACTTTTAATCTCGATTTTGCACAACTCAGGGGTTATAATTCAACCCCAACACATGCTAACTACTTAATATGATAATTCAACTCATTTAGTACGAATCACTAACCTTGAATCTGATTTTCGATCTTGGATTTGCTCAAATGTGAAGGAGAAGTCAAGACTTTCACTTATGGCTGCCTTTGATCTCTTTCCTCTATCTTTTCCCTTTGGGCTTCAGCTGAAGTACACAAACACACACTCACACCTTTAGGTTTCAATGTAAAAATGAAGATGGAGGAGTCATAACACGATACATATACGTTCCCGGTCCCGAACTCAATTAAAACGGGTACGATACTCATTAATCACCGGGTAAGCGCCCGTTAACCCAATTAATCTCGAATTAATAACTCGGGTTTAGAATGTCAATTAACTCATTAAAACAACCCCAAATTTCCAATTACTACTAGACCGGTTATTATCTCAACCGATTAAAATTACTCGTAATAGCAATCTACTTTACTGACTCACGTGCAATTTATCAATCAAAATTTACCAACTCATTGAGACGACTCTTACAGCCAATAAATAAATTACACGTACCTGCTGCTAGATTCCGGATGTTACAAATCCTCCCCTCTAGAACTGATCCCGTCCTCGGGATCTCAACTCAGGTGAATAGATGCGGATACCGCTGTCGCATGTCCGCCTCGGGTTCCCAGGTAGCGCTGGAACCCTTATGATACCGCCACTGTACTAACACTAGCGGGATTTCCTTCTTCCGCAACCTTTTCACCTTGCGATCTAGAATCGACTCGGGGTGTTCAACGTACCTCAGCTGCTCGTCCACCTCGATCTCGGATATGGGAACTGTTTCCTCATGTGGGGCCAAACACCGCCGCAGGTAGCTAACATGGAAGGTTGGGTGTACCCCACGCAACTCTGGAGGCAACTCTAGTCGATAGGCCTACGTGCCCACTCGCTCGACTATACAGAATGGCCCAATAAACCTCGGACTGAGCTTACCTCGCTTCCGGAATCGAATGACACCCTTCCACGGGGATACCTTCAGTAGTACCCATTCACCCACGTCGAACTCTAACTCTTTGGTCCTCTTGTCGGCGTAGCTTTTCTGTCGACTCTGAGCTATCTGTAATCTCTCTCTGACCACTGCTATCTTCTCGCCAGTCTGCTGGATGATCTCGGGACCTGTAATCTCTTTCTCTCCCACCTCGGTCCAACACACAGGAGTACGACATTTACGGCCGTATAACGCTTCAAACGGAGGCATCTTGATACTGGAGTGGTAGCTGTTATTATAGGCAAATTCAACTAACGGCAGATGCGAATCCCAACTACCACTGAAATCCACTACACAGGCTCGTAGCATATCCTCCATCGTCTGGATCGTACGCTCAGACTGGGCGTCAGACTGGGGGTGATAAGCCGTACTCATCTGTACTCGAGTACCCAACGCTCGCTGTAAGCTTTGCCAGAAGGTGGACGTGAATCGAGCATCTCTATCGGAAACTATCGAGGCTGGGACTCCATGTCGGGAGACAATCTCATATAAATAAACTCGGGCGAGCTGCTCCAACGTATAAGTCTCCCGGATCGGCAGAAAATGCGCTGTCTTCGTAAGCCGGTCTATTATTACCCATATCGCATCGTATCCACGTGGAGTCCGCGGTAACTTCGTAACGAAATCCATCGTAATATGCTCCCAGCTCCACTGAGGAATCTCTAACGGCTGTAAGCGGCCATGGGTCTTCTGGTGCTCGGCCTTCACCTGCAGGCAAGTCAAACAACGCTCGACGAACTCAGCTATATCCCGTTTCATACCGGGCCACCAATATAACACACGGAGATCCTGATACATCTTCGTACTACCAGGATGAATAGCAAGGCGAGACTTATGAGAATCCTCCAAGATCAACTGTCGTGCATCACCGGCCCTAGGAACCCAAACTCGGCCTTGTCTCACATATAGTCCTCGAGAGTCAGTCTCAAACTCCTGTAACTGACCCAAAATGTGCTCCCTCCGGTGGTTCTGTGCACGCATCCCGATAGCCTGCGCCTCTCGAAGCCTCTCTATCAGGGTAGACGTCACCTCGACCCTGTAATTACGGGCTCGGCTCGAAGATCCGCGCTCCTTTCGACTGAGCGCGTCTGCCACCACATTTGCCTTACCTGGGTGGTACTGAATGTCGCAATCATAATCCTTGATCAACTCTAGTCCCCGTCTCTGGTGCATATTCAGATCACGCTGGCTGAACAAATACTGGAGACTCTTATGATCGGTAAACAAAGTAAACGGAACTCCGTACAGATAATGGCGCCAAATCTTCAGCGCAAACACGATAGCCGTCAACTCTAAATCATGGGTCGAATAATTCTTCTCGTAGTCCTTCAACTGGCGAGAAGCATAAGCAATCACTCGGCCTCTCTGCATCAATACACACCCTAACCCTGTCCCGGAAGCATCAGTATATACAACAAAATCACTGGTGCCTTCATGCAGGGCTAACACTGGAGCCTGGCACAATCGACGTTTCAGCTCCTCGAACACGAACTCCTGATCCTCAGTCCACTCAAACGGAACTGACTGGCGAGTCAAACGAGTCAACGGCACAGCAATCAAAGCAAAGTCCTGGATAAATCGACGATAATATCCGGCTAATCCCAGGAAACTGCGAATCTCTGCTACACTTCGGGGCCTCTCCCAGCTCATAACGGCCTCTATCTTAGCTGGGTCAACAGAAACGCCCTCGCCGCTAACGACATGGCCTAGGAACTGAACTTCTCGAAGCCAGAACTCACATTTCGAGAACTTCGCATATAGCTTCTCTCGCCGTAACACACTTAAAATCTCTCGCAGGTGCGCCGCATGCTCCTCTACTGATCGGGAATATATCAGGATGTCATCTATGAACACTATGACAAACTGATCAAGATACGGACGGCAGACCCTATTCATCAGGTCCATAAAGGCTGCTGGGGCATTGGTTAGCCCGAACGGCATAACCAGGAACTCATAATGGCCATATCGGGTCCTGAATGCTGTCTTCGCTGTATCCTGCTCATAAACCTTCAGCTGATGGTATCCCGAGCGCAAGTCGATCTTCGAAAACACGCTGGCTCCCTGTAACTGGTCGAACAAATCATCTATCCGCGGAAGAGGATAACGGTTCTTCACCGTTACCTTATTAAGCTCGCGATAGTCTATACACATCCTCATCGACCCATCTTTCTTCTTTACAAATAGAACTGGAGCACCCCACGGAGAAGTACTCGGTCGAATGAAGCCACGATCCAACAGCTCCTGTAACTGACTCATCAGCTCCCTCATCTCTGTCGGAGCCAAACGATAAGGTGCGCGTGCAATGGGAGTTGCACCTGGCACCAATTCTATACGAAACTCTACCTGTCTGTCCGGTGGCAAACCAGGTAGTTCCTCGGGAAACACATCGGGGAACTCAGAAATGACATCAACGGTCTCTATACTCTGCTTCTCCTTCTTCGCATCAACTACATATGCTAGGAAGGAGGAACAACCCTTGGCTAAACAACGACTAGCCTGAATCGCAGAAATGAGGCCAACACTGCCCCTACTGCGCTCTCCGTACACGGTAATGATACGATCCTCAGAAACCGGTAGCCGAATAATCTTCTTGGAACAAGCAATATCTGCACGCTGAGAAGCTAACCAATCCATACCTATTATGGCATCAAAACTACCGATCTCTATAGGCAGCAAATCAATCCTGAATGGATAGCCGTCTATCTCTAATATACACTGGGCATAAATATGCCTAACTACAGAAGCACTGCCATTAGCAAGCTCTATGACCAATGGCTCTGACAACTCAACAGGCAAAGCAGTAAAATATGCAGTAAAGGCAAACGAAACAAAGGAACGGTTCGCTCCGGAATCGAACAACACTCGGGCACCATGACCATTTAAAATGAACGTACCCGAAACCACGTCGGCTGTATCTCGAGCCTCCTCCGCTGTCAGCTGAAAAACTCGGCCTCTGGCTGGCGGGACAGTATCTCTGCGCGCTGAAGAGCCAACAGAACTCTGACCTTGGGTCGGCGGTCTCGAATCCCCCTGCCGCGGAGCTGTACAATCTCTGGACTGATGACCAGGCCGCCCGCAATTAAAACATAGCGGGTCTCTCGAAGTACATCCTGTCTGGGTGTGGCCGGGCTGACCACAACGGAAGCAACGCACATGGCGGGGATCACACTCCCCTGTGTGCCTCTGGCGGCATCTCCTGCAAAACCGCTCTCTATTAGCTGACCCCGAACTCGATGCTCCTCCCCTCTGCTCGGACCCTGCAAAACGACTGCCCCTGTCATCGAGCCTGCGATCTGATCTCTGAGAAGACCTATCTCTGTGCCTATCTCCTCCCTCAGACTCTGCGCGTCGACGGTCGTCGCCTCTAGGCTGAAACTGACTGGGACGACTATCTCTGTCCCGATCTCTATCTCTACCTCTGTCAAAACCACCTCCCTGTCCAGCCGACTGAGTGACTCGTGGCTGCTCGACCACTGGATCTCTACGAGATAACTCGCTCTCTCGTCTACGAGCTAACTCGACTGCCCTGGCATATGTCGGAATGTAACCGGTATCAATAAACTCTCGAATCTCCTTACGCAATCCCATCAGAAACCGATTAATCTTCCGTGACTCTGTACTAATCTGAATCGGCGCGAACAAACTCAAATCGATGAAAATCTTCTCGTACTCATCAACCGATCGCTGTCCCTGAAATAACGTCAGGAAATCAATCTCCAGCTGAGCCCTGCGGTCCTCAGGACAGTATTGCTCCTCGAAACGAGCCCTAAACTGGCTCCAGGTCATCTCATAGGCTGGTCCGTCTCCCATCATATCTCTAATCGTACGCCACCACTGCTGAGCGCTAGTCCGTAACTGGGCACTAGCAAAAGTCGTCATCTGATCAGGGTGGCATCCTGTGATACGGAAAGCCATCTCCATATCCTGCAACCAGTACATGGCCTTCACGGCCCCGGGCTCGCCGTGATACTCTGGCGGGTGTGCAGCAAGGAACTCCTTATATTTACACCCCTTGCCTGCCGCTCGCGATGAACCAGCTCCTGAATCTCTACCTCCGCCTGAACTCTGGGTCTGGGACTGAATACCCTCAGCACGGCCTTTCTCGTAGGCCTCCTGTAGTCGTCGGGCAAACTCCTCATCTGATACCCGTCCCCCAGTGGGACCCTCGGGTCTCTGCTCGTCTGTCATAGAATCTCTGCATAATGTAAACAACATTACTATAACGACAATAATATAATTCTACAATTCCTTAGACCTACTCATCAGAGATCAAGCCCAAGGATCTAGACACTGGTTTAAGCCTAAGCATCACTAATGATACTTAAACCTTAAACTAATGCTCTGATACCAAGCTGTAACACCCTACTTTTTCGACTAATGTCACATAGGACTCATAGTCCACGTCATCAAATCATAAGCAATGTCATCAAGGGTTAAACAGCTAATTACTACTAAATATCAATATCGGACATAAGTAACACAGGACGTGAACCAACCCCCGTCAACAAAGTCCGGCAACCACGACATAAGTAAAGGTTACAGTCATCCATAAGTCACTGGCTAATAAGCCAAACCACAAAACGTCAAGACTACTTAGGAAAGTAGTCGCTAACTACTGTCCACGCAGCGGGTCTCGGCTACTGCCCGCTGTATCCCTAGCCTCAGTCCTCGTACCTGAGATCCACAGTTAAAACAACAGTCAGCGGAAAGCTGGTGAGTTACTATAAACAACGTTAAAACAGTTTATAAAATAGTTAGCACAACGTAACAACTGGTAAACAACTCTACATGCGGCCGGCATCAACGGCCCGACGCCTCATCGGGAGCGACCCGGCACAGCCTGCATAGCCCACTCCACAAAGTAGTGGGTTGTCAGGTCCACTGAGTTGGGAATGACCCAACAGGCCTCTACTCTGCGTATCAACGACTATACGCGTGATCCACGAACTCTGCTCTGTGCTAACAATGTCAACGTATAAAAGGATCCACATCGGACCCGGATAATAAACAGCAAGTAAGTAACTCACCTGAAGCACGACTACAGTCCCGCTATCAATGACAGGCTCTACAAGTCCCAGGTCTAGCTACGAACCCTGGCAACAATAAATACGACTACACTGTAACGACTAGCTACGGAACTCATAACGACTATATTACTAGGCTCCCTAGCTCAACATGAATCAACAAGTCAAGACACACGAGCGCGGCCAGGAGCGCGACCGAGATCGTGGTCGCGGGCTCCTCGTCGCGGCCAGTCATCTCGGACGCGATGACTCCGCGCTGCCCCTCTCGTCGCGGCCGGGCTCATCTGAGCACGCCCGTGCTCGTCCGACCCGCGCCTAACGTCTCGGTCGCGTTCCACTACCAGCGACCACCCTTAACCGCCTCACCCTGATCGCGGGCGCGACCAGGGGAGCTCGGCCGCGATGCGGCGACGAACAGAGCAGGTTATGCTCTGTTTTTATTCAACTTACGGGAACTACTTTTAATCTCGATTTTGCACAACTCAGGGGTTATAATTCAACCCCAACACATGCTAACTACTTAATATGATAATTCAACTCATTTAGTACGAATCACTAACCTTGAATCTGATTTTCGATCTTGGATTTGCTCAAATGTGAAGGAGAAGTCAAGACTTTCACTTATGGCTGCCTTTGATCTCTTTCCTCTATCTTTTCCCTTTGGGCTTCAGCTGAAGTACACAAACACACACTCACACCTTTAGGTTTCAATGTAAAAATGAAGATGGAGGAGTCATAACACGATACATATACGTTCCCGGTCCCGAACTCAATTAAAACGGGTACGATACTCATTAATCACCGGGTAAGCGCCCGTTAACCCAATTAATCTCGAATTAATAACTCGGGTTTAGAATGTCAATTAACTCATTAAAACAACCCCAAATTTCCAATTACTACTAGACCGGTTATTATCTCAACCGATTAAAATTACTCGTAATAGCAATCTACTTTACTGACTCACGTGCAATTTATCAATCAAAATTTACCAACTCATTGAGACGACTCTTACAGCCAATAAATAAATTACACGTACCTGCTGCTAGATTCCGGATGTTACAAAAACAATATACATATACAATATTATTAGAAAGTATTACTTTTATGAAAATTTTTATAGTGTTACTCTTTTCATATTTAGATGTGTTTTTAATGATAAATAAATTAAAAATCATGCTTTTATATATAAGCAATTTTTTTGATTCAATTGATTCTGAACAAAAAGGTAAATCAATTACGATCGTTAACATAATTTTAAAATAAATATTAATATACAAATTTTAAGAATGAGAAGGGATAATATACTATTAAACATTTAACCTTTAGTCTAAATTTAAAAAAAAAACTTATAAATCAATTAGATCATTTTAGATAAAACAGTTTAGGTAAAATCAGATGTTAAATTATGAAGTATTTTAAATTATTAAATTATATGAGTTTTCATTTAATTTTGTAAATTTTTAAAAATAAATTAGATGTGTTAATTGAGAGAGTTATATTAGGAAAAACAGGCGGGAAAATGAAATCTTGAAGAGCTCAGAGAGCGACACGTGACAATAGTTATATTGCTTTATTAATATATATATAGATATATAGATAGATAGTTCACATTGTAAAGATAAAAATTATGAATTCATTCTAAAAAATGTTTTAGGTAGCATGTTTGTTTTTTTAAAAAAATCTTCGAACCTCTAGTGTCTGCAAATTCAAAGACGCGGAAAGATGTTTTATATGGAAGTGCGTTTGTTTTTTTTGTTTGCCCGCGTCTGCAAAGGTCTTTCCAAGTCGTTTGCCCGCATCTGCAGACGTCTGCAAACGTTTTTCCGTATCTGGAAGACCGCAGACACCATCTCTTGTGACCGCAAAATTCTACAGTTAAGTCTACAGACATAAACATTTTAAAAAAGAAACAACGCCTAAATAAACATTAAGATGATATACACAAGTAAAAGTATAATTTTTTTGTTGATATTAAACCAAGTAATAAACTTTTTGTAATTAAATGAAGTCATGACTCATGTGCAACTGCAAGTATTGATATCAATGATAGATAAAAAAGGAAAAAGTTGTGAAAAGATAGATAGATAGATACACATTAACACACACAAGCGAGACACATAACACTGTTCCATGAACCATGTCAGACGTTCCCATGCCGCCGGATGTACTCGCCCAAATCCTCGCATGGTTGCCGGTACCCTCACTTCTCCGATTCAGGTCTGTTTCTAAAACATTTCGTGCCCTAATTGATAGTGACTATGTGATTAAGCTTCATCTCAGTTACTCCCTTCAAACAAACACTAATCTAAATCTCATTTTCGGCGGTGATCGAACTCTTTCCTATCTTAACTTAGATTCCTCTACTAAAGTTGTTAACAGAATAGATAACCCTTTATACTTTGCGATTTTTGAAACTGTAATTTTGGGTTCTTGTAACGGCGTCATTTGTTTGTGTACGACTGAACCGGATAATGAAATTGCATTCTGGAATCCATTGGTTCGCAAGTTTAAGAAAACAAGATTGGCCCCAGCGAAAAGCTTGGAAGGATTTGGTCGAGGGATTTGCATCAAGGGTTTTGGTTATGATCATGTGAATGATGACCATAAGGTGGTTAGATTGGTTCAATATTGTAGCTTGTTTAATGATCTTGTTCATTCCAAAATAGAGGTCTTTAGTTCGAAAACCCATGAGCGGAGAGAAGTTGGGGATTTCCCGTATCATCTTTGTTACCGAAGAAACTTCAATGTTTTTGCTAAGGGTGCTTTGCATTGGTTGGTGAATCAAAAACCTGAGCGGAAGGTTTTTCTAATTGCTGCGTTTGACCTTACCACCGAGGAGTTGCGATTGGTTCCACAACCTGAATATGCAAAGGAGAAAGTCCAAGTCAATCTGGCTGTATTGGGAGAATGTCTTTCTATGGTCTGTTATTATCCCAAAAAGAATGTTGACATATGGGTCATGAAGAATTATGGACTTAAGGATTCATGGACTCAATTGATTTCAACTGCGGATGTTAAGCTCATCAGGGAATTGGATTTCTTGAGGCCCATTGTGTATTCTAGGAGTGGTCAAGAAGTGCTCTTGGAAAAGAACTTTGAGAGACTTTACTGGTATCATCTCAAGGATAAGACGGTAACCAGAGTAAAGGTTGCTGGCATGCCTAGGTTATTTGTTACTGAAATCTTTACTGGAAGCCTTGTTCAGGTGAAAATTGGTAGCGCTTCGGGAAGTGGTAGTAAGAAGGAGATAATCGATAACAAGAACGACAGAAAGAAAGATGACTTTTTGTCTAAGGGGTTCAGACTTGTGCTTTAAGAAAATATAGTAAGTGTATTGAATTTATCAACAAATCTTCCTTCACAGTCAGTATCTATGTCTAAATCATTATTTAAGAGGAGTTGCCTCATCCTCTTCATTAGTTGATCATTGAGTGTCTAGGCCTCTAGGGCTAATCATATAACTTAATCTGGAAAAGGACATATGGGTTGAGTTATGGATATTCATGGACTAAACTTCAAATCCTAATTCGATGTATATTCCTGACACTTGAGTTGAAAGTTTGATTAGTATTTTTAGGAAACCGAAAAGCTGCATCCGTTCTTGTTGCTGTGTATATTGTGTTTGCTGTCAAAAATGGGAAAGGAGTCTTAATTATTGGGATTCTTTTTTTGCCAAAATTTCCAAATTTTCACATGTAAATTGTGTTTGCTTTAAAGAATGGGAAAGATCTTTAATTATTTGGGAATCTTTTTTTGCCAAATTTTCACATGGTAAAGTCACATAATCACATACAACTTACACATGTAAATCATACATGCACACACTCTATGCGTATATACCATACAGGCTTGCACCACACATGTTTGCACGTAGGGATTCTTTTTTTGTCCAAAGATCATAGCCCCTACACTTAGGCATTTAGCCTGCCATAGGACTAGGTCTGACCAAGAAACCACATAGCAAGTTTCAAAAGGGATTTATCTTACAAACAACTCCACGAGTTGTGTGTATTTTTCTTGTTCTTCCAATTACAAAATGGGTATCAGAACTCTTATTTTGGATGTGCCAAATTGAATGCAACGCTCTTTTCAGTAAAGTTTCCATTTAGATGTACTTACCACTGGTGTTTACTATAAAATCTTAATGACATTAAATTTTGTGCTTAAATAGGTATGTAGATTATACAGCTGCATTTCTGAAATAGTCAATACTCGATAGATATTTTGGACATGAAAATAAAATGAAAGTCCAGAAAAGTAGATATGTATTCTGTTTATCGAAGTTTTTGTGTGGGGGAACTAAGGGAGTAATAATCATTGTATTTATGCCTAAATTATTTTAAAGGTTTTGATTGAAGAAAGACGTGTTTATAGACGGAGGAATTGTTTTATATTTCCCTACTTAAGCTAACAGATGTGTGAACCTCTATTTAGATGGTGAATTTTCATGTTACAATCTGATGGGTTTGTTGGCACATGGAAATATCTTATTTTCAGAATGCCCCATAAATTCTTCTTTTAAATATTGCTTAAGATACCTATTAGGAGGTGTGTAAAGGAGGCCCTGGTTCAAATATTTAGGGGGCGTTTGGTTCACAGAATCTGATGGAATTGGAATGAAAATTTCATTCCGATGTGCTGTTTGGCAGTAAATAGGAATGGAATGAAGATTCCTTTTAAAAAAACACCATTTTTGAAGGAATCTATTTTCCTTGGGTTAGTGCCATGGAATTTAAATTCCATTCCAAAGATTTTAACAGTTGTAAAACCAAACCCTAGACTTCATCTTCACCGGCCTCCATTTCTATTCCGACATATTCCATTCCTTCCAAAATTTCATTCCTTGACAGATTCCATTTCAGGAATAAACATCCCGCTAACCAAACACCGCCTTACTTGTAGTGTTCAATCCATATGAATTTGTCATATTTAACTGTGATGCAACTTGTAATGGCTGAGAGAATAAAAATGTTTTCTCTTTATGTTTTTAGCTATTTCTAATGTAAGAACTCGATAGGGCAATAACATCTTTAGAATCATGGTCAAATACCATGTAGTTGCTATTAATGCTTTTCTTTAATCCCTTCTTGCACATTGAATTTGTTATGTCCACCTTTTAGTAGAAAACTATATCACATTAACGGGTAGCATCTTCATGATTTTGTATCGGCAGTGTAGGTTTTGTCTACTGTTATTATTCCCTGTGTCGTCTACTTTCTCCCAAGATGATTATAAAAGAACCATTTCTAAGTTGCAAAAAACCAAAAGATCAACATTGAGGCAACACCAGCTCATAGTAGCAAGTTTTGGCATCTGAGAAATACTGATCTTCTGTTGCAGGATTGGCAATGGCCCCAAAGGGAAATCACACTCAAAGATTGTGAGGGCTTTTCTTTAAATATCTAACAGCTTATGTATCACCTGAAGTCATGTTACAAGATCCTGAAGTCATGTTACAAGATCCTGCTCGTGAGTCTAACATAGAATAGGGGTTGGATTAGTCTGTCTTCTAATACTACGAAAAAGTTTTGTTGGTTGAAACTTGAAAGTTGAAACATACAGATTTCAGCGACTGGGGCAATTGTTGATATCATCTTTAGTTTTATTTGTTTGTGTCTAAGGATGGTTTGCTGCACCAAACGCTTTTGCTGATGTATCATCTTTGACTACAAAATAAACACTTCAAGGCAGTTTCATTATGCATGTGAAAAGTTTGTCGTAGTTTGACTTAATTTTTCATCATGATGTTTAAGGCTTTGTTTGTTCATCAGTAGATGTTTCTGATTTGCCTCGGATCGTTTGTGTTTAAATTCATTCGTGTTTTTCTCTCGGTTTTCAATTTTGTTGAAGATTGTTTCTATATGTACTTATTTTTTTATTTGATGATTTACATCAAAATAACGTTCAAAGTATATATACGATTATCATCTTTGATAGCCAAACTGACCATTGTTGTTAATAAAAATACTAGGTATTTTTATCGATCTTTCCAGGGCAAAGAGAACAAATGTATTACATTACATGGCTAATTACTGAAAATAGTTATAAGTGTTTGTATTTCTTTTTATGTTTATAGTAACTTTTTCTATGAGTTTCTATTGAAAACAACTTTTTAGAACATCCAAAGATGGACAAAACCAACAGCAGAGTATCAAAGAGAGACCACTCAAACAAAAAGAGAGATCTAAACAGTAAACACTACACCAAACAACTCCCTTAAAACCAAACAAAACAAAGTCAAATGAGTCTCGTTGTGTGGGTTAATTATAGTTTGGGCCAAACTATACGTGGTTTTGGGCTTTATTGACTAAAAAACTCTAAAAGCCCAACACCTTTTCTATAAACAAGAGTCAAGTAAATAGGATGAGGGGTCTTTTTCCTTCTGGGGCCAATGAGTGAGAGCAGATATAGGAGAGGGAAACTGCTCTCTATTCCATTCTTTATCATCTTCTTCTATTACCATTTACCTTCCATATGTCACTGCAGTTGGAGTTCTATATGCCACTGCAGTTTATCTTCCATATGCCACTGCAGTTGGGTCTACATGCCAGTGCAGTTTGCCTTGCATATGCCAGTTCACATTTTGTATGCCGTTACAGTTAACCCTCCGTCTGCCGCTTCCTTCTTGGCAGTGACATTCCCACATGCAAAACTTACATTCCACATGTGAAACTTAACCTCCACACACTGTTCTCGACCTTATTTCTCTTTATTATAGTCTTTGAAATTGTTATTATATAAACACTGACTTGAGTGTCGGAGGTGGATTCCGATGCACAAGCCTTAGGTCCACTTTTAACGTTTATTTGTTGTTTGTAGTGATGCTTCTTGGCTCGGGAATACAAGGAACGACCTATCTCCTACAACAAGATGCTTCCGATGGAAATATGCTCAAACAGAGCCATACCACTGGAAGAAGAGAGCACAAACCCATAATTACTAAGGCTTCATCCATGTAGGATTTTCTTTTCAAAGATTACACATGATGTATAATTTTGGGCAGTGATTAGGGAACTATAATAAAGATAGAACTCGAAGTTGTACTGGCTATTTCGATCCAAAACTTCCAAACGGGCAACTATTGTAACAATAAAAAGTTGTTTTCAAATATATATTTAGAGATTACTTTTATGAATATGTGTTGAATGTACTATTATTGAAATTTGTATACTTTTTAAAAAAAAAATATACAGCAACATGTCTTTTTTAGAGCAAGACAATTTGGACGAGGGCCGTCCATTTCGTCTGTTGGGCTAAAATCGTCACTCCTTAGGAAGGGGCATTGACAATCTTGTCACACCACTTACAAGTGACCATAACAATATATAGCAGATTAGGCAAGAAACGATTGGAAGCCATTTCACGTCCATGTTGAAAGCATTTGGATTAAGGCGTTGTTTGTTTACTTCTTAATTGAATCATTAAGAAGTTATTCAAAAATAAAACGACATCTTAATAATTTTATTAAGAATTAAACAAACATGACCCAAGAAAGTAAGATGATTTTTTGTCCACTTACCGTCATTTTCACACACGGTTTCAAATAGACACAAAGCAAAAAAGGTGATCAACTAGTTTATAAGTGTTATGAATAATAATAATGGTTACTTGACAACTAGTTTAAGGGATTTTAAATAAACTTTAATTATTAATAATAGTAACATCCTTTTAATTAGGGCAAATGACCAAAAATAATAACAACTTTTGACATTTTTATCATTAATAGTAACATTATTTATTTTTTATCATTAATAGTAACAACTTTTTATTTTTCTATCAATAATAGTAATGGGTGACCTGCAAACCTGTTTAGCAGGTCACCAATTTTTCATTTATCAATAATAGTAACATTTTTCAGATTTTTATCAATAATGGTAATATATCAAATTAAAAACATAATTTTTTTTATTTTATTAAGTTTTCTAATATTTCATAAAAACCAAAATAAACCAAACTTTTATTCCGAATATTTACAGATAGATAATATTCGATTATTTATTCACAACTATATATAATATTAATGAAAAAATACTATGAACCATTTCAATTTTCACTTATTCCAACAAAAAAACTATGAACCATCATTTTCATACATTTTCTGAATAAAAATACAAATCGTTCCATTTTTTAGTTTTTTCCAATATAAATGGATCATAGTTTTTTATTTAAAAAACAAAAAATCAAAATGGGTCTCAATATTTTTCATTCATAAAACTATAAACCACAATGAGGCATGATTTTTCCATTCATAGAAAAACTAAAAAATGAATGGGTCGTAATACTTTTTCATTCGTAGTACTTTTCATTTGGAATAAAAAATTACAAATTGAACTGTTTTTTAGTAAATTCTGAACGAAATGATTACAAATCATTCAACTTTTAGCTTTCCCGAATGAAAAACTACGACTCAATCATGTTTTTAAATTTTTTTACAAAAAAACTATAAATCATTTTGAGTTTTCGTACAAAATAATTGCAACTCATTTATTTTTGTGGTTTTAACAACGAAAAAAACACTTGCTAAACCAATTTCTATGATTTAGCACCTATAACACAATCGACTCATTTAAATTAGAGGTTTCTTATCTTCCCAAGTTAAATAACTCCACAAGCCAAGATAAAGATGATATCCAGAGCTCAATTCTATCCGTTACGACTTTTTTTCCTTCTGCTTGCTCTTACAAACACACACAACACTTCTCAATTGTTTTTGGAATGAATGAAAATGAAGCAAAGGGTTAAACGTGTTATACATATAAACATATCGTTTATAATGCGGGTTCGACACCGATACCCGACCTGTTATCAATATTTCATAATTAATATCAATATTCCCATTTAATTCTGTGGTCTCATAATTATTAATAATCCGCTAGAATTATAACCCGGTGACATGTATACTCGACCCGGACACGTGTTCATTTAACTAATCGCCATACCATTGACCCAAGCAATATTAATAATTTAATCAACCAATAAATTAAATTCACGAAATATTTCTCAAAGCCGGGGTGTTACAATTTTTAACTACACAAAAAATTATGAATAATTGTGGTTTATAGTTTTTCTTCTTGAAAAATATTGCAACCATTTTTTATTTTTAGTTTTTTATATAATAAATCTACAGCCCATTTAGATCGAAAAACTAAAAAACCAAAATAGTTCATATTATTTTGTTGGAAAAAACTAAAAATAGAATGATTTATAGTTTTTTCGTTTGGAAAAATTGAAATTGAAATGATTCGTAGTATTTTTTTCGTTCATATTATATATAATTGTGAATAAATAATCAAATATTATCTAACCGTAAATAAATATTCAGAATAAATATTCGGAATAAAAATTTGGTTTATTTTGGTGTTTATGAAATATTAGAAAACTTAATAAAATAAAAAAAAACATGTTTTTAATTTGATATGTTACTATTATTGATAAAAATCTGAAAAGATATTACTAATTTTGATCACTGAAAAGTTGGTGACCTGCTAAACAGGTTTGCAGGTCACCTATTACTATTGTTGATAAAAAAATAAAAAGTTGTTACTATTAATGATAAAAAATAAATAATGTTACTATTAATGATAAAAATGTCAAAAGTTGTTACTATTTTTGGTCATTTGCCCTTTTAATTATGTACCAATAAATTTGTTTGTTTTCAAAATTAGATTTAACTTTATTTTATGTAGCAAAATAAAATGTAAGATGATTCCTAAACAAAAATTTTTTTTTCTTATCACACAACAAATGTTATATAAATATATTATTCTACCCTTAATATCAATTCGTTTTACATTTGATCCTATTATAATAAAACTAAAATAGTTTATTTAAATAGAATTGTTGTGTAGTAAGAAAACATGAACTCCCAAATATAAAATATATATGAAAATTTTCGTATATATCCTTATAAACTTTAAATATTACGTATGTATGATTACAAACTTTCTTTTATATATATATATATATATATATATATATATATATATATATATATATATATATATATATATATATATATATATATATATGTATATATATATAGAATCAGGTTCATTAGCGTACCTATGAGATTCCAGCGTACCGAGCGTACCCTAATGTGAATGATCATTCACATATTTTTTTTTTGAATAGACATGTATAAGACAACATTATAAGACTTTTTTTCAAAAGGAGTAATATCATAAATCTTGTGAATGTTAAAAATAGATCATGTGAATGGTCATTCACACCATTCACATTGTGTGAAATGACCATTCACATGGATGACCATTCACATAAATATGCATTGAGCATTCACATAATTTTTAAGGACACAGAAAGCGTGAATGTATGTGAAATTCATATATCATGTGTATAACATTAATTTAAACATGATTATGAGAAAAAAGATTGAAAAAAAGTTTTTTAAGGTTGGTACCTTCGGGTGCATTTGATTTCGAGAGGTACTTTTTTGAACCTGACTATATATATATATATATATATATATATATATATATATATATATATATATATATATATATATATATATATATATATATATATATATATATATATTCTTCTAAACCTTTATATCTCATCACATATATTCAAATAACTATTTTAATTTAATTACATATTTTAGAAAAATATAAAATATCATTTCTTAATTAATTTATTTTTGAAATAAATTAGAAATTGATATTTCTTTATTTTTTTAATTCATTTTGTTAGAATTTAAAATGATAGTTTAGATATTTAATTTTTTTTAAATAATAAAATAATTTAAAAATAGTCATTTGGATATATACGGAGATTTAAAGATTTAAAACATGTAATAAGAAATCTTAGATTTACCCAAATATATAAATCCAAGAAGTTTACAATTATTTACCAGATTTATCATGAAATCCAACAAAATTGAATCGGAAGCCTTGTTTTGTTTTCATTAACCAGGGTCGCGATGTCTTCTGTAAGAACCCTTTCCCCAAACTCGATTCCCTATCTTCCAAATCCCAAACGGTTTTGAAACCGATCGATTCCGACGAACAACAAAACTCTGTTGTCTCTCACATTCATATTACTCTGCTATGTCGGACTCAGAAGAGACTCAGGACATAATGCTCACTGATGATCAGAAAGTCGACATTGCCAAATGGTTTCTTCTCCATTCTCCCCCTGGTGAAATTCAGTACGTTGCCACAGGTCACCATCCGACTGTTTCCGTTTTCTGAATTCTTATCTTTGTTGCTTTCATATAATTGTGATTGTATTTCATATAGTAATACCGTTTCTGATTTTTTGGGGGCATTCTGCAGACCTAAGGTCAGTTCTGAACGACGAGAATGTATATCGAATAGCGGCTTCAGAAGCATTTCCTCTGTACAACAAATCTCACATCATTTCTCTTCAATTCCCTAATCGAAGTGGTGATGTATGCCTTTTCTTGATCTTCTGAGTTTTTATCTATAATTTTTAATTTCATTTGATATTTGAGCAACATGTTCTTATTCTAGTAATAAAATTGAAGAGTTTGAACGCTTGATTTAGTAAGATGATTAATCAATAATCACAGGAAAAAAACGTACATATTTCTGATTTGTTCTTTAGCTCTTCTTCTGAATGGAGCAGCATTAATGCTCAGCATGAGGTTTTTAGGTTTATGAGCCATTATACTGATCTTAATCAATAATGCATGATTAAGAGCCAGCCAGTTTCGGTTTTACATTGGCCTGCAAGTTCCAATAGGAAAACTGCATTTCTTGATCAGAGCCATGCATTGGTTTCACTTGTATTTACTATCAGTAAGTAAGCTTTGTGTGCAGAATGTCGCTTGCACAAATTTATTTTTTTGTAACTTATGGGTGGGTGTTGTTGAGCATGCAAGATATGTGGTTAATGCATGGAGAAAACTACTTGTGCTCTCTTTTTTGTTGTGTGGATATGAGAAAAGGTCAATCAAATATTTCAAGTCTTTGCAGCATAGTTACTGCTGTCAGCAGTTTCTAGATCTCTCTTTCCACTGTCTGAGATTGTTTCTACAGGTGCTGGTATCATCATTTAGCGAGGTTGGTAAGGATGAATATCTCGATCCTAGGACTGCACAAGTGGGTAAAGTTGACCATGTCCAACAAGTAAGTTCAAGAAGCTAGTAAATGGATTTTTTTTGTTTGAAATAATAGGTTTTATAAATATTTCATCAATATTACTTGGTTTTTAGAGGCTTTCAGAAGTAAACGAGTCGCTAGGATAGCGGCTCAATTGATTCACTATTTGCGATAGCGACCCAACCTTGTGACTCAATTAGTTCTGAAAGCCTCTAAAAAATCAATCGCGTTGCTATCTCAAATAGCGACTAAATTAGTTTTGAAAAGCCTCCAAAAAATTAATTACAGTTAATGTGATATTTATAAAACCTATAAGGCTATAAATATTTCTAAAAAAATCCTAGCAAATGGTCTCTCTAGCCTTGTATATCACCATATATGTGAGCAAAGTTAAACTGTATTATTTTCATGGCTCATTTCTAAAACAAACTATGACTTTAGATACTACGAAATTATGATGGGTTTGTTCGAGTTTGGACTTCTGATATGTAAAAGCAGGTTAACCCTGTTAAGATTTCAAGTAAATAAGATTTCTAAGAAAATAGAGTGTGGACCAAGTATGTTGCCATGTAATTTGCCAGTGGACCTCATACTAAGTTACTAAACACTAACATGAAATTTAGGAGGAAGCTAATCTAAGTTTGTTAAAGGTGCAGTGTCAAAGAAGCAGGATAGAACATGAACTAAAGAGAATGCTATGTAAGTAGTTTGAAGGGGTATGAGGTTAGACGTTCCGAAAAACTATTGGCAGGGATACATATGATGCACTGGATGTTTCTGAAGGATGAATAGGTGTCACAAACGTTTAAAAAGATCTTTAACTCTTGTTTCTGGCCAAACAATGTAAAGCTTTCTTAGATCAAACAATAATAATATTCTTTTTGGCAAGTTGAACAGTTTTGAGACTGCTAGAGTAACTTTTCTTTTTAATGGAAGCTCACATATTTAGTTTGCACATCAAATCTATTGGTATGCAGCAACATGCCTGATGTTGCTCTTCTGAAAAATACTCTATATTCTCTGGTTATCTTCAATGTTCTTGCAGTATAAACTATTAGTGGACATTTGGTATGAGTTAACTGGAACTAGAAGAATGGAATGGAACGGGTTTACAAGCTATTTTCTCATGCAATGAATGTCTCAATACTCCATTGGGTGGGATACATAATTTTAATTGTAAATATCATTTCTTTGCATACGTTGTCGAATTGAAGAGGATAAAAAACTAGGAAAGGGAATGAGTATTCATTTTTTTTACATCATTTTCTTTGTCAATAAGGGTGTGTTTGGTTTAAGGGTATGGGGTATGAGTTTGAGGGTAATAAATGCTTTTGGTTTAAGTGTATGGATTTATTGGTATTGAAATCAAAACCCTAAGAATGAGTATTCTTTATACCTGGCTAAAAGGTAGGGTTTTAAAATCCATTCCCACCTAATCTCCAATTTTTTCTCCTTCATTCATTAAAAATGATAAATTATTCTCCCCTTTTCATTGTTTCTATAAAATCAAGAATCATCTTCTTTCTCAAACATTTGATGATGTTATAAGATGATTGTACGTTTATTATTAATTTATCATAATGTTGTTTAATACTACGTTGGCAAAAACCTTTTGTTTTTTGGCGATTGATGCTTCTTTTAGTTACTGCTATTTGGAATTTAAAAGTTGATTTCACGTGTATGTATATATTTTTTTTGTTACAAAACATAATATTATAGGAGTATCGGTACAAGTTTTAATATCTTACATTCGCTTACCATAACATAACAAATCAAACATTACATTTGGTAATTATACCAAAACCCATTATATAAACCAAACAACTTGTGTCAAGTAATGATACACATTCCCATACTAGTCTACTTTTAAAGCCATACCTATAGTGATTCCTGACTACAAACCAAACACATTCTGATAATTTATGTATTGTCAAACAAGCTTGTAATTCCATTCCACTCTTTCTATTCACTCGTACCAATTGTGCACTTACCGATTGTTTAAGATTAAGTAGTAGTTTAAGGATGTGAGTATAAGTCTTCAACATGTAGCAATAAGAGTTCTCAAGTTCAAATCAAATATAAGTCTTACGTTCCACATGATAAGATACATATTCGATCGACAGTTTGAAACTCATCAACTTGCTAAATAAGCAAACCAAGTCCTGACTAATTATGAAAAACTGTGACTCCGTATTAATAATTAACCTCTAGTGAACTCTCTCTGATTTTGATACAAATGTGGGCTTCTATTAATCAAAATTATACTTATGCCCAAGCTTAGTATTCCAAGTTTCCAACATTACTATACGTCATATGATTTGATTTTATTTGAAATCTAATGACCTAGCCAATTCTGAAAGTCGATCTATAACAAGTGCACTATGTGCCAATGAGTTTGGCAAGTGATTGAAATTAAATTGATTACTTTGCTGAAATATGCAATTAGCTCTATTGTTTGAGGAGCCTTGGCCCTTTGTGCATTTAGGTTGCCTTCTCAATTTACACTTTACAGCCTACCTAACCTCGGCAATAACCTTGTTGCTTAAAGATAAATAAAACCTAACCCTTGTTTAAGAAGAAATAATGGAATTAAAGGAATCACTATAAGTACATACTATTTTCGTACCCATACTCCCTTATTATCATTTGACATCTTAAGGAAGAAGTTATACCCAAAACATAAGCAATCAAATTATAAATGTGTAGTGACTTGTAATTTGTTATCAACTGGAATGTAATTTGTTTCTTAGGATATAGAAATAACCCATCTGCTTGTTTGCTTTAGTGTTAATTTGGGCTCATTTTCATCACTAGAATTTATTTGACACGCTAAATTGGTCCAGATTTGTACAAAAGTGAGACCAGCTACAGACGAGGAGCTTCCATCCGACTACATAGAAGAGTATCGGTAAACTTTTTGTCTAGATTTCTTTCAATCTTTAACCTTCTTTTAAGAATGTTTGAGAATTTTGTAGTTTACGTACAATTGCGTGATTAACTTCAGTTTCATAATCAGCTAACTCTGGATGTCTTATAGCTGGTATAGATCCGACACATTTTCATTACGTTACATTATATGTGATGATAAATATTATACAATAAAATTTAGTAGAAATTACTATAAGTTACAAACTTCAGTACTTGGTAATATTTAGTTTATTAAAATAGATAGTTATTGTTAACAACTTGTATCTAAAGAATGCATTTACATAATTGAAGTTACTGAAGTTCTTTTTTATCTATGTAAACTACTCCCTCTAATCTAATCTGTAAGTGCACCTTCTTAACTCATGTTGTTTTTAACTAAATTGGGAACCAGTAGGTTGACTGATTATTCTCATCAGTTCAATTAAAGAGAAGATTTGTTGGTGAGAACAGGTTGACTCATTATTCTCATCAGTTCAATCGAAGGGAAGATTTGTTGGTGAGAACATGATTGAATATCAAAAGTACTGATTCATGGTTCCATTTATTACTTGTTGGTTTAGATTTAATTGAGTGTATTAATCTTTAAGTATAATTAATGTTAGTGTAAATAATCTAAAACAATTTTTTATTGTGGTCATGTGGGTGGTAGATCTAGTTGGGGACAGCTATTATATGTTGATGATAATGATTTGATATAGTGATGTTGATAGATCTTGTGAAATTTGCGAACATAGTACTGGCATAAGGTTTACTGGTTTAGTTAACTTTGTTAATAATGTTGGTTGAACTGATTGGTTGAGATGTTGATGACAACAGTGGTATATGGTGCATGCAACACTAGTGGCAGCATTCTTTTGTCTGCACATTGTAGCCCTGTGCCCATAACTGGTCCTTGTCCCTACCAGCTTTGGCCCATTTCCGGTCCTTCAAAGTCCATCAGTCCTTATTTGGTCCAATATCTGAGAAAAAATCTCGGTTAAGGTCCGCTTTAAAGGTGGCAAAGGTTAAGGCCGGTCCTGGTCGATTAAAATTTTATAGAACTATTTGTTTTCATTAGATGACTTACATATTATTAAGTAACTAATTACATGTATGATAAATGGATACAAGTTATGAAATTGTTATATTTTACTATATAATTCGAAGTTACAAAGGACCCAATTACTCATCAAGGCCCGAATTTCAGAGACTATGCCTGGTATAGAAAGGCGCGGGCCCTTTTTCCTACACAAGGACTGGTTAAAGCAAGGCCCAACCCGGACCGGTTAATGTGCATCACAAATGGGAGTGGCGTTGTAGGAAACAAAAAATTTGGGTGGGGGTGTTATGCAACAGTTTATATTTGAGAGTGGCCGTGACACTGTTCATAGTACAGACAAGGTAGTAGTGTGTGTGTGTCCCTTTTGGTGGTTGGGCGTTGGGGGTAGGTGTTCAGCAAATGCCATCTTGACTTGTTATTTTCTTGGAAAAGCTAATGCTGGAATAGAGTGTTTATCATCTGCAAACACTTAACATTGCTCAAGACCATCCTAAAAAAAGTTTTTCGTGCCATGGCACTGTTGCAGGGGTGCCCTTGATGCAGAAATTTCCAAGTATGTAGGAGAGGCTTATCCGAAAGGTGTCTTCTCAGTTTACTGTACTAACGGAAAAGATGCTGAAGAGGGGTCAGATTTTGAATTTGTTGTGGTGATTACAGCAAGCCGACATAGCCCACAAAATTTTTGGTTAGTGAACTTTTTGGATTTGTTTTTTTTATTGCTTTATACCTTATAATTTAATCATTTACTCCATATACGTGGAATTGTTAAGAATCGAATTGCCTAGGTTTACAAGCTCTTTTATCATGTGATGAGAGTGTTGATTCTCAATGGAAGAGAGTGGAGAATTGAGTTTAGTGTAATTTTCAAGTCTCTCATTTCCTTATGATCAAAGAGAGAATCAAAAACATGGAAAGGAAATGGAGGTTTTATAGTTTTTCTTAAAAAACTTGTAAACCTAGGTAATTCCATTCTCCACAATTCCACGTACCAAACACTCCCAACCATCTGTTAACCTGATCAAACTTGTACATGCTCTGGCAAATGAATGCTCTCATTTGCTCTGTCCCTAACTAATTACATCATTTATAATGTTTATTAGCAACGGAAGTTGGTGCTCAATATGGAATATCGAGTTCAAGGATGAGCTGCAAACCGTGGAAGTCCGGGGAAAATTGCAGGCACTTGCTGAATCTCAGACCATCTTTGTTCTCTTCCATATAATGAGAGCTTATTGTTTATCTTCAACATACAGGTGGGTGCTCACTATTTTGAAGAAGGGAATGTTCAGCTAGACGCAAAGCATGATTGCAAGGATTCAACCATGTTCCAGGTTACATACCTAACGCATCTAAACTCACTTCTTAGTATTGACGGAAAGTGACTAATATTTTGGGCAAATCATGAAAACTTTACTTCTTCAGTCTGTGACATAGTTTTTTATGGCAGCAGGGCTTAGACCCTTTAGATTGTGTTTGTTTGTGGCTTAAAAGGCTGAATGACCTAGCTGACTTATTCGCTCAGTCATGTCAAGGCGTTTGTTTTTTACTGAATAATTCAACATATGGGGAATGCTCAGTCATGTTCAGCCCAAGAAATCACCACTCCCCATTCAGCCACGACAATCCCAAAACTACCCTCTCCTTCCTCCAAAATCACCCCTGCTTCACCCTTGTCGCTCCCAAAGATTTCATGCCACTGTCGCTTCGCCTCCATCACCATCGGTGCCACTACAACTATCCTTCACCACCGATGCAATTTTTCTCCTCGTGATTCTCCCCGCATCATCAACGTTTACCACCACTGTAGAGTTCCTACCCTCAATCACCACCACTGCGCTTTTTCCTCTTCGTGACATCCCTTCATCGCCACTCCCAAGATTGCACCACCGTTGTTGCCTTTCACACAATGATTTTACTCGTGTTTTGATTTGAGTTATTATTTTTCACTGCCAAGCTTCACTGTAGAGTTCCAACCCTCCACCACTGTGCCTGTTTCAGTTTCTATTATGATTTGCCAAGCTTCTTCCTGTTTTCGATTTTATTAATGTTGAAGTTTTGTGTTTTGACTCCTCATATCTCCAACATCTGCAAATCTGCTCGTATGACATCAACCTCCCGCACCCCCATTGTTAGGTTTTATTTTTCCTTTTTTCTCCTTAATTTTAAAGAACCTGTTAATTTTTTGGCTTAAAAATTTTATTTTAGATGATGCCTTTTTTAGTTCAAATTATCTAGATTGTGTTAAGTTGGACCAGTAAATTAGGTTTTGGTGATTGTTATACTAATGGATTTATATTTAGTAGCTGTTATTGGATTGAACAAGTTAATTAATGGTAATAGTTCTAATAAAAGTCAATGTTGCAAAACTCACTAGGCGCTAGCCGGCCGGGGACTAGTGACTAATCTGCCTAGGCGGGGAGTAGTCCAGGAGGAGTAGTTGGATTGGAATTTTTATATGTGAACTTCAGAATTCTACATATAACATGTTCATAAATACTCAAATATAAATATAATCACATTTTGAAGTAGTAAACTTCCAAGTTCCAACAAAGGTAAACTGTATTTTCAGAACACCAATGCTATTAATGAATGAAATCAAACATCAAGTGACCTAACTATTAATTAATTTGAACTGCATTAGTGTTGAAGTGCATTTTGATAATTAAACAAGAGAGTTTCAACTTCCAGAGGCTTTTTAATAGACCTGATTCTTTCTATTAAAATTTTTTTTGACCGAGTTTGACCATTGACCGTCTAGAACCGACTAGGTCCGCAGGGGTGTAATCGAGTTCGAGCTCGATCGAGCCTAAGTTTTGAAACTCGAGCTCGTCTCGATAAAGTACTCGACACTATTGGGCTCGGCTCGACTCGATTAAATTCGGAAAAAGTGATATCGAAATATAGATACAAAAGATTCAATCTAATTTTATTCCAACAACAAGCAAGAATATTAAAAATATGATAATGTAATTTTAAGTTTAGGGTTATATTGTTTGATTTGTATGGTAGTGATAAAAGTATAATATTATAAAGTTGAAGGGTAAAAATATGCACATGTAAACTTAGGTTCAAATGCTCGATTAGGCTCGCGAGCCTATCGAGTACGTTATTTTAATACTCGAGCTCGACTCAATTACTACAAGAGTATCTCGAGCTCGGCTCGATTAATAGCGAGTCGATTTTGAGTTTTTACGAGTCGATCCCGAGTATCTCTCGAATTGTCTTGTTTACACCCCTAGGGCCGGACTGACTGACTACCAACTAATTTGGCCGATTACATCAAAATGGTAGAGCGAGCAGATCTACTAGCTCCTGGTAGCCGATCTTTACAACAAGGATTAAAGTATAATTATGTTGTTAAAAATATTAATTTGCAAGGTAAAAAGGTAATTTGTGTTACTCAGATGGTTCTGGTCATCACACAACCGTTTTTATCGAGAGAGTCATCAATAACCAGATAGAACTTCATGGAAAAAAGAACAAACAGCCCCTTAGTCAAGATAGATCATAATGAACCCTTCCTCTTGGAAGCTATATGATTTTGAGATCAAACACTGATCTACTTGGAGATTATTGCTGCAAGAACATCATGCGGGTTTGTGGATGCTATGCAAGAGCAGATTGCTGCCCGCAACACTCTGATTGAAATCCAGAGAAACATAAAACGTATGCTGACAGAATATGTGAGCTTGTATAGCAATTGAACATCTTAGCTAGACTCCGGGCGTCCTCAGACCATGATGTCTAATGTACATTTTTAGCTTGGTAGTCCCTTTGACATGGACTTTAAAAGTTTTCCAATGAAATCCTTCATGTGGCTGACGGCTGACCTCTGTTGCATACTTTCAGTCACCAGATGATACTGCTGTTTCATTGATGAACATTATTTGCCACCATGAGACAGAATACATGACTTCCCTCCAGGTTTGGTGTTTCTTTTAATTTCTAACTTTTGCTCCTTTTTTACGTTC
Source organism: Centrapalus pauciflorus (assembly GCA_020465985.1). Lineage (NCBI taxonomy): Eukaryota > Viridiplantae > Streptophyta > Magnoliopsida > Asterales > Asteraceae > Centrapalus > Centrapalus pauciflorus. The sequence continues at coordinate 251,916 of JAANYP010002918.1, read as the reverse complement.
CTTGAACATTTAATGGTAGAGTTCTATGCTTAAGTTTTCACAATGACAGGCGTCTTATTCCAATTTGCCGGATACCACATTCAAGGTACTTTGCTTTCTCTTTAATGAATGAATGGTGAAATAACCCTTTAATAATTTAGCGAAGGTTCGAGTTGTAATTGATAAAATTGGAAAAAGAAAAAGATGTTGGGACTGGTGAATCAACTATCATCTGCTTTTAGGTTTTACCTTGACAAAATTATATTATTGTCTCAATTTGACATTATATATACATACATTTATCAAATCTCCTAGACCAATATAAAACTACCACTTGGCCAACCATGATTGGTTGGTGGATTTTTATTTTTATTTTTAATTTAAACTTTTCATAACACACCCTTATCTTTGTGTTATATTTTATTTTAATAAACTTTTGTTTAGTCCTCTTTTAACATTTATTATTACAATATTTTCTTACACACATAAAATTGTGATTTTAATCATACATATGTTTGGAGTTGTCTTAAAAACTATTATATTATGTTTGATTGTATCAAAAAGACCAACGAAAACTTGCAACTTGGCCAACCATGATTGGTTGGTGTTTTTTTTAATTTAAAATTTTCATAATACACTATTATCTTTGTGTTATTTTTTATTTAACCCTTTTATTTTAATAAGTTTTCATTTAGTACTTTTTTTAACATTTATTATTACAATATTTTCTTACACACTTGAAATTATGATTTTAATCATACGTATGTTTGAAGTTTTTTTTGAAACTGTTATGTTATGTTTAATTCTATGAAAAATACTATTATTCAAATGCACGTTTCAAGATTCTAATGAAATTACTTTATAATTAAAATACAACTAATTAATATTTAGATTTTGTATTAAATATGATCATGTCTAACATTGAACATTACTATTATAACGTTGACAGACCCTAATCGGTGTGTTAGAGATATATAACTTTATTTGGTTTGATCGTAAAACCAACAAATTAAATTGACGATTAAACCTAATCAACGTCACAATTTCAAAATATGGTTATGAATATTTAATTATTTAATTCTGATTCCGATCAGAGTTAATAATGCATGGTTTGAAATTTTGACAGTGCAAAATCTAAAAAAAACCAATGTATGAACCAACTAACAATATCCTTTTGCTTTCTTCTTGGATATATATCACTATATCAGTTTTTCAATCTCACTCTTTGATCCTGGTTCAGTTGGGTTTCGTTATTTGAAATGTTTGAAAAGTATTTATTCATTTGTTTTTATATTTATTTTTATAATTAATATTTTAGACCCCGCAGCAACGCGCGGGTCTTCAATGACTAGTTTATATGTAATCATTAAATGGTAATAACATATGAGGAGATGAATGTGTTTGGTTATAAATTATAATGACGTAAATGTCATTCAAAATTCGGCAGGACCTGCGAAGGAAGCTACCTGTTACCCGTACATTGTTCCCATGGCAAAACACCATGCAATTTAGCCTCACAAGAGATATCACAAAAGAACTTGGAATTGGAAAATAGACATGTATACGAACAACATCACCGGTGAGTGCATCATTCTTTTATTGTAACGAGACGGTTGACCACTGAACCCAAAACGTCACCTGTTCCTGGTTGATTCAAAGTGGTAATATATTGATTTCCTGCATTTGTATTTATTTTGCTATTGCGTATTTGTGTTTGATGTACCAAACTTTTCAAGTTCATTGCAACCCCAACAATGTCTGCTACATTTAGGGGTTGTTTGTTTACTTCTTAATGGAATCATTCAAAAGTAAAATGACCTCTTAATGATTCCATTAAGAGATAAACAAACATGAAGACGTAATTGAGGAGCTGCCAATTGAATCCAATCCGGTCATATTTTCGAGTCATTTACTTCACTGCTCTGTGCCTTGACTCCGACGAATGACGTAGGCTAATGAAAGAGGATTCTACACTGCAACACTAGGGACAACTTAGGTTAATGGCGTAGCAGGAGGGTTCCTACGTAGCCACTCCGATGCCTAAGTTAGTACAGTATTCAGAGAGTATTTTCTTGCCTTTAACGAAGGAGAAGAAGGAATTAGTAGGGGTTTTTTGTGCATACCTCGCGCAGATGATTGAATTCTGTATTTATACCTTTGATTGGTGATCCGTCGTTTCCAATTAGCCAACAATCTCCGCTTGACACATGTCCAATCGGTTGTAACTAACCTAAAAAGATCTTCTCATGCGTAATAGACTCTTTTTCCATTCACTGTATCTCATGGCCTGATGCTGATTTGGATTCCTCTTATTGGTTCATGGCCTGATGCTGATTTGGATTCCTCTTATTGGTTCCTCTGCACACGTGGGATAAAGTGTGTGGCAATACTCACACTTCACCAACATACATCATCATGCCTCACTAATCAGCATCTTTTAGGAATGATCAATCAATCTCCTCCAATTTCCCCCCTAAAACGCATTTAACCATTGATTTCGTCAATACTGGTTTTTTTTTTTTTATCACTGCCGATTGCATCATCGGTGATTCAATGCTTATTACCCCTTTCAGATGTGATGCTCCTCCCTCATCACCGTCTTTCAATCATTCAACTACATGTGGTGTTGTGCTGCCGCCGCCGCCACCACCACCACCATGGAGTTAGATTGGGTGGAACTATATTCCCTTTTTCAAACATATACCACTTGCTTAGTTTGAAATTGAAAACCAATTCAAAAAAATAAAGTAGTTGAATATTACAATTTCGTATAGTAATTCTGGTACGGTTAACATTTGTTAAAAAAAAAAAAATCAAAGTATGTTTAGGTTATATATAGGTGATATTTTTTAGCAATTTGTATGTAAATATCACATAAACGATGATTTTAATCGTTCACTCTTGACGTATTTTGTTATTTTTGTTTTATAGTTAGTTAAGTTTAAAGAAAAAACTATAAATTTTTTTCAAAAATGTGTGGAAAGAGAATATATATTATAAACACACTGGTTTCGAAATATGTGTTAAAAGTGTTTGGGTCGGAGTCTCAAACACCGACCCCTTCCCTCTCATTTGCAATTTTATTAATGCCGTGAGCTTGCATGCATATATGGTTTGTGTTTGGATGAAAATGAAGGTTTGTATTTATAACAAAAAAAAAAAAAATGTGCATGCATTTGTGGTCACCAACTTAACATACATTCACAGATTTAATAAAAAACAATGGGTCGGTGTTTGAGACACCGACCTGTCAACTTTGAAAACCGAGGGGTAGGGTTGGTGTTTGAGACCCGACCCAAGCATTTTTAACACAAATTTCAAACCCAGTGCATTTTTAATATATATTTTCTTTTTCTATATATTTTGAAAAATTAGAACTACATATGGTTGTTTTAAGAAGTTGTATCCAGTTGACATAAATATACACAGGGCCGGCCCATTGGGGTGTGCAACATGGGCTATTGCCCAGGACCCAAGAGCCAAGGGGGCCAAGATTTTTTTTTTCCTCTAATACCTAGACTAATACTAGTAGTTTACTTGTTTTTCTAGTTGTTTGATTGTGATATTTACGTACATATTACATGGTTGTTTCCTTTAATCTTTAAATGTTATATATACATACATGTTTAGAGGGCCCTTTATAAATTTTTGCCCCGGACCCCAAAAACGATGGGAACGACCCTGAATATACATCTCTATTTATATCATGCAGATTTCATCCATAAATGCAATCACTTTCTGTGTTAAGGAATATAGTATTGATTTGAGGATGACAAAATTTTATTGAGAATATAAAAGGCATATATATCAATGCTTAATCTAACTAGGCAGTAGCACAGACTAGGCAAAAGAGGACTAACATGAGAGCGTGCCCAGAGCATCAACTACCTAAACAAAAAGCCAATTTCTTCATGCACCGTATCATAATTTCTCATACATCATATTTTATAATTTTAACCAACTAAATTGTTGTGTATGATTAGGTGTATGCTTTCTCTTTTCATTGAACGTAATGTAGGTTAATTGACCTAAATATTATTTGTTGTGGAATATGGTGCATTAAGTAGCACCCAAACAAGAACCAGTTTCAATAAAAATGCAGCCTAAACTAGAACCAAATAAACAGAGCATCAGACTACATTCCCAACAACCCTAAGAACATGTTTGGTATGATGGAATAAAATCACATGAAATTTTTTAAGTTTTTTTTTTTTTTTTGTATATGACAAGACTCAAGAGTATTGATTCTTTATGAGGAGAGTAGAGATTGGAGTTTTATGAAAATTTTTAATGAAATTTTTTTTTTCTTACCGACATGGAGAGAATAAAGAAAAATGAGAACGGAGTGTAGTTTTATGATTTTCTTTCTCTTAATTTTCAATGTCATGCGTAAGTCTAATTCCTTGAAATAACTTATAAATGTACCAAACGTCTCCTAAAATTTTTGACTCGATTGGGGAGCCATCGCAATAAAAGTAGTTGGACTTCAAAAAACGCATCCGTAATGCATGGTTTTTGGTTCGTGAAAACCAAATTGTTGTAATATCTCCATATAACATAAAATCGATAAATGTGACACTGTTCTACTATAATTATGCGCTTAAAAAACACATTAATAATATAAACTTTTATCAATTTATTACGAATAATTGTTTTATCAACGGTCATGATTATGTGTTCTCCTCGGAACATCTTCCAGAAGTTCTTTGTATCATCAAAATACATTTTATTGTTTTCTTTTTGGACGAACTTTTATTGTTAAAAGTAAAACCGTGGTATTTTTAAATATGGTTTTTCATTTCACACTCCCATCCGATTATATTTTCATTTTATATTCTAATATTACTTTAATTAATTTACTTGGTATAATAAATTATTAAATTACATAAAATAAAAATAAAAATTATTTTACAAAATATATATTGATGCAACGAATATTGAAACCTTCGATATGAAGCCAATATTATTTAATAGAATTTAGTAATATAAATATTTAATATATTGAATGTGATGATACTGAATTTTGTATTCGTTTGTGTATCATAGAAGATGATTCATGATTTATTGATCATTACGTTGGGCAAACACATTATAGGTGTGTTTGATGAAATGTTTTTGGGAGTTTTCAGAATCTTTTGAAAGTTTTTATGAATTTTAATTTTGAATTTTAAAAGTTCAAGTTTAAAATTCTGTTTAATTGATAGAAACTGAGCTTTTGATTTAGAAATAAAAGATCTTAAAAGAAACTTGAGGCTTTTGTTATACAAAATTATTTTTTATCCTTTCAATAATTACAAACTACAATTTTTAATTAATATTATAATCTTTTTATGTCATTTAATATTAACAGATACAACTATTTTATCAAAAACATTTATAAAAACAAAACATTTTAACTCTTTCAAAAAATTTCGAACTCCCAAGAACTTTATTACTAAAAGTTCCAAACTTACGGAGTTACGGTTGCAACTAATAATGTGACAAATATACTCCAAGGTGTTGTTTGTTTTTTAAGAGGTTGATGTTTGCGGTCTGCGGACTTAGCTGTAGAAATCTGCGGTCAGAAGAGGTGGCCTAAAGGTCTGCAGACGTCCGCAGACGCAGGAAGAGGTTCGCAAACGATTCTGCAGACGCGGGAAGACGTTCGCAGACGCGGGAAGACGTAAAAAACAAACACACTTTCATATAAAACATCTTCACACGTCTTCGAGTTTGCAGACATAAGAGGTTCGAAAATCTTCTAACAAAAAACAAACAAGGCCCAAGCGTCAACAAAAAGTGGCTTGTAGTAAATTTTTTTATTCAACCACGCAGTAAATTTGTTTTGATTATTAACTTTTTAACTTTAATAAGGATGCAGTATGAATTTTGTTGGCGGCTTGGCGCGGGTGATAAGCACGTGCGGTAGGGTTTTAAGCTGCGACGAAGGTTTTCTGGTTCACCGAGCTTCAGTTCCATGGACGGGGTGACTGTGACTGAACACACCCGGTGACACGCCTCATCCACCATGAAAACACTCTCTTCCATCACCATCTTTCTATCCTCTTCTTCACGCCGCCGCCTCTTCACCCGTCCTGAACCTCTAACACTCGTCGGAGTCTCCCATTTCTCAACCTCATCACCGGACTCCTCCGCCTCCGCCTCCTCTTCCTATCATTCTTATTCAAGACGCAGTTCCGATGATGTTAGAAATGTTAGGGTTTCCGTATGGTGGGACTTCGAGAACTGCCAAGTACCTTCTAACGTTAATGTCTACAAAGTTACTCAATGCATAACTTCTGCAGTCAGATCAGTTGGTATTAAAGGACCAATTCAAATTACGGCATTTGGTGATGTTGTTCAATTATCTAGGTCGAATCAGGAGGCGCTGTCTTCCACAGGGATCAACCTCACTCACATCCCTAACGGTTCGGAGTTTTTTCTTCTTGTTTACTATATGCTATAAACTCTCAATTGTGTTTACAGTTTCGTTTGAAAGATTACTGAAATTTGTAGGTAGATGTGATTCCCTCTTTTTTTTTTTTTTGGTTGATAAAAAAGCTAGCTGACGATCATCCCTGTAATTTAGCTTCTAGTAAAATAGATCAATTTACTCTAGCAAGTGTTATAATTCGTGTGAAGGTTTTGTTATTGTTAATATTTAAGCAAACTAGAGTCTTGACTTATGTGATCGCTACTTAATGTTAACCAGCTACTTTGATGTAATGTTATTTGTTGAACATATCTGGTATATATATTTTCTTTTATTTAATTCAGGGGGAAAGAACAGTGCTGATAGGTCTCTTCTAGTGGACCTCATGTATTGGGTTTCTCAAAATCCGCCGCCTGCACATCTGTTTCTGATTTCCGGGGACAGAGACTTTGCTAGTGTTTTACACCGCTTAAGAATGAACAATTATAATATATTGCTTGCTAGTACGGATAATGCGCCTGCAGTTCTTTGTAGTGCTGCAAGCATCATGTGGCAGTGGACGTCATTGGTTAAAGGAGAGAGTTTTATAGGAAAGCATTTCAACCAACCTCCAGATGGTCCTTATGCTTCGTGGTATGGCAGTTATAGACTTCCTCTTGAAGACCCGTTTGTGGTTTGTAACCAAGTTTGTAGCTCGGAGAAGGGTTCTGATTCAAATTCAGAACCTAAGGTTCGTCCAATTCCAAAGGCAGTTGTGAAGTTGATACGTAATATATTGAATACAAATCCTAAAGGCCTCTCAATTACTGAACTTCGATCTGATTTGGGGAAGAGTAATGTTACTATTGACAAGGACTTGTATGGTCATAAGAAGTTCTCCCGGTTTCTCTTGGCAATGCCACATTTGGTGAGACTACAATTTGTTAAAGACGGGCAATATATCATACATGGAATTAGCCCAAAAAGCCATGAAACATGTGTGCCTACTCCCGAAAGGGCTACTAGTCCTTGTATGACTGCAAAAGACTCGATTCCAGTTGTTGCTTCTAAGGAAGATGGTGGTCACAACACTTCTATGCCACCAAGGGAGGAATTAATGCCAACATCCTCCAAATTAAATGAACCAAAGGTTTCTACAGACTCTCAAGCACTTCCAGAAAAGAAGGTGGATTCGCAGCACGTTCAGCAAGAGTCTCCTCTTCTTGAGAAAGCAAAAGACGTTGAAGTAACCTCTGGTCAGATGTACCCTGTAATGATGAAGAGACCTACCCCTGAAGTGGGAATTTTCAAGTCTCTATGGAGCACATGGTTTCAGGGAAATGATGGCCATCAACAGAAGATCAGTCATCCTGTTAACAAGTGTTATCCTCCCCAAAACAGCACTGATATAGTAAATGCTGATGTTTCAAAAGATCGATCCTCTGATCTGGGGAAGCTGTCTCCGTCTTCTTTGTCAACTAATGAAGTGATTCAAGATGCAGAAACTGGTCTTACATCTGCAGCAAATGTTGATAAAGCAAGCAAGCCTCATGGCATCTTTAACAAGATTGTGAGTTGGTGTAAATTTTGGAAAAGGGATTACAACTCTGATAATCTGGATGCAGGATCCAATAAAAGTGATAAAGAGATAACAAGCCCTTCAGAGATGCAGGAAATCTTCACAGAATCTTTTTGGAATGACATGTTGGTATTTTTAAAAACCTCCCAAGGTTTGGCCTCAGTTTTGGAGTCCAAGACCAGGTGCATGCTTCTCTTTATTTTCATATAGCGTTTTCAGTGTTTCTGAGTATAACAGTATAAATATGGAGAACTTTAATCTTAGAACACCAGATTATGGGCTTAGTGAACAAAAGAATAAATTTGATAAAATTCTTTAGAAACTTTTCTTGGTAGTGACATGTAATTGGTAACATTAATGTTAAAATTTCCAGATAACACCAGCGCATCAAACCAGTCAGACCAGGACCTTGCTGGTTGCCTGGAGGCTCGTTGGTGAGCTGGTCTGGACCTGGTTGAAGTCATGAGGCCATTGTGGAAAGTATTTTCTGCCTTTCTTGTACACAGGCCTAACTTGAAATAGCTAGTTCTCTAAATTTATTCTCATGAACACAAAGACTGAGAGAGATGTGTGCGTAAAAATAATTAATAAACAGAACAAGCAGTAGGAAACCTAAAAGGCAGAACAAGCAGCAGTATGAAACCTAAAAGAGCAAACAAGTGAAATCAGTAACGACAAGGGAACTACTAGAAAGATCAATCCAAGTTTCAAGAACAGTCAAATTTTGGTTGATATTTTAATATTAACTATTGCAATTAATTCCCTGTTGTTTAACCTTGTGGAATTGCGAAGTATTAATTAAATTATGTCATGTGCTTGTTGGTTTCAATTAGGCTGGAGATGGTGCAAATTTTACGGAGATTCGGTCCATCTCAACTCCAATCTCTTAGTGAAAGTAATATTCTACACCTTGTGGACTTGCTAATTTCAGAGAAGAAATGGGTGGTAGAAAGCCCATCTCAGACTTTTCCTTTCAAACTCGTTGGACCTTCTGGAAGCAGCCCTTCCAGCAAACCTATCAAATCAAAAGAGTCTACAAAGCAAAACAAGGAGCTTGTAGAATCAGATGGCAATTCACAAGGACGAGAACATCAAGTTGGCAAGAAGAAAGTCTCACCCAAAAACCCAAGCAAGATATTAAGCGATTGTCAGAAACTTGTGAATGAGGTTGTTAAAGAATATCCTGATGGTTTCAATATTAGCTGTTTTAAAAAATTGTTCCTCGACAAGTACGGCTATCCTTTGGAAGTTCAACAGCTTGGTTACCAGAAGCTAGCAACTCTGCTTCAGATAATGCCTGGGGTGAAGCTAGAATCTAATTTTATTCATCCGTCCGTGGACCGCTTGAGAGGTTCTCATTCAGAAAATGCTGGTCCTATCATCGAGGAGTATTCAAAATCAAATCTGTCAAGAACAGAGGATGCCAATGATACTCAATGGGAAGAACTCGGTCCCATTGCCCAGATGAATACCAAGAAAGATGATGACAAGGTCAATCATGAATTTGAAACAGTGTCAGATTATGATCTGTCTGATTCAGAAGAAGAGAGTTCCCCAGTAAGATCACAAAACCAAACTAAGCATGGGACAGTTGCAGATAGCTCATTACTGGATATACTTGATACATGGTACAGTAACAAAGAGGATAGCAACAGCAGGATAACATCAGATGGCTCTGATACAGATACAGATCACTTGAACGATAATAAGAAGCCATCTTCTTTGTCTGGTGAGGTTGACCCTATGGCAATCAACTTTGAGGAAAAGCAAAAGCCTTCAAAGCGTTATTCATTTGTGACAGACAAACCGAGGGACGACAATGAAGACTTGATCAATGGCATATTGGATCGCTTTAAGAAGTCTAAAATTGAGGGCTGAAAAAGATCATAGGAGATCATCTTGGCTGCCGATTATTGAGATAATCGAAATGATGAGAACACCATTCACTGGTAATATATTTGCTTCTATTGACTATAGGATATAGAATATCAATATATCATATTTCTGATTTATTGCTCGTGGTTGACGGTCGGCCTTGCATGGTGGTCGGCGGTCGGCATTGTATGGTGGTCGTCTAGTCGACGCTAGGGTATGAAACGTATCACCATCTTTTTTTCAATATCTATGGAGGTTTTTTTTAATATTAATGAAAGGATTTGAATATTATGGAATGTATTTGAATGTCAATCTCAAACATGACGGTGATGAGTGAATGTGGGGTTGCCAATTTTAAAATAATCATATTTTGTTTATTTTGAATAAATGTAATTTATATTATTCCAAAAACACCCTTAATGATCCCTTATGATGCATTCAAGGCTCTTGTATGCACAGATGTTTTCTAAGGTTTTTCGATGCATGTTGGTTTTCCGTTGAACCCCCTGCACACCTTAATGCATGTTATTATTAAATAACTAGCAGTGTACCCACACAAAGCGACAACGACGACAAACTTTTTTTGTTCAATGACATGTTTTTTGAATGACAAAAAAAGATGATTTTCAACGATGAATGGTTTCTTTTAAATAAACATACAATTTATAAAAATCATAGGATAAAAATAGTGTTCAATTAACATTTGCAAGACAATATGATATATAAACTGTATGGTACAGAATAAAATGATAAAACATATTTGTGGAAAAAACAAAATTACATCATCTGTCATTATATATATTCATGCATTCCAAATATGCAAAAACTTTATTCGAACAATCCACTTATAAGTAAAATCTGCAAATAATGAAAGGTTGATGATTTTAATAGATGCATATTGTAACATGTGTAATATTAACAATAGGATCGTACCTGTACACCCACATCACTTCGGCTGTACTTTTACCCCCATACATTAGTGTGTTTTTTTTAATAAGTAATAAGTACCAAATTTAACTGTTTCATCGTTATTCAGTTATTTAAAAAACATCACTTATTACCACTCAATAGAAAATTAACCCTAAAAATCTATCCCTTCGTTCTTTCACACCAGCCCCCAAAGTCCCGAACACGTCTCCTTCACGCCAGCCACCATCTCCTTCGTAACCACCTATGTCGCCTTCCCTTGCAGCTGCCGCTGTCTTTCTCCCTCCCTCTACGCCGCCTTCTTTGCTACGTTCCATCTCATTCACGCCACCCCACCAAATCTCCTTCGTTGCTACCACTCTGTCTCCACCACCGTCGTCTCTATTGAACTCTAATTTCCCAATTCTCTCCTCTCACAATTTTCTAGAGTTTCTGTCTATTCAAAGTCAATTGGTTTACACAACTCTCACCGTCAAATCAATCAGGTAACAATCAATGAATATTTTATAGGCTTTATAAGTTATACCATGTTGGTAAACTTTAAAAACTGAAATATTAATGCTATAAATGTTAAGAAAAATAGAATGTTAGTATTAACATTAAATAGATCAAAGATAACTGTTGTTATTATTATTATTATTATTATTTGCATTTAACCCAATTTAGTATTATGATTAGGTGTGTTTGGACATTTGGATTCCCACACTCAAATCAATTTTTAAATTTGTGGAAATAGAGTAATTTATAGAATTGATCCCTGTGATTAAAAAAAAAAAGTCTTTTAACTTTTAAAATTGCATTGATAGTCCCTTAAACTACTATTTTTTTTAGAATTTGTTCATCATCAATTAGTTCAGGATTGATATTTTTAAAATAGACGATTCTACCCTTTTCATTGTATCAATTATAATTCTTGTTATTTGTAAATCATTTCAATAGTGGTCGTAGTAAATTTTTTGTTTCTTTATATATTTACTAACTTTCACGCTTTACTTTTTAGATATTAAGAAATTATAATATTTAAAAAACCTACATTTTATTATTAATTATTGTTTAAAATTTTCTATTTTTAATTTATGTTACTAATATAATAATAAATATTTATATTGTTATAACAAGTAAGTATTAATTATTATGATAAATAACTAAAAATCAAAACAAAGCATAGGTGTATCATTAATGATAATCAATATTAATTATTATAGAGATAATTACAAAATAGCCAAAATATAAATTCACTTATCAAATTTTACCCAAAAAAAACTCGGCGTAACCAAAATACTCATCATTTACGTTACCACATTTACGTTACGGTCACTGTTAACGTGACTTGTACTTTTTAATAATTCTTAGATTTATGTTTTGGTGTTTGGGCTTGTTGCTTTCTTGATGAAAAGGCCCATAAGCTGATAAGAAAAGCAAAAACCCTAGCCTGCTTTTTTGTTTTTCACTTCACTATTTCACTCACAGTCACCATTACAACATTTCTTGATCTTACCAGCGACTCCACGTCTCCACTCTCCACTAGTACTCGACCGGCGACCGCTGCGGGCCTGCGCCGGCGCTGCTGTCTTCACTCGATCTGGTTGGCGGTTGCTGCATCCATATCGATCTGGTTGCCGCATCCATATCTATCTGGTTGCCGCATCCATATCGATCTGCTGTCTTCACCAGTGCGACTTTGAGCCGTCGCCCGTCGCACGACGCCACCACCGGCCACCGCACAACGCCAACGCACCAGGTTACTCTCTATTCTCTTTTGGTTAGATGAATTTTTTTTTGGGTAAAACTTGAAAAGTGGGTTACACTTTTGGGTATTTTTGTAATCATCCCAAAATATCATGGCAGAGCTAGGTTAAGTTGAGGATCATCTAGTCTGTCCGCCGCTCTCTTCTTAAAGACTCAATGGCAATTTCTACCTCCACCGCCACTCAAGCCGTCGACGCTCTCCTCAAATGGAAGAACACGCAATCTGAGTCCCAGAATCCCCAACTGTTAGCCCAAGACGATTTCATATACCTAATCCTGACACTGAAAAAAATCCCACAGAAAGGTGGAGCTCGAACAAACCCTAATAAAATCCCCCTTCCTCACCCACTCATAACCTCCTTGGCTGAAATCTGTCTAATCATCGACGACAGACCCAACTCCAAACTCAATTCAGAAATGGCGAAAAAGAAGATCAAAGAAGACGGAATTTCAGTCACTAAAGTCATCAAGCTTTCAAAGCTTAAAACAGACTACAAACCTTTTGAAGCGAAACGAAAGCTTTGTGATTCCTATGACATGTTCTTTGCTGACAAAAGGGTAATCCCACTTCTTCCCAAGTTGTTAGGGAAACAGTTTTTCAGAAAGAAGAAGTTGCCATTACCTGTTGATTTGGGTCAGAGGAATTGGAAGGAGCAGATCGAGAGAGGGCGTTGTTGCGGGTTATTGTTTTTTAGAACAGGAACGTGCAGTGTGATTCGTGTGGCCAAGGCATCCATGGAGACAGATGAGATCATTGAGAATGTGAGTGCTGCAATTAATGGGGTTTTTGAGTTTGTTCCCAAGAAGTTGTTAGGTGTGAGGTCTTTGCATCTGAAGCTTTCAGACTCGGTGGCATTGCCTTTGTATCAATCTTTGCCTGATATTAAGCTAAGGATTGAAGGTCCAAAACAACATAATGATGTTGAGGAGCAGGAAGAATTGAAAAGTAATCATTGTGTGGATGATGAAGGAGAAGAGATTGTAAATGATGATGGTGGTCTGGACAAGAAGAAAAAAATTAAAAAAGCGAAGACAAAGGTGGAGGAACAAGTGCAAGTGGGAAAGAATAAAAGGGGGAAGAGGGTTCATGATTCAGCAGGCAGTGGCAGTGCTGATGTTTTGAAATCAGCAAACAAGAGGGTGAAAGGGAAGAAAAGAAAGGGGAACGTTGTTGAAGTTGAAGGGAATCATGTGAAGAAACCCTCTGGAAAGATAGAAAGGTCAGTATCAAGAGTTTAAGACTTTTGTTTTGGCCTATACAATTTTGTGGTGGTACTGTTTGTTAGTATTTGCTGAGATTATAGATTTTTTGTCAACGGTTAAACTTCCTAGCTTAGGCCGGTCAATCTTATATCTGTGTGCGCACCTCACATTATCATATACTTATGCTATTAATTATATCGATTTATTTAAATAGCAAATTTTCATGCACTTGGTAGCTTTCATAATATTTTCTCATATTTACTATTTATAATGGCCTCAAAATCCTACTTGGTTTCCATAACTATAACTTGATATAACTTTGTAAATTTACTTTTCTGTTTTGACAAGCAAAGGGGATCATCTTATTATGACACGTGGCCTGGCCAAAATCATGGCCGAAAGCCTATAAAGTCTCCCAGCGGAAGACTTGAACTTCCATACATTTGTAAATTTTGATGGGATTATCATCTTGATTTAGTCTAATACTTTTTATTGTTCATGCTTCATGTAGACTTTGTTTGGGGCGGTCCTTGTTAATTGTGTCTTCTTGGATTGATTTGGTTGCTTAAAATATAAAAGTAAATTCTTATTACTAACATATAAAGGTACTATGTTGAGATTCTTGATGGAGTAGATGATACTATTTTAAGGAGTAAACTCAACATCATCAACAAACCGTTTAAGGGTTCTTGCAATGTTCAGGAAATGGACTTGAGTATGACTGGGTTAAGTTGATCTTAAAAACCCAATTTTGAAAGCAAAACATGTTTAGAGCATAATCATTTTTTTCCATATAACCTACTGATTCAACAATTCATGCTGTGGAAAGTATGAGACTCAGAGTCATGTCTAATTTGTTATCCCCTATGACCTTATCTTTGCTTCTTTCTTTGGGTAACTAAATTGTTTTGTGAACGTATGTTCCCACTAAGCATGTTCACATAAATTTTTTCACGTTTAGGTGACTTTTAAGATGCCAGATAGTGTGAATGTATGTAAATTTTTTACAAATAGCCTTGTATTATTTGTATCTAAATATATATGAAGAAAAAACCAAAAAAAAAAACTTCTTTCAGAGCATATTCACATCCGAAACTCGTGTGTTCATAGGTACTCACAGTACTCTGTAATTTTTAGGTACTCACACGAACCATATTCTCTCTCTATATATGGTTTTAGAAACATAGCTAAGCTTTGGATTTGAAAACTGACTGTCGATTATTGAGATAGCCGAAATTATGAGAACACTAGTCACTGGTAATATATTTGCTTCTATTGACTATAGGATATAGAATATCAATCTATCATATTTCTGATTTATTGGTTGTTGGTATTATTCAAGTCCAGGTCATTAACTTGTTACACTGTCAAGTCGTCTAAGACGATGTGTTACCTTTGGCAATATCATCTTTTTATCATATTTGTGTTTAGGGTTTTTTTTGTTCATCTTTTTATGTGGTAATGAATCCCCTGAATGTGAATGTGCTAATCATGCATCGGTTTTCAATGATGGACCGCCGAGTGAGATGAACCTCACGGCAAAACAATACAAACAATTTCAGTTTTCAGACCATCATATTTGAACCTTCTTTTTTCTTTATGGAAACAGGACGTGTTTGGATGTATGCTTTAAAAGTGATATACGATAGACAATTAGATTTAGATAATCAACTGTAACTAACAGACGGTAAAGATAATGTTTGTTTGAAACTTTGAATCTGTTTTTTGCTGTTTTATGTCGTTATAAGATTTCCCTTTTAATACACACTTTTTTTTTTTAATAGCAGAAGTTAGTGGTTAGTTATTAGAATCATTGTTAGACATTTTGAGGGTGAGGACCAAACCCCACACCTCCACCTAAGGAGAAACACCCTAAGCAAGGCTTGAACTGGAGACCTCAACCAAGAAGAACTCCTCCCACCTTTGGTGGTGACCACTTGATCTATGTCAAGTGGTTACACACATATCTATACCTTAATGCATGCTATTATTTAATGATAATAGCGGAACATTTCATAACAACTTATTTTTGAAATCATTTGTTAAATTTCAACTGCCAATCACGAGCACCTTGGATCTTGACCACCTGGACCTCCATACAAGAACACGGGTCTAGGGACGCCTTGTCGCAACAGGTAAGCATCATAGCAGTTCCACTCATCGGAGCTTGGGTAAAGCGTTTCTGGGTTCTTTAGTTCATGTGAATTTTCTTCAATCAACATGTTTTCTATCGTTCCTGAAGTCATGAATATGAAATCCGCAAACTTCCCACTGCCCATCTCTGTCGCAGTGTGTGGATGGGTTCCGACTTTCGGGCTGTAGACATCACCTCCCCATTGAACCAAGTTTGCTTGATATTTTAGTGACACGAAGATATCGCTAGGCCAGTACCCAACTTCCTTATCGTTGTATTTTAACCACCAGTTATATGTGTAAGGATCCTAGTTCAATACTTGATTAAGAAACACAGAGAATTCAAAATCTCTAAGAAAGAAAGAAAAAAATGGAGAGATTTAAGTTTTTACAGACCTTGGAGATTCGAATTGTGATTTCAGATGCATATAAAGAAGAAATATCTCCTCCAAGAACGATTTCATGGGATGTTTGAACGAATCCAGGACAAGTGAGATCGAAGCATCCAGTGCTTTGCATACCATCAACCTGTATATACGTGTAATTGATCGAGTTTAGGTGTCTAGAAGGACAAGATCGAGTTTTAGAATGACATATATAGTTATACCGTCCAGTAAGCAAAGAAGTGAGTCTTGTTGTCATGATATACACTCGGGTTTACCTGAATCCAATTAAGAAATGGTAATTACTAATTAAAATGAATCAAGTAATTAAGTAATATAAACAATACTAACAGCCCATCCAGCTTGTGCCGTGTCAAAGGTTTGTAAAGGTCCATTCCTGAGCATAACTTGAGAACTACTGTAGTCATCGTTTGACTCGACGTGCGGATTCCATACTTTGATGTTGGCTGTAGCTCCCGAGTAACTGAATCCTTCGGTAAGAACCACTGAAAACTGTATAGTTATAGATGCAGGGCAGTTAGATAGATATACACATATGCTTCAATGATAGATATTTGTTATATATGATGATGGATGGATATATACGGAGTGTTTTGGGGTTACGACAACGTTTCGGGGATGGTTTGTGGAAGTTCTTCGGAAGGGGATTGTTCCGTTGGGACAGCTTCCATACTGCTGCCATACTTGTGAATATGGTACCTTTTGCATTGTCCTAGTTCCATCCCTCCTTGTATGAAGATGGCTTGATTTCATCTGAGAGATATCATATATATAGTTATATGTATTTACTATTAGTTCTGTATGTACACAGTTTTTGTTACATTTTCAAAATTCAAACAATTTATGTAGGATTTTGTTGTCTTTTAAAATTCATAGTTACCTAGATAATAAGTGCATATTTATGCTAAAGTTAAAATACGGGTCGTTTTACTGGTCACACATCTTTTAGTGTGTCACAGGTTATAATTCAAAAAAAAAAAATTTAAAATAGTAGAGAAAATGTCACACATGAATGTGCACATGCATCTTATCACAGGAGAGGGGATGCGAATAGAATTCCTCTTTCAAAATAAAGGTTGCTATTCGCATCCCTTTTACTAACCACACATCATTTTAACATGTCATGTCAACCCTATTAAGCAATCATATTTCAAGGAAAATATTAAAATATTAATAAATTATCACATCAAGAGAAGGTGCACGTCAAATCATAGGTGAGGGTGCGAATAGAAATATGCTTTTAAAAGGGGAAGAATTTAAATAATTAGTGTAGGGTTTTGGACTAGGATTTGGTTTTGTTTTCGAGTTTTTTAAATTTTAAAAGTGACCTAGCTAATAAATAACAAGCGGTTGTTTACATTTTTATAGAATCATAAAAGATTTAAGAGCATCTACAATAAGGAGGTTGATAGAGTATTCTTTTAAGAAGTAAAAACATTTTTGAAAAAAGAAAAGTAAGAGAAAGAAGAGATATGGCTAGAGATATAGACACAAAAATGATCAAACCATTTTATGAAAAGCTTTGTGAATTCAAACTTTTTGAGAGAATGAAACCACATCATTTCAACCCAAATATTTTATTTACCCATTGAAAATGCCTTAAGAAGCTCTAAATAAGATGTTAGCACAACGTACTTTGTGTATGATAAAAAACAACTTTATTTCTCTCATTAGTTATTAGTTATTAGTATAAACATTGATATACAAACACAACTACAAAGTTGTATTTCATTATCGATTTATGTAATTTAGGTTGCATAAATAAGTAAAAAGTATGAATCCATTATGCATGTAGTAATAGTATAAGTGAGATGAAAAATCTGAGCCCAAGTCGTTAAAAACTTGAGTTTAAATTAAAACTTATTTATAAAACAAGTCCAAGCTAGACATGACAATGGGGCAGCTATGACTGGAGATTTCATTTCCCGTCCCCGCCCCTGTCCTCGTCACGTATTGACTTCTCGTCTCCACCCTGGCATCATCGGGTTTCGAGGATTCCCGTCGGTATCGGGTTTTTCTAACATTCTAACAATTTATTAAGTTTATACTACAAATTATGGTTTTAACAATGGATTAATTACTAAAATAGCCACAAATCCCACCCTCTTATCAAGTTGTACCCAAAAAATATTCATCTAACCAAAATACCCACAGTTTACGTTACCACATTTACGTGATACCCAACACTTACGTGATGTGGACTTTTTACTAATATTTTAATGCATTACGTTACAAAATGTGATTGGTAACGTAAAGTACCTTACATTACCAAATCAAATTTTGTTCCTTCCCAGGAAATATGCAATTATTACTTTTTTACCTATTTTTTATTGGGAATGATCAAAATTTGAATTTGGTAACGTAGACTATCTTAGCTTTACGTTACCAATCACCTTTTGTAACGTAATGCATTAAAATATTAGTAAAAAGTACACATCGCGTAAAATATTGGGTATCACGTAAATGTGGTCACGTAAATTGTGGGTATTTTGTAGATGAATATTTTTTTGCTAAAACTTGATAAGGGGTGAGATTTATGGTTATTTTAGTAATTATCCCTTAAAAAATATATACCCATGTATATAAACTTTATAACAAATTATCTCAATATTGTTAAGTTATATATACATCGATACCTAATCATTTATAATACAACCAAAATCAAAAATATATATGTAAAAGGCTTATAAAACGTATAGAATAAAAAATAAATAAGATAATTTAATATTATATATATATAATTTAAACTACAGTGATCTTTTACATTATAAAATTATATAAACATAATAATTTATTATGATATTAATTAGGACCGGGGTTGGGGATTAAAACGTTTCTTATCCCCATTCCCGTTCGAATCCGGTTCAGGGAATCGCCGGTCAACTCGGGGTCAAGTTTCGGGTTCCACTACAGGTCGGGTTTTTTTGCCAAGTAAAGGAGCCCTTATATAAATAGAATATAATCATTAATGATTAATAAATATATAATATATACTTATTATATAAATAATGTTGAATTACAATAATATATATTATATAATTAAGTATTATAATTTAAAAAAAAGTAATTAAAAATTAACGTATAAAATAAAAAAGCCAAAGTGTAATTATATTCTTTCTTTTGCATTTTTACAAATAGTATCATGTTAATTTGACGATTAATAAGTGTTGTTTGTTTTATTTTAAAATATAACTAATGCTAATTAACAAACAAAGTTCAAAAATAAAAAATTTCAATTTTTTAACTGTTAAAAGGTATAATAGTTGTTTGCAATGAAATAAGAAGCATAATAGTTGAATAAACAATCCAATTTATTAATTTAGCGGATATAGTGTAAAAAAATACAATACCTGGATCCTATGATTCTTTAGAGCTGGATGTTTAAAAGCTGGTTGTTTATAAATATCAACACAATCAATTATGTCTCCATCTTTAACCTATGTAAATGATTTTTTTATCAGACTATATGTTACAGAATAAAATTAATATTCATACATAGATGTATGATGCTTTTTTGTGAAATCAACGTATAATTGTAAACCGATAAAACATGAATGAAAAAAAAAACATAAAATCAAACCCATATAGTTTTTACTGCACTTCTTGGATTGCTTGTTTTATGTGATGAGACGATGGATGTTATGAACAATAGAAGAATGCTCAAAAGCTTGAATTCCATATCATGAAATGATGTGAAATGAATATGAGATATGTGCCATTTATATTATGTGAGAACATGATCAAATTATTTCAGTTTTTTTCAAAATAATTGTATATTTTTATTTTAAAACAAGCATTCACTCCAATACATACTTTAAATGCACCATTAATTGTATGCTATAAATTTACTTTTTCAAAACAATTATGGTACTTTTGGCTACTGAAATTTTTTAAAATTTTCATCTCACTTTTCAGGAAAAATTAAAACTTGTTTACTTAATAATAATTATTTAAATTTCATTTAACTTTTTATAATACAATTTTTCATATTATTTCTCTTACTTTTCTGTTACTTACCCTGTATTTAATTTTAATACTATATTTTTCTCTCTTACTTTTCTATCACATATCCTATTTTTTTATTTTATAATCACCTATCTCATTTTCCTTAAAACTAAAATTCCATTATCTAAACAAGTTTTCACGTTTTATAAAAAACTTTTTTTTTTTTTTTGAAAACTATAAACCGAAATCATTGACTAGCTTTCATTTACTATTTTGAAAGAAATTAATTGTAAATTTGTCATTATGTGATTATGTATTACAAAATTAATTTTTTTATTATTATTATAGATAGACATATATTTTAAGATAGATTTGATATGAAATATGAATAAGGTGCTATTTGTTTTTTAAAAGGTTAAATGTTTAAAGTCTGAAAACCAGATTTGAAATTAAGAGGTGGTCTTAAGATCTGAAATCTGAAATTAAGAGGTGGTTTTAAGATTGTTTTTTTCATAATATGAAACATCCAAAAAATATTACTTTAAAATATTACATTTAATTAATTATATATTATAATTGATTTATTTATAAAAATAAAATAAAATTATAATAATTAATGTAACATCCCATTTTCGAGATAATTGCGTGGAATTATTTTAGTGGATGTTTAAATAATTATTATCGTGTTGGGCCAATGAGAACCCGAGTAGTGGATTATACGTGTCGGGTTTGCGAGTTACGTGTCTCCGGGTTATAATATTAGTGGATTAATTATATATTTGAGTTCGTGGAGTTAATTGGGTTAAGTGGACATTAATTGTGAAAATGTGATATCGGGTTCGGGTTATTGGGTTCGGGACCGGTTGAGATAAAGACGTGTATATGTATGCTTATCTCCCTTCCTTCTTATCCATTTTTGAGAAAACCAAATGTGTATGTGTGTGAATTGTGTGAAGAGCTCCAGCAGGTTGAAGCTTCAAATTCCAGGGTTGTTGCTGAAATTGGAACTAACCTCCATCATCTTCATCTTTGTGTGTCTATTTGAGCTCAAGGAAGGTAAGATTTTGTCTCTTTGGTAGCTAATCCTTGAGGTGTTCATGTGATATATTGAGGACTTTGATTTCAGTAGTATATGGGTCGAATTTATATGAGTTATATGTGTTCTTGTTGCTGGAAATCGAGAGAAGAGGGTTGAAACCCCGCTAGTGCAGCCATGGAAATCGGTGTGCAAACGGGGATGCAGGCGGTTTGTCGCGGCGCGACGCGACGCGCAGGGGAGCAGGGGGCGCGGCGCGAGGTGCAGGGGGCGCGGCGTGATCGGGGGTGGGCAGGTGCTGTTGGGGCCGGGTTTTGGTGGTTTTTGGGTTGGGTTTGAATTAAGTTACCGGGATTCCCGTTAGGTTGTTTTGGATCGGATATATTGGAGTCGGGTCGCGGTTAGGTTTTGGGTTCGATTGGGATTGCTTTCGAGTCGGGTTTTTGCCGGGGCTTCGGGATTCGGTTGAGAGTGTTTCGAGTCTGAGTTAATTGGGTTATTGTGATTCAAATATATATGTTGGTTGAAATGAGAAATAATTGTAGGGATTGTGTATGTTTACAGGGACGAGTCGACAGCGAGACGAGCCGGGTCGGAGGATATAAGTTCAGTGTTTGGGACCGATTGATCAGGTGAGTACCCGAGTCTTTTCCAAATGAGCGCTCCATTTTCTGAATTGTACCGTGTTATTTGTGTATATTGTGCTATACTGTGTACGAGACAGGGACGTGGACGTCAGGTATGACTCTGTTCTTACATATGTGATATATGTGCATGAGATTAGATCCAGTCCGGGGTCCGTGATGAGTTCCATACGGACGGTGATTCGCGATGTGAGATCGCGCGGGTTGACTGTCCCTAACAGTCCTTGGAGCGTGTATACACGGCAGGGCCTGTAGCCGGTTCGCGCCCGTGCTACAGGGTTGTGGCTAACCACCGGTGCGCACGGTCGTTAGCTGGGGAAGGGTCCCCCTCAGTGATATTGTGTGCAGGATTTCGGATCTCATTCTGTGTGTTCATACCTGCTTATGATGCTGATTGCCAGGGACAGTGATTGAGCTTGTGATGTGTGTATGTGCCATGTGTATGCATGTTATGTGTTTACTGCAGAGTCCAACCCTCGAGTACTCACGAGCTTTCGAGCTTACGTATTCGAGTCTTCCGTGTTTAGGGTTTCAGTGAAGAGTTCGGTAGCTGAGTTTGTTGATCAGAGACTCGCCGCTGTGCAAAGGCTTTTGCAGCTGTCTTTGTCATCGATTATGTTAATGTTTGTGTCTTATGGGATATTGTTAATCAGTAAATGATGTGTAAACAATATTATGTGAAAGTTTTAAATTAATAGTGATTTCGAGTTATCTTATGACATATGTGTAAATTGAGTTATTGAGATGTGCCACCTGTGTATTGTATTGACGTGGCATTTCCGGGTTCGGGGAGGGTGTTACAATTAATATGACAAATATTTTTAAAATTAGAATTAAATGAACTTTTATTTTAATCAACACCTCAAAAAAGATAATTAAAATTATAATAATTAATATAATAAATTGTTTTAGGGTTTGTAAACTAAAAATAAAAAAAGAAACCTCTTAATTTTTTTCAGACCCAAACATTTCTCTTAAAATTAAGAGGTAAATTCAGAGGTTTGAACATCTTAACTCTGAAACTAAACAAACAGTCTTAATTCATTCTAGATCTGAATTTTGGACTTCAGACTCTTTTAAGAGGGTCTTAATGAAAAACAAACAAGGCCTAAGATTCTCAAAATTAGATATATGTGTGTATCCATATATTATCATTTTATACTTAAAATTTGCACGTTGGTACATACGTGTAACCATCATCTATAATTCTATATACATGTATGTATGAATAAAGAGATAGATGCATAAGTTATGAACATAATTTGTTTAGTTATTGGTTGATTATATTGTATGAGTAGTGTTACAATATCTTATTCATGTTATTAAGATAAAGTTAGGCATTCTTTGTTGACCTCTTAATGGAATCATTAAAAGGTTATTTTACCTTTGAATGACTTATTAATTATTTCATTAAAAAGTAAACAAACAACCCCGAATGTGTTTATATATGATTTGAATATATTAATTAATCATACCAAATTACCAGTCATTTCGTCTTTCATATTAGCAAAAAAAAAGGTCCAGGTAACTCAAAAATATCGTTTAATAAGTACCTTGAAATTTTCTTTGAAAAAATAAGCTTTAAAATTAAAGACAACCTTATAATGTTACGACCATGATCAATAAAACGTGTGGATTTATGGTATGAGCTCTCGTGAGTAGAATATTAAGATTTCGGTATGATCCAATCATACATTTACTATAATAAGAATTAAAGAAAGTATAAATGACCTAGATTTGTTAATAAAAAAGGTAAACATATTGTTAATCATCATCTAATTTGTGCATTATAACAAGTTTTATATAATTCAAGAGTTCGATACTGTATATAAATCCTTAATAATGTAACTAAATTACCAATATCCTTACATGTGTTGTATCGAGCTATTGTTGTAATGTCTAAATTTTAAATATTTCATTAATTGGACATAAAATTTAATTTTTAATGTAAATTATACAAATATAAGAAAATTTTATTTTAGTAGAATCTTAAGATCCCAAACACAATCTTACGATTCGATCTTGTAAAGGGAATAACGATCTTGGGTAAGATCTTGATCTTGACGATTCTTCCTTGAAAATTGTTCTTACAAAGGGTTGGAAATTTTGATTAAACAAAATCACATTTTTACTCTCCTAATACTTTATAATATACAACTCCTACATAATAATAATGCCTTTTTTATGCCGTTTAAGCTTAAAGTTACAACTAGTTTACAAAACACATGTATCAAACCAAAACGTCTAACCTTTTTAAAAAAAGCTACATCTTCTAAAATCGCCATTTGATAATTTCAATTTAAAACTACTGCTAATTTTATCAACGTACCTTATTTAACTTGATGGAATCACTGCTTATTATTATTTATAGAAAGGTTAAGTGCAATATTTATGCATCTATATCACTTTATTGTAACACCCTCAAAACACTAAACAAATGCCAGACTATAATAACAATCAAGTGGCATTATACATGCAATATCGTAACTATTACACATGAAAATACATACAACCTGGGAAATATAAAATTTTAACCACAGTAGTATAGTCACAGAGATCCATGTTTATACATATAAAAAGTAAATACAATCCTCAAAATGATAACTACCTCTAGAAGGTAGTTATATATGTCCACAAAGCCCTCTAGTGCCTACTTAGGCATAAAAGACCCAATAGCTCTCTTCTAATCACCTAATATGCACATGTTAAAACATGTTAGCTATACAAGCTAATGAGAATGCTAGGATTAGTAGACTTTTAGTAAAAACCCAGTAATAAGTTTAGCAATCCTTGTTAAACAGCGATATGAAATACATCCCCCCCGCGGACATACGTGCCCCCTAAACCGACAAAACCACCTTTGGATAACTAAATAATGAGTCGCCTCCGAGTGTGTAGTCATTTTGGAAATAACACTGGTAAATTTGACCCTACTTAAAAAAGGTCAAAGGTTTGAGGTGGAGAAGTGACAAAGTTGCTCCCTTGAAGTCATTGGACTTTTCAGTGTTGTCTACCGCTAGGTTAGCTTGATTTATCTTTCACGTGATGGGCTTGAGGCGGTCTGGCGTGGACCGGTTGATGTTGCTGGTACTAAGGGTGTTAATAAAAATTCGATTCTGAGCATCCAAAAGAAAATTATGAAAATCCGAACCGAAATTTTGGATTCGGATTCGAATAGTAAAATTCTAATTTTTTGGATATTCGGATATCCGAAAATCCAAAAAAAAATATTTTTTTATAAATTTATGTTCTATTAGGATTATTTATACTTTTAAAACTAAAAAATAATCATTTGTTTGTCCGACCGGGCCCAACCAATCTAATCATTTGAAATTTTGAAAAAGAAATACGATGAAAATCGTGCAACGGATCCTAGGGGTGTTCAAAAAATTTCGAAACAGAAAAACCGATACGAAAAACCAACGAACCGTTCTGATTTTGAGGTTAACCGAACTGGATTTTCCTATAATTTTTGATTTAGTTAATTGAACCGGAAAAGTTTTGTGGTTTCAATTTACGTTACGGTTTACGAATTTTTGTGACAGATGGTTAACCAAAAAATAAATAAACTTTATAAATTTTAGTTTTTAAACATATAATATTAACATTTACATTAGCCTTACTATGTATTTTTAAACCATTAAACAACTTAAACTATATTGTTACAATTTAATTGGGTAAAAATAAAAGTTTTATTTTTTACTTTTATTAGATTTTTAATGATAAAATCAAATTTGTTAAAACCGTTTAACCGTCGATTTCGGTTTAGGTTCACAAAATTCTCGAACCAATATATTCAATTAGCCATTTGAATGTCATTTTTGGTTCGGTTAACCATACCCAGACTGCTCTTAATGTGCATTAATTATTAGTTGAATTAAATTCCTTTTTTATTTGTAAAATAGAAAGAGTGTTGAAAAGATATTTCAAAGTACATTAAATGCATAATATTCACAATCATGTTTTGGATATCACAATTCATTGTTTGCATATAATATCAAGTTTGATTCTTCACATCTAATCACAAAAACATGGCATACAAGTTTATAATTTTTGTTCTATATATCATAACATCCATTGTCACATCACATAAAACAACCATTTCTAATAGAAATGCAATAAAAACCATTCAGGTTTGTTTTTATATTTTTTTTTCATGATTTTTCATAATCAATTGATGTTTTGGTCTATATATCCATCCATCCACTTTGGTCTGTTTCTGGTTAATTATCATATTATGGTTATATGTTCTTCAATTTTACATTATTCCAATTATTGATGTTCACTCACAAGTTTTATCTTATGATAAAATCCTTGAGTTTTATGTTTCTATTTTGTATTTTTAGTAAATTTTAGCATATTGTTGAAAATGTTTACGTAGGTTAAAGATGGAGATACAATCGACTGCATTGACATCTATAAACAACCGGCGTTTAAACATCCAGCTTTGC
Organism: Centrapalus pauciflorus; assembly: GCA_020465985.1. Taxonomy (NCBI): domain Eukaryota; kingdom Viridiplantae; phylum Streptophyta; class Magnoliopsida; order Asterales; family Asteraceae; genus Centrapalus; species Centrapalus pauciflorus. Next base: position 225,600 of record JAANYP010002918.1, on the reverse strand, counting down.
AAAATCATATAATTCAGGTATTGACGTATTGGTTTATTTTATGCTTTATCTAGAAATTATATATGTGTTTAACCATATATTGTGCTAATCATTTCATTACAAAAACAATGAAAGTCAAAATGCAAAATAATAACTTTCTTATGATTTTGACCAAATGTTGATAATCTTAGCATTTGGGCCAATTACAAGTAATATAAAATATAAAATTTGACTGTGGTAGAAAATAACATAAAAAATTTATTTTTTTAAGAAAAGATATGAAATTTAATTTTTACAAAAAAAAAACAAAAGGAAATGTTGTTTTTTTTTCCCTAAAAAGGGAACATAAAATTGAGAGGTGTGTCTTGTTTCTACATTTATGGCAAATTACGGAGAATGGTAACATAAAATACAAAAACTAATAATAAAAGTATGTGAAATTTTTTAGGCCAAGAAAGATAACATAAAATTCAAATTTGACAAAAATAGTTATTGATAACCAATTAAGAAAATAGATTTTTAATTTTATGCTCCCTTTTAAGATAAAAGGTAAATATATTTTATCTTTTTTGGCTTAAATTTTGAATATCATGTCTTTTCTCGACTAAAATTTAAATTACCATTCTCTGCCAAAAAAGTTTAACAATACATTTATTGTCAAATTTTTTATTTTATATTACCTTTCTTGGTAATTTTTCCTAACACATTAATTAAAAAAATGAATTTCATTTTATTCTTCAATTTATGATTCCTATATATAAAAATCCTAAATATAGTAGTAATATACAATATATGTATACATATGTTTGTATCAGATGAAGCCGAACCATCTTCATTTAATGAAGGATCAAACGAGGAGCTCGCAAGACTCTAAAAAAAACAAAGTACAATATTCACAAGTATGGCAGCGGTATGGAAGTTGCCCAAACGGAACAATTCCGATTCGAAGATCGTCAACCAATCATCGAACAGCTAATACCCATCCACGGAAGATTATCATAACCCCAAAACATTCGGTATGACTTCAATTTGATCGTTTCTTGATTAATAATTAACCAACCACATACATATGATCGATCAATCGATATATGTATGTATGTATGTTTGTCCGCCCGCCCTGAGGGGGAGGACACATGGGCTATACCGCCCAGGGCATCATACCATGTTGGAGCATTATTTTTCCAGTCCGTTAACTAATATATTAGGCATACATATGTATTTTTAATTTTTCTGCCCAATAAATGAAAAAACTCTGTCATGTTGTTAGAAAGACATTATTTTTCTTTATTGACCAAACTCATTTAAAAAAAAACAGAATGTTGCATTTTTAAAAAGATATTTTCTTCTATCTCACCCTGGGCATGAAAATACTCAGGACCGGCCCCGTATGTATGTATGCATGTATGTATGCGTACATCAAATTTATCGATCAATCTAACCTGGGCCTGTATCCATAACAACAGTTTACAGTAGTGCTAACAGAAGGATTCAGTTACTCGGGAGCTAAAGCCAACATCAAAGTATGGAACCCAAAACTCGAGTCGAATGACGATTACAGTAGTTCTCAAGTTATGCTAAGGACCGGCCCTTTAGTATCATTCGAGACAGCAGAAGCTGGGTGGGCTGTTAGTTTCTACATGTCATGTTTGTTTACCTCTTAATGGAATCGTTAAGAGTTCATTTTACTTTTGACATTTTTTGATATTAATTTTTAGGTAAACCCGAGTGTATACAACGACAACAAGACCCGTTTTTTTGCATACTGGACGGTAAGATTTGAAACAGAATACTAAACTCAAAAGCAACTCGATCCATTGAATACTTAAAACTACATGTGAATTAAGACAGATTGATGGTATGCAAAGTTCCGGCTGCTTTGATCTCACTTGTCCTGGATTCGTTCAAACGTCGAGTGACGTTGCTCTTGGTGGAGATATTACTTCGTATTATGGATCATTCATCACAATTTATATCACCAAGGTACTTCTCTTTCTTTCACTTTAGCTTGTATTACATTTACGTTACTTAAAATTTTACGTTAAAAATCCTTTTATGTCTTCTCAGCAAGATTTTGTGGATTGTCGTGTGACGTGGTGTGACATTAAGACGGAAAAAAAAAATCTTACTGAAAAGACATAAATGGATTTTGTTAGAGGTTAACATGATACGGTTTAATTCAATTTCTATCAAAAATCAAAAGCAAATCAAGATTTTCAGTTTTTTTATAAAGGGTTTATTATGAAAAAAAAACCAACATGTTTTCACGTTTTTTTACGTTTTCGTCCCTACATGTTATTTTTTTTCCATAAAAAACCTTACGTTATTCTTTTCTTTTTTGTTTAGTGAAATTTAAACATTAGACCCCGGTTATAATTTGTGAACCGGGTTTTGAAAAACTGAAAAACCAGGTCCTAATGTCCAAATTTCACTAAACCAGACTTTTATGGAAAAAATAAACATGGAGGGACGAAAACGCAAAAAACATAAAAACATGTTTCTTTTTTTTTCATAATAAACCTTTTTATAAATACAAAAAAAAAGTGAAGTAATAATTAATTAATTATGGATGTTAATTAATGAAGGATACAATGACAAACAACTGGTGGTTAATATTTGACGATAAAGAAGTCGGGTACTGGCCGGCGGACATATTTCCGTTAATGAGACATCAAGCGGTGCTGGTCCAGTGGGGTGGTGAAGTGTTCAGTCCGAAGGTGGGAACCCGACCGCACACGGCTACGGGGATGGGCAGCGGAGAGTTTGCGGACGTGATATTTGGTTCGTCGGGAGAGATGAGAGGGATTTTGGTCGAACAAAATTCGCATGGACTAAAGACACCAGAAACGCTTTACCCAATGTCCGATGAATGGGATTGCTACGACGCCTATCTCTTGAAAGACGGCATCCACGAACCAGTCTTATTTTATGGTGGTCCGGGAAGCCGTCGAAATCCAAGGTGCTAGCTAATTACTCATTAATGGTTTCCTAATCAAGTAAAATTTAATGTTAGCTAGCATCAAAATAATGTTAATTGTTAAACTTTTGGGTTCATGTCTTATCTTATTTTGGTTGTTAGATCGATTTTAAAATAATAAAATAACATAAGTTAGCATAGACATATTATCACATATATATATATAAAATGTTAATTACAAGGGTAAAAAGATAATTAAACACTCTTAAAAGCTCTAAAGCTTTTTAAAAACCAATTTAGGAACCATTTTACAGGAAAACCTTTTTTTTCAAATAAAAAGTTCAACTCCTTCGTCCAAACGGAGTTTTTTATTTTTAGAAAAGTTATTTAAAAATTGAAGCTTCTAAAAACTCTCCATCAAACATGTTTTTTTAAGGGGGCGTTTGGTTCGTAAATCTTTTTCTCTGGGATTTGCATTTTATGAAAGGATTTGCATTATGCAGCATTTCCATTTGTCAGGATTTTGTCAAAGAATTTACATTATCTTATACAAAAAAATTTGTTAATCTGAAAAATGTAAGGTAAATGGGATTTAAAATCCTAGGGGGGAGGCTGGGATTTTAAATAACAAAGAAGGGATGGATTTAAGAAATCCTGGGATTTGAAATCCTTACTGAAATCTGCGAAACAAACACATGATTTTAAATGCAAATCCCAGGAAATTTCAGGAAATCCGCGAACCAAACGCCCCCTAAGTATACGCAAAATTAATCTTATTAATGTCACGTGGAATTGTTATGTGATGTTAAATATTTTCATCCCTACTCTCATTAAAATTGTATTGCCGTTTGTTTATATTTAATTAATTACAATCTTAATGAATATATGTTTTTGTTTATTTTCATTTGTGTTTATGTTCATTTATTACCGTAAGAGATGAAATTAAAAGGAAAACAAACAAAATTATTTTCTTAACTAAATAGTATTAACAGAAAACTCTTTATTTTTATGTTTGACTTTCTTTTTATTAATTTGGTTAAACTTGAAAAGAATAAACATGAAATTAACAAATCAACTTCACTTCATTAATAGCACAAGACATTGTATATGACTAATTGTGTTTGAATCCTTAACAATTTTAAATATGACATATAATTAACTAGCATATATATAATGTGAATAATAATTTAATATCGTATGACAATGATATGTAACAATAAGGTATCGTTTATGAATGTTGTTACAATTTAGCAACGGTCATTTTTCTAATATGTTGTGACACCCTCACATTCTATACTATAATAATACTTCACATAGCATGGTATGTGAGGCGGAGTCAAAATTATCATACAATCAATCGACTCGTGGTAATAAAACGTAATTAATATTATTCTCACACAACGTTTTAGTAAAATTTATTGAAAGTAAATACATAATACAAAAATTATAACAATGACGACTTAATTCTAAACTTTTTCTTTTCCTTTGCCATTAGAGGTTTTTGTCTCAATACCAAAGTGTAAAAATACAAAGGTGAACGACAACGTCCAACCCTAAACACCTGAGTTTGAGTGATATGTTTTAAAAATAAATTATCATGGGGTAAGAAAAATTATAAAAATAACTCTTTGTAAAAAAATTATTTTCCGTAATAATTTAAATAATGTAGTTGCTTACAACTGAAAGTAGTGAAGAAAAAAATAATACAATAAATATTGATTTCTTCATTTTATATTCTAATTAAATGAGTATGTTTGTAAATGAATAATAGATATTATCATTTTCATAAAAGTTTTTCTTTTTCATTATGGAATTTACTGGTATATTTTACCCAGATAAATCACAGATAAATATCATTCGTGTCATCTCAAAGGGTTTTTCCATTTTGGTCTCATTTTGTTGTCATCTCAAAAAGTTATATCATGTTTATAAGATTACCAGTATCATTACGTTGATATTCATGAAGTCATACCAATAATTGTTATATATATTCAAATGGATGTAAAATTAAAATATTTATAAAGAATTTCACAGTTCAAGTATCAAAAAAATTACTGAATCATAACATTTATCATATAAATATTGTAAAGTTAAATAAAATGATCCAGAATAATAAATAGAATGATAATCTCAAAGTGAAAGTTATTGGAAATTTACAGTAGTCCAGAATCGAAAATTCTTAAGGAAAAAAAAATTACTCAAACTATAACTCTATATTTATAAGTTATTTTGCAAGTGGTGCAAATTCTTTTGATTGAGAATTGCCAACGATACGTGTAAAGTCACCGGCGCCTTTGGAAACTATTTCTTGTACATTAATTGCATATTTTACGTCTTTCACCCTTAATCTTTTTTAAATTTACATATAACTCCCTTTATCTATCTTATACATTCACATAACTCTATCATCATCATCATCATCATCATGATCATCATATTTAATCCATAAAATACATTGTACCTATTAACTTTTATTTGCTCAGTAAATTTCCGGGATGTTACATACGTTTGTTGTTAAAATAAAGTTTTAACAACAAAATTCATTATTCGTTGCTAAATTGCTAACAAATTACCCGTTAGGTGTTACTATAATTTACATTCTTCTTGAGTGAGGAATTTATGTGGTAAGCAATGAATTTGTTAGTTGATCTTTAACCCAAAAAAGGCGGCAATGGTTTTGAATCATTACTTAACTAATGCATACATCATTTGTTGATACTTGCAATGAACTTTAAAAACCAGTCGTTGCTATAATAAATTATTAGTAGAATACCAAGACTTGTTTTAATACGTGAATTCATATAAAATACATGTATATGAATATAAATTTATATGAAGCAGATTTAAGAATCGATATCATAAGTTTGCAGACCACTAGGAATCAGGGGTGGCTTTTAGGGTGTGCGAAAGGCTCGACCGCACAGGGCCCCCAATTTAGTAGGGCCTCACGGTTATAATAAATATCTAAATTTAGACCAACAAAAATTTCGGTATTTGACATTTATACGTCGTGCATCGGTGCGTTAAAATGACATTCATGTCAAATTCAATTTGATTCGTATTATTTATTTTAATTTCTCACTAATCAGTTTCTTTTTATTCATGAACTTGACTTTACCTATTAAAATTGAGTCTCAAAATGACCAATTTACTATTTAAAATCCTTAAGGAACTATGTTGTAATCACAAGCACAGGGCCTCTAAAATCCATGAGACGGCCCTGCTAGGAATGTGACAAATGCGAAGAAGTTAGTCGAAATGTAGGACTTTGAATTTCACTTTTGATTGATGATGATGAATATACACTTTCATAGCTTGAACTTGGTTAAATGAAGAGTGAAAATTGGGTTACAAATGTCTATGAAACTACATCTAGCTTTTTAAGGATCAAATGATGATACCAATTATCCATGGTATTATCTAATTTTAAGGAAAGCATCTCCTTTGAGAGAGTACAAAGCAAAGCATGTTGGTTTGGAACAAAGTGTGGGCAAGGGATGGGGTGCACTTTAAGCAAAAGTTACTTACCCACCTCACCCTCACATTTTACATATTATTATGTTATTAGATTTAGCCCCTCTAGTTTTTATTATTATTATTTTTTACACTCTTTTTTACAGCAAAAGATAGAAACGGTTGTGCTTCTTTCAGACCTTGTTTGTATTTTGCAATAAGTTCTTTTAGAGCACTTATATCATTAAGTGAAAAGATATTTTGTTCTAACTGTAGACATGAAAAAGATTTCAGAAATTAAATCTCTTAAACAACCAACACCTAAGTATATTAGCAACTTACTTTTATCATTTACGTTTTTATCTATTATATATAACAACATATCTATACATGTATATATAGTCTAGATATCATGTAAAATACCATATTGCATGAGAACATAAAAACCATTATAAAATATATGCATTCAGTGTTATTATTTTTTTTTTTTAATTTTGACATTTATATAACTAACATCATGAATTTATAATAATGTTCTTGTCTCCTAAAATATTGAGGGAAAAACGTACGTACTTTTAAAAGATAAATGATATAAAAATATAGCATATTTTAGTTTTAGGGTTTATTTTAAGAAGTATACTCTTAAAAAATACAGTAATATATTATAGTTTCAAAACATATGTTTTGCGATTTAAGATTTTGAAAACTGGTTGAATGTAACGTGATGTTGATGACGAGTGTTGTAAAAGTGTCACCAAAATAATTAACCTACCCTTAATTGGGATTTTTGGTACCAAAAAAATCAAAATGAATAAGTTTATAAGTTATTTTATTACCTGCTCTGTATTTCTTTATAATTTTTTTTTTTTTCATTTCTTACTTTTCTATCACCTATCCTATTTTTCTTATTTTATAATCACTCATCTTACTTTTTTTAAACTAAACTTTATCATCTGAACAAGTTTTCACTTTTTATAAATTCTCTTATTTTTATTCTTCTGAAAACTAAAACATGAAAACTGAAATTGAAAAATGACTAGTTTCGTTAACTAAACGCAACCAAACAATTTTATTCTTCAAGATTCCATTGTACCAAGCCTGCTTGACACTCAACTGATGTTGTTATTTATTTTTTAATATTCTTCAAAGCATATTTTTTTAAATATATATTATAAAAAATACATAATTAAATGGAGTATCCTGATTCAAAGTAGCGGATTGCCTCACCTCACTGCCCACACATTAATACGTAAATCCCATGCACTGTCTGTCTTCTTCACTCACTTCCAGTTCCAGATTACATTCGCATTTCTAACTGCTGCTTGTATAGGTTAGAATCATTCATTCATTACTACTATAATGTACGGCAGAGATCCATGGGGCGGTCCGTTAGAGATAAACCCGGCTGACTCTGCCACCGATGATGACCGGAGCAGAAACTCTAACGATTTCGACAGGGCGGCATTGTCATCTCGACGCTTGGACGAAACACAGCAGAGCTGGCTGTTAGGCCCCGGAGAAGAGAAGAAAAACAAGTATGTTGATCTTGGTTGTGTAAGTGTTAGCCGTAAGATCTTTTTTTGGACGGTTGGATTGATCTTTGCAGCTGCCTTCATCGCTGCGTTTATTGCGTTGCTCGTCAAACTCGTCCCTAGGCATCATGAACACGCACCACCCGCCGATGATTACACTCTTGCACTTCAAAAGGCTCTCATGTTCTTCAATGCCCAGAAATGTAAGTCCAGATCTCATGATATATTGCATTTGATTAATTTAGGGTTAAGTGTCATTTTGACCATCCAACTTTCAGATTTTTTTTTAATAAGTCATTAAACTATTTTTTGTCTCGATTTAGCCACTGAACTATAATTTGTATATATATTTAGCCATTAAACTTTCTTTTTACCGATTTAACCACTGAAATTTATCCCGATTTAGCCACTAAACTATCAATATTTTGTACCGATTTAGCCATTAGTTTTATTCATTTTTTTCCAAAATAGGACTCTAACCTAAAGTTCAATGGCTAAATCAGGACAAAAAATAGCTTAGTGGCTAAATTGGACAAATTTAAAAGTTAAATGGTCAAAATGATACTTAACCCATTAATTTATGGACTTGAATGTTTGATGACTCGAATCATCGATAGAATCTGAACTACGTTGGTTACTAAATTAGCATCCCTGCAGCTGGAAAACTTCCGAAGCATAATAATGTGTCGTGGAGGGGTAACTCGTGTTTAAATGACGGAAAATCAGACAAATCAGGTGCCGTATTAAAAGATCTGGTCGGAGGGTATTACGATGCCGGAGATACGATAAAGTTTCATTTCCCTAAAGCTTTTGCCATGACCATGTTGAGTTGGAGCGTGATCGAATACAGCGCAAAATATGAAGCTGCGGGAGAGCTTAACCACGTTAAAGAGATCATTAAATGGGGCACCGATTACTTTCTCAAGACCTTCAATTCCACCGCTGATACTATAAACCAAATTGTATCGCAGGTTGGTAGACTTGTTTTGTCGTTTTCGACTGTTTTCAAAGGGATTATAAGGATTTCGTGTTGGCTGGCAGGTCGGGAAAGGAGATACATCAGGGGGGACGAGTGATCCTAACGATCATACTTGTTGGATGCGTCCGGAGGACATTGACTACCCTCGCCCCGTTACTGAATGCTCCAGTTGTTCGGATCTAGCTGCAGAAATGGCTGCTGCTCTGGCCTCCGCATCGATTGTTTTCAAGGACAATAAGGTCTACTCGAAGAAACTAGTGCATGGGGCCGCAACTCTTTGGAAGTTTGCTAGGGATCAGCGTGGTAGTTATAGTGCCGGAGGTGCGGATGCTGCAACATTCTATAATTCGAGTATGTATTGGGACGAGTTTGTTTGGGGAGGAGCGTGGATGTATTACGCAACAGGCAATCAGTCTTACCTTTACCTTGCTACTCACCCAAAACTCGCAAAGCATGCTGGTGCGTTCTGGGGTGGACCAGACTATGGTGTTCTTAGCTGGGACAACAAGCTTACTGGAGCGCAAGTAAGGCATTGTTCGTTTTTCATTAAGAGCCTATTAAAAGACTCTGAAGTCAAAAATTCACGTCTAAGATGAATTCAGATTGTTTGTTTAGTTTCAGACTTAAGAGGTTGCAACCTCTGAATTTACCTCTTAAAATTAAGAGGCAAGAGAATTGTCTGAACTAAAAATAAGAGTCTCTTAATTTCAGATCTTAAGGCTTCCTCTTAATTTCAGACGTGGTTTTCAGACTTCAGACATTTAACCTCTTAAAAAACAAATAGCACCTAAGTCATGTGCTTGGCGTTATACATAAATTAACACTCGGAATCATGTGTTATTGATAAAGTTTACGGTTTAGGTACTTCTGACTAGATTGAGATTATTTCTGAGCCCTGGTTATCCATATGAAGAAACATTGAAGACATTTCACAACCAGACGAGCATCGTCATGTGTTCATACCTTCCATACTTCAATAGTTTTAACCGAACAAGAGGTAAACGAGTAACAAACCCCCTCTCCCCCTCCTCCTTCCCCCCCCCCCCCCCCCCCCCCACACCAACCAAGGCTCTCTCTCATCGACCTTTTTCAGATGAACGTGTAACATAATTCTTCTTTCGTTGCAGGAGGTTTGATACAATTAAACCATGGGAGACCTCAGCCTCTTCAGTATGTCGTCAATGCAGCCTTCTTGGCTACCCTCTACAGCGACTATCTTGACGCTGCTGATACTCCCGGATGGTATTGTGGACCAAATTTCTACTCAACCAACGAGCTGCGTAAATTCGCAGAGACTCAGGTACGATAACCTTCCTCTGATCATGCAGTGTCACTTTTCGAGGACCTAAGGTAAGAATGTGTTTGTTTCATCTTGCAGATCGACTATATCCTTGGCAAGAACCCAAGAAAGATGAGTTATGTTGTGGGTTTCGGCAATCACTACCCAAAACACGTGCACCACAGAGGCGCATCGATTCCCAAGAACAGAGTCAAGTATAACTGTAAAGGAGGATACAAGTGGAGAGACTCTAAAAAACCTAACCCCCACACAATCGTGGGGGCAATGGTTGCAGGGCCAGACAAACAAGACGGTTTCCATGATGTGCGTACAAACTACAACTACACAGAGCCAACTATTGCTGGCAATGCTGGTTTAGTTGCAGCCCTGGTGGCACTTTCGGGTGACAAAAGAACCAAGATTGATAAAAACACAATCTTTTCGGCAGTGCCGCCAATGTTTCCATCTCCACCACCACCCCCAGCTCCCTGGAAACCGTGAATGGGTTCTATAACTATTTTGTGACTCAGTTTAGGAAGATTTTGCTACTGTTGTATTTTCAATGCTAAACAGCATAATTTTAAATAATTCAACTGACTTACGAAATAGATTCACCATTCATGCCAAGTAACTTTTGCAAGTTCGTTTGTTAATCAATATATAGCATATAGTTTCATGCCGAATTACAATAAGAAATAGCAATCCACATTGTAGTTATATTTGAGTTGAACAAATCATCATATCAAAAATGGCGCTAAAATATTTAGGGTAAAGATGCAGCAACCTAGAGCTATCTAAAGACCTTACCTTCAGTTTTCTGTAGCATCCTGTGCACATGCCATTGTAATTTCTTTTCGGTTTTTTTACTGGAATCCGGCATCTGGCAGCCTCCACACCTCTTTTAGTTGGAATCAGCGATGGCTAGAAAGGATCTATGAACGCGTAGGCTCTAAATAGAACAAAGGGGCCAGCTAGTAGTCACGCTTCATTGGACATTCTGATGCCCTGTGCCCAGACCGTCCACAGTTGAAACACGCACCCTCGAAGTTTCTACTACTACAACAAAGTGAAACCATGTTAGTATTTCATGAAGTTCATGAAGGCGACACCTCGTATCCAATATGTTAACTAAGGCGTAACCAATAAAAAGTATAGTACCTGTCCCTAGTCCGAGAGGAACCCCTAGTCCCGAAGGACGGAGAGCGTGAAGAAGATCGTCTTTCACCAATTAGCCAATCACTTCCACCAGCTCTCGAGCCCCCCCTGGACCAACTACTGCCACCACCACTCCTACCACCTCGCTTGAAGCTATCCCCATCGTCATCCGATGAGTATCGACTGCTACCACGAGAACCACCATAACCTCCCCTTCTTGAACCAGCTCCTCGTGAACTTCTCTCCCTGTTAGAAAACCTACCATAGAAGTCGCCTGCTGGACCATCATCTTGCAATACAGGCAACTGAGAATATTATCCAAAAGTAATCAGCAACGAAATATATTGGTTATAAATAGAATTTAGTAACGACAAAAGCAAACTGATTTAACCTTCGAAATTTTTGTAATGGTATTGCCGGGTGGTAGGTCCTTGTTTAGTAGCTCTTTGGCAATCTCTTCCGGAAGGTCAAAAACCGCTCCCTGAACCTGATAACATAAACCAATGTTACAAAATGAAGGTCTAGTGAAGGTATATTAGCTCTGTTCGATGCACACCCTTTCATCTGCAATTATGTGTATTTTTCCAAGTTCATCAGCAGCAGTTGCATAAACATCAGCCAAGAATCCGGTGACGGTTCTAGCTGACATGAACCCTCTCGATAAAGCAGAATCCCGAGTCAGTTGCAGGGTTGTCCATCCCTGCAAAGCAATCATTCGCTATTACCCCCGTAACATTAAAAAATCGTGCGAAAAGTATTTCAAATTTATTAATCTAATCCACCTGCTCGTGTGTAATAAGTGAACGAGATGATGGAGGCTGCGAGAAACCACTCAATTGTGCGAGGGCAGCAGCAAGAGCACTTGCTCCCTGCTCCTCGATTAGTTTTTGTGCAGTCAGGGTGAAGAACTCCACTGACTCCTGATGAACACCAGCAAGGGTAGCAACAACTTGCTGAGCCGAAGATTCCAATACATCTTCCACAGCTGGAGGATTTACAAACTCAAATTTGCATCCGACGTCACGCTCAAGAGATCTAACAGTTCTTCTTTGGTTACTCGTGAACATCAAAATGGCTGTGCCTTCCTTTCCTGCACGCCCTGTTCTACCAGATCGGTGCACAAATGTCTCGGGATCATTCGGCAGCTCATAGTGGATAACCTTAAAATAACAGAAGAAAAGCAACAGATATCATGGTTGTATCGGGAAAGCTACAAATAGCCATAATGCAAAAAACGTCCTAGAACTCACTAAATCAACGTTAGGTATATCAAGCCCGCGAGAAGCAACATCAGTAGCCACAAGCACGGTAAACTTTCCTTGTCGGAATCCATTCAGCGTCCGTTCCCTCTGATGTTGAGATATGTCACCATGTAGCGCCTCCGACATTATACTATTAGTCAATGCCAACGAGACCTCATCTGCATCCCTTTTTGTCTGAGTGAAAACAATGGTCTTACCGCCCTTTGCATATACCTAAAATCATCAAAATATTATAATTGTAAGAGTTCCGTTCATCAAAAAGATTCAAGCTTTGACCTTTACTCAAAAAATATAAAATATGTGAGCCTCGTACCGTGACAAGATCACCAAGTATCGTCCGCTTTGAAGTTGAGGTTGTTGGTATAGCATACAACTTAATACCCTCTGCAAGCTTTTCATCTTGATCGCCAACCTTTTAAGTTCAACAAGACACATTTATTAGTTTGTCATTACTTTATATAGATTTGAATAAGTTATTAGATAATCAACGGGCACCAGAAACTTACCAAATCAATTGTCAACGGATTGTTCAAATATTTCCTCGAGAGTTTTTTGACCCAACCAGGCATAGTTGCTGAGAAAAGCATGCTTTGCCTCTCCGATGGAAGCTTCTCCAAGATATGTTCCACGTCTTCCTCAAAACCGACAGCAAGCATTTGATCAGCTTCATCAAGAACCAAGAACTGAACCTCCCCCAATTTTAAACTATTACTTCCAATAAGATCGATAAGTCTTCCCGGTGTGCCAACCACTACATCAACTCCACGAGACAATGCATTTTGCTGTGAATTATACGATACACCACCATAAACGCAAACAGTGTTCAAATACGGTGCAGATTCTTTGATCTCGGTTTCTACTTGCCTTGCCAATTCCCTCGTTGGAGCAAGGACCAAGACTCTGGGAAGTCGTTGCGTACGCCTTTACATATAAGATATGCATAGGTGGTATTAGATCCAACATATTAATTGGTTTTAATTAGTACCAATATTTATAGAATAAAGATTATTAAAAAAAAATTTGTTTCATGGATACCTAGGAGAAATTCTTTCTTCGTCGTCTTGGGAAAGTTTTTTGATTATAGGAATGCCAAAAGCTAATGTCTTCCCGGTTCCAGTTTTGGCGCGAGCGATAATATCTCTACCTTCTAGTGCAGGGACCAATACAGCTCTCTACATGACTCAAACAAAAGCATATGAACATTTAACACCATATATATTATATCTTGATAAACTTATACCATTGTCATTAACTTCAATTCTAATTTGGTGATTGCACTTCAAAACTCGTTACTAAAAGTCGAAAACCATCCAATTTTCGAAAAATCTTTATAAAAAGCATCCAGACTTCCGATAAATCTTTATAAAAACAATTCAATTACTGTATAAAAGCCATCCAACCGCATAAGATTTTATAGTTTCCTGAAAAAATTACCCAAAAAAATAATGGAATTTGAAAAAGCTCAAGAATTTTACCAACCATTTCAAAATCCCAAAACAGAAATTAACTCAAAGTATCTTGCTATTTATTTCAATTTACCCTACGATTTACATCGAAGAGATAATGCTTTAATGTTTTAAGTATCATCAAGTTTAATTATAAGATACAAAAACTTCTAGTAATGTTCATAACAATAACAATATACACAGACACACACACATTTAATATATATATATACACACACACACACATATAAAAGGGGAGAAATGGAGAAAGTACTTGAATTGGGAACAGCCTAGTAATTCCTCTTTTTTCAAGAGACTGAACCAGCCTTTGAGGCAAACCCAATTTGGTAATTGCAAGTTCATCGTCATCACCAAGATCTCCACCATCATCAACATCATCATCTATTGAGGGTTCATTTTCAGACTCTTGGCCATACTCTCTGTCACTATCGTCCAAAGAATCATCTTCGTCGAACACACCAAAACCCTTAAACGCCTTCTCACTCAAAACAGAATTGGGCGTGGCGGTGGCAGACGCAACAAAAGCGGAACCTAGGCTGTTGTTATGTCTGAGTCTAGAGGCAGCTTTGAATTGGGATTTATCGGCAGAACGGGGAAGAAGTAAGGGGGCGGCAGGGGCGGGGATTTTTCTGGAGATGTGTTCTAGCGATGGGTTTTTGTGGTATACGGAGGAGACGCCTATGATAGAAGAAGAACACGCCATGGCTATGGCGGAAGTGGAAATGGAAATTGAAATTGAGGAGGAAGGGGAAGAAGATTGGGGGGATAAGGTGGGAGGTTTATGATGTATGGTCCTTGAGACCACCTTGTTGGCTATAACAAAAACCTCAACTGCTTATATATAAATACAGTCTTATTATATATTTATCTATCTATTCTAAACGATATGCCATATGGCACTTTGATAAAGCGCCACTTGGCTTCGCATGTAATTGACACGTGTCCCTTGCAATTCTTTTTCAAAAAAATTTTAAATTTTTTTCCATATAATTAGTTGAAAATGTTGACCGACTTTATCCTCCCTTTCCATATGCGATTTTTTTCCATTTAATTAGTTGAAGACGTTGAAACTTTATCCTCCCTCTCCTCCATATGCGAAATTTGACTGACTTTATCCTCCCTCTCCATATTCGAATTTTATAATTATTCATAATTATTTTGGATATTAATTATTAGCTTTAAGTCTATAAATACTATTAAACGTGTAACATATTTGTCATTTGTCATCACCTTAATAATGTCACGTGGCTTCATATCCAAATAACATTTGTAATTTGCATTTTTTAAAATACGAGTATTAAATTATTTTTTAATTCCTACAAATATTCACATTCTCAAGGTTCAATTAAAATTACAACAATTAATATTTAAAAAACTATTAATTAATTATAATAATAACAACAAACTTAAATGTTATTATTGATTATCTTTTCCGTTTCACTAACTTAACTTAAAATTAATTATAATAAAATATGTTAAATATGACAAGTATTAAAATTTCGATATATCAAAATCGAATGTCAAATTCTAATTTTAGTTTATATAATTTTGAGAAAAAATATTTATTAAAGTTATCTGTGTAATGCACAGGTTAATAAACTAGTATTATATTATATACCTACATTTTCTGTTTGTTTTTTTTATTTTTTAGCATGAGTTGGGATATTTTTAAATTAATGTTTACAAATTAACATAGAAGATTCAAATATGTTGTTAAAGTTTTTGGAAAGTTTCACAATTGTGTTTTTTTTATGTTGAAGTAACTAAAAATAAAGAAAATGATTCTAGTTCGTATTTATATTAGGCTTAGCGAAAATTGTGCAAAAAAACTTTGAAAAGATCGTATAAAACTTCTTTTAACTACTACGTAAACATCATACTCAACTTTGTGATTATATCAAGCAATTGATCGTCGTTTGATTCAAAAATCAAACCAATGTGTTTACCTTAAAAATCCATAAATAAAGAGAATTGTAAATCTGATTAGCTTACTTTTTTCTCTCCACCTTTATTCATTTTTATTTTCGTCCCCTTTTCAGTCTTCATTTGAGCGTATCTAAATAGGTACTATGTTTGCATATGGATCCCTACGTCGTTACATTCTATTTAGGATTTAGGAGGCGTAATCAGATCGAACTATATCTTTTTCTTTGTTCATATGAAATTATAATAGAAGATGAGCAAATATAAGCTACTATGTATATGAGGTGGGTCGGTTTAAGATTACGACATTCTATTGGATAATAAACTTTTATATTTGACATCTAACGAGTATCCGAGTTATTTCGGCTAATATAGTTTAAACTTAAAACAATAAAATAACGTAGGTAAGAAAATAGTTTTCAACAGTGGAGAGAAATTTTATGTTAAAAGAAATTTTCTTTCATTTTCATTCGGCAAACCAAACATACAAATTATTGAAATTCTTATTCAAATTTTATAGATTCTTTTAGGATTATGCGAAACAAACTGCCCCTAAGATTTAAATCATTACTGAGATTTGCGAATCAAACACAATATTAAATGCAAATCCAGTGAATCCCAGAAAATCACAAATCAAACACCTTAAAGTTTAAAGTTGGTTGCATTTATTAGAATACAATATCACCGGAGAAGAGCGCCGGTAATGATGAGAAGTCGCCGTACTCGATGATTTCGTGACAAATCACGAAATGGTAAATAGGTAACTAAGGGAAAGAGTTAAAAAAAAAAATTTAAAGTAATTATTACATTTTTATTGGGAATGAGCAAACTTTTAAAATACGAATAAAAAATATCACCATTTACGTCACCAAACATCTTTTGTAACGTAATGCATTAAAATATAAATACAAAGTACATATCACGTAAATGTTGTAACATAAAATGTGACTATTTTGATAAAATGAATATTTAATTAGTTTATTACCCATGTATTACATGAGTCGGATTTTAGAAAAATAAATAATAAATATCATTTTTATTTAAAGTATTAAATTTATAATAATAGACGATAATTAAAGTTTATTTGTAATAAATTCAATTTTGAATTTTAATTTTCAAATGTTTAATTTAGATGGCTATTATAAATTGAATGGTTACGATTTATAAATACCAATAAACAATTTATTAATTTCAAATGTAAAATATGACAGCTTACATCTTTTAACGGATGACAAATGAAAATTTTACTTATCTGTTTATTAGTATTTATATAGATTAGTTCATGAATTATAAGTAGTGGGATCAATGTATTGATAGAGGGATTTATTGATATGGAAATAAAAAACCAAAAGCATAATCAGAAAGAGATTATTATGAATTGTTTCATACTTTCTTATTAAAATATGGTTATTGTTAATAATTTGAAAAATAAAAATTTAATGTGATAAATTGACGATAATATTTTTAATTGGTGTGTGACTTATAAAGAAATATCAATGTAATAATTAGAGGTATTAATTATATGAAAAACTTAAAAAATAAAATAAAATTAGGAGACATAATATATGATTTATTTTATAGTTTTTTCTAAATACTAAAAAAGTAGTAGTTGTTATTTGGTCTGGTAAATATTAGAATTTTTAATTACTATTTGTAAGTTAGGTAAATAAAATTTTTAAATTGACGATAAATGTTAATATTTTTTTTTAATTATGCATAAATTATTTATTAGGAGAGAGGTCAATATATTAATTAGAGATTTTAATTAATATGGAAACACAAAAATATAAAAATAATTAAAAGAGACACATAATGATTTTTCAAATGTAAAAATGTAGTTATAGAAACAGATAGTTGTGGTATAAATAGACGGAAAATTGATATTGAAATGTCACGAGAAAGTGATATGTGACGTGAATCGTTTTCCTTTATTAATATATATAAATTGATATGGAAATAAAAAAAATCAAAAGCAGATAATTATGAATTATTTTATATTTTCTTACAAAAAATGATTATTATTTATAATTTGATGAATAAAAATTTAATTTGATAAATTGACGATGATATTTTTAATTTGTGTGTGAATTATAGAAAGAGATCAATGTACTAATCCAATGTATTAATTATATGAAAAAATTATAAAAATGAAATTTGAAGACATAATTAGTATTTATTTTATAGTTTTCCAAAATATATAAAAAGTAGTAGTGGTGAATTAATATGGTAAATATTAGAATTTTAAATTACTCTTTTACTTTTTGTAAGTTAGGTAAATAAGAAAATTTAAATTGATGAGAATTGTTAATATAGTCTTTTAAATTCTGTATGAATTATTTATTAGGAGAGAGAGTATTGTATTCATTAGAGATTTTAATTAATATGAAAACACAAAAGTATAAAAATAATTAGAATACTTAATTATTGAATTTCTAAATATAAATATAATTATTAAAATAGATAATTATGGTAGAAAATAGGCGGGAAAATGATATTGAGATTCAATGAGGAAGCTACACGTGTCATAAGTCATTTTCCTTTATTAAGATACTAGGTTAATATCCATGTATTACATGGGTTAATTTTAAAAATACATATTTATAAATATGTGTAATATTAATATTATATGAATAATAAATTTTGTTTAATTCTAGTTAGTTTGTTATTAAATTAATCCATATTAGATTTAGATAGATTTGATTTGCTTTAAAATTTAAAAATAAAATCAGTAAATGATGTGGCAAAAGGAGAAAAAAGACATGTGACAAATTCAATGAGTGCATGTCATGTGACATTTTAGTTACTAGATAGATATAGATGGCTAAACATTTTCGTGACTATTTTAGTAATCCATCCCGTGATAACATAGGTGAGGTGATTAAACAAAATTAAAAAGAATTGTATTTAGCTGGAAATTTCGCCGACAGGTATTAGAACCTGGAAATCGATTAGCTGCATCGCCCTGCCTTGGAATTTGATCACCGCAGCATCACTCGCATTCTGAAATCAATTTCAGGAAGAATCATACCAGATCCATCTGTATATCTTCATCCTCTTCTTCTTCGACTCCAATCCCCCTCATTCAATTCACACAAAGGTCTATTCGATATCCATGTCTTTATTTGTTTATTCTTTTCCTTAACTCCATGATCGTAATTTGTATTGATCTCCGTATTACATATCGTTTTTTGGGGGGTTAGGGTTTATTTACAACAAATTTTGAGCCAGCAATTGTATTGTATTCGAAACCCTGGAAATTTATATGCGGTGTATTATCCAATTCCTTGGCATCAAGTCATGACATAGGTAGATGGTGTTTATTTATTATTCTCATTAACCCAATTCTTGTTCTTATTTCGTCTGGATTTCAGGGGGAAAAGGGGGTGTGTATTGTGGACGAGCAAAATGGGACCAGTATACTATATTATAGTTGCGCTTCCTTGCACGCTTGGGGCAATTGGATTGGCGCTTCTTCACATTTACCGTCATCTTTTGAATTATACTGAACCCACGTATCAGCGATATATTGTTCGCATCATTTTCATGGTTCCTGTGAGTTTTTTATTACTTGTTTTGATAATTTAAAATGTAGATATACTTGTGGTGAGGAAATTCACTGATAATTTATTGATTCCCAACTTATGTTTGATATACTGGGACCTTTTCCTTGCCGTCTCATGTTGAAGTAACTTTGTCATTCTAGTTTGTAGAGTAGTAGAAATAGTGACTTTGTTCTTTAGTGACTTGGGTAATTCAGATGACGTTTATATGGATACTTGTCTCTACTGAGTATGATGTTCTATCTTTCTTACAATTTTTTTTTTCACTGTACTCTTTTGTTTTTAGCCATCATCATCCCCTGTCCCACAGTAATGGAAGCCTCGAATATAATAAGACAAACACCTTATGTAGATCATGTAGGTGAACTATCAACTATGATAGTGTGGTGTAGTGTGGTTATTGAGCCAAGAAGCATCTTGGGTTATGTGGAGTGTGATATTGGCTGTCAAGGTGATATTCTTAAATAGGAGTTAGGTGCTGTTTGTTGCAGGCGTCTCCATCTTCTTCAACTAACTGCCTCAAACTGTCCATCAGTGCTGTTGCCGTATTCTTGCAGGTGACCTTCTTTAATAGCAACACCAAACTACCACCGATTTCTGCAAAGGTCATATGTGTTGAGACTTCCCTATATGGAGTCTGATGGTCGCTGAAGGGACCCAACCACCGTTAGGAAGTGGGAGTCTCAGGGCTGCAGCGCTATTCGGTTAGGTAGAAATGTATACCTTAATCCAGAGCTAGATTCCATCTTCCTGATCCTGCTAGGTTTAAGAATCTAAGGAGAAATGTAAATGTGATTGGTAGACTTTTGACTTTGTAGGAACTGACACCAACTAGTATATACCATTCTGCCATTTTACTGGAAATTTGACCCTTCCTCGTATGTCGGAGGTAATTTCTTTTTGCGAAGCTGTTTTTAGGCGCATAGTGGACGCAACCACATTTTAACACATGCATGGGAACATTTTTTTTAACCGCCAGATAAACTCTGTTCAACAAATGAACTCCCTGACCTGTTATGCATAATCTTTAACCGTAGCGTGTTGATGTGTTCTTGAGAGTATATAGTGTTTTTAAACTTTCAAGCCTGTAGTATTATAGAAAAACGGTTTCAGTGGTACTTGCTTTTACTGTCTATTATAGATTTGTTATCTGTGATTATTCTAGAAGAGTGACTCTCTTTATGTTTTTAATAACTCTATCAAGTTTTACTTTTATCCCCCCTTCCATTTGTCAGATGCAGACAATGGTCTCTGAAGTTTTATCCTCTTGATTTTTTGCATGCATTAGTGATCTTACCTTTAATTCCTAGTGTTTATATTATAGGTTTTTGTTATTATTTCAACGATGCCAAATATTTTTTCATTGATTCTCCTATATAATGTTTTTGTGCTTATATTGCATGTTGCAGTGACCTCTTGTGAATCATTCTTATTCGCAGGTTTACGCATTGATGTCTTTCTTTTCGCTTGTATACAATAAGAGCTCTATCTACTTCAATTCTATTCGAGAAGTGTGAGTATGCGATACCTAAATATATGAGCCTGATGTTTGTGTCATTCATTCCATAAAATACCAGTCAGAGTGAACTTTATTCCTTGGATTTATGTTTGGGAAGTTGTCAAAACTTTACATCTATGAAAAATGAAAAAAAAATAAGGTGAGCACTTCATTGCTAAGCATGAAGCTAAGTCTTGGGTCAGTTTTTTTGGGAACAATTTGATAGTTAAGGATAAAGAGTGAAGGAAATATTTGCATGTTGTTGGTGTTTTTGTACAGATAATAAACAAGTATTAAGTATTACAAATTGTGCGCCTACCATGTTAGATGTGCTCTCATTTCTCATGCCACTTCATTGTTGTTCGTTTTAGAGTTAAGAATTTGTTGAACAGCTCCACTATGTCTAGGTCAATTTGTGGCCCTTTAAACTGGATCCAATTTTGTCAAATATTAAGCATGGATTTAGTGCTTAGATTGCACAGAAGGGGGTAAATATAGTAATCACGACTATGTGTTGCCAGTTTAAAGATATTAACAGATGATGGTGACAAATTTGATACTGTAAAATAGTTAATTGTTTATCTGTTAAAGCGCAAAGAAATCGGATTTCAGGCTAACCAACAAGTAATGTTAATATCTTAACCGGTAATGACACTTTCATGTACTTCCCCTCATTGCAGGCTGATATCTTGTATTTCTTTCTGATGACATTTCTTTTCTTCCCCTAAATTGGATTCTTTGTATGTGATCTCCTAAATTCTCATCTAATACTATATGAGCACTTGCTATGCTTTAGAAAAAGGCTAGTTTTTTTTTGATAAGTGTGATGTTATGAGAAAACTGAGAAGAAAGAAAGAACAAGAATCATAGTGTAAACCCACATCTTTTATTGACTTGGAAGAGAATTTAGAGAGAGAATTATAAGGAGAAAAATTGAGTATTAATTTCTATCTACTGCTAATTACAGGAAGTCTAGAAAGAAACAACTAGCACTGAGGATTCTAACAAAATGAGTCATAACACTAACTCCTAACCCCTATTACTCAAAGTCACTTATTACAAGTGAACTAGTAAATGTTGAACATCTTTTTGAGTAAATTACTGTGTGATATTGACTTCAGAGCAAATGATATGAGATGCATTAATATGATACTACTACTCTATTCATCTCTTTATTTTTGTACATCTTATTTCAGGTATGAAGCATGGGTTATATATAATTTTCTCTCACTCTGCCTGGCATGGGTAGGTGGTCCAGGTGCGGTGGTTTTAAGTCTTACCGGGCGTGTTCTTAAGTCAAATTGGTGCTTGATGACATGTTGCTTCCCTCCCATTCCCCTAGACGGGTGAGCTCTATGAGACTATCATTATGTTTATGTTCTAGTGTTTAGACTAAGGATAACACGTAACTACGTAACTAACATTAGTGATTTGATGTATATTGATTCATTTAAGTGAAAATAATGCCTGAAGTGAACATTATTGGTATTGGAGACATACGAGATGTGTTGTTGTCTTACTGTCATAATTCATATACCTTTGTATTAGTCACATTTACTGAAATTTCTTGTGCAGGCGATTTATACGGAGATGCAAACAAGGCTGCTTGCAGTTTGTCATTCTGAAACCTATATTGGTGGCAGTTACTTTTGTACTTTATGCAAAGGGGAAATATCAGGATGGCAATTTCAGTGTGGCACAGTCATACTTATATCTCACCATTATATACACCATTTCTTACTCTATGGCATTGTATGCTTTGGCCTTGTTTTACGTGGCATGCAGGGATTTGCTCCAGCCATTTAATCCTGTTCCAAAATTCATCATTATCAAGAGTGTTGTTTTTCTGACCTATTGGCAGGTAGTGCCCTTCCCCAGTTTTTTGAATCTTGTATGCATTTAGTAACAATGGTTCTTTAGAAGTGCTTTTGTATTACTTAATGCAGAAAGAAACACACACACACACATCATGTTGTGAAAGCTACAATTAGACGTACATGTGTCATTTTCACATTTTGGTGACACGGTTGACTAGTCGTAGTTCTAACCATATGTGTGGGAGTAGTGATTAGGTGCCAACCGCGCCCTCAAATGTGTCAACATTTTGGAAAATGCCTGATTGCGTCCATCAGCCCACCACAAGACCCTAGGTCTCCTTATGAAACACAAGCATGTTGAAATTGCTTTCTTCCTCATAAGATGTGTCGGAGTCTTAAAAAAAATGATGAGAACTATGATACCTATTCACGGCTAAGACAAAGACATGGTAACTTGGAAGAAAAATAAGCATATGCAACATTGTGAGACAGACATGGAATATCCGAAGCCGTTGATTTCCTCTACTGACATAGGTAATAGGTTTACCTTTCTATCTGTCTGCTCTTGCATCAAGTTTACTAGTGTTTGGCAAAGAGTTGCACACAATTAAGGCCTGAAGGGTATGAAAGCATGAATGTGCTTATACTGTTGACACTGTTTGCAATGTATATAGATAGAGCACCTCCTCTTGGCAGTAGTTTCTTTAATGGATCTAGTTAAGACCTAAGTTGATTGTGATGGTAGACTACACTTTTAACCAATATAGATCATGGCTTCAAGGCCTGTTGAAGTTGGTTGTTCAAGAAGCTCATGTTCTTGAAATGAATTGGTATTTTTACTTGTTGAGAACCCCCTTTTAGCGAAGATAGCATATAAAACAACTTTAGAGGGATGGCATTGAGAGTTTAGGCTTACAGAACGGATCCTTCCTATAATAGTTCTTTATCCGTTGGCTAAACTAACAAGAATATGGATAGAGTATGGAAACCTTGATAGAATATATCTTTTTCCTGATATGCAATTATCTATACTTCTAGAGGAAAAAACACGGGTAGGAAGCAACTCAAACCATGTAGGACTACCCAAAAAACTACATGGGTCAATCACTGATTTAAAGATCAAAGAGAAATATTCAATGTGTTCTTTTTTAGAAAAAAATAAACAACAGGGTTTATTGGTTAGGTTTTTATTGTAATTGAGCTATTCGAATGGTTTGAACTGAATACATGGCAGTTTGGAAGGATCCAAGTAGCTAGGAAGAGTCACTGCTGTTGGTCAATACCTTTGAATTTTCTAAACAAGTGTTAAAATTTGTACAAGGAGTGGCAAGGCTTTGTGAGTCCTAGATTATGAAGCAATCATTCACAATATCTCAAGCAGAAGCAATATGCGCAGAGTAAGAACACATATGCATATATATCAGAGAAACTTAATTATTGATGATGAAAGATGTACATACATTAACCCTAGTACCAATATGTATACTAAACATAGATACGGCCTACGGCTCATACATCAACTATAAAAGCCTTCACATATAAAGAACCCAAGTATTAAGTATTACAAGTTTACAACGAAGACCCTTTGACTTTATCACAACTTTAATTCTAACAATTATAAATCAGAAAAAGATATTTTTATACAAGGTAGATGGTGTTACATAAGCCTGAAACAAATAGAAACGAAAAAGATGAGTTGATTAATTAAAAGAAAAAGGATAAAAATATAAAATTCGAGCAGGGGATGAACTGTTATAAGAACACATACACATACATATTTATGCACATATACATGTGTGTGTATGCGCAAATATTGTGTAAAACATGCCTGTGTATGTATACCCCTTTGAATAATTTGACTCGTTTGCATAGAAAATCAAATTTATGGATGCCACGTGTTTGAAAATTACCAAGTTAGTACAAACCATGAAACCAGGGTGCAGATCTCTCATGGCAAGCACATAAAGAAATTTGGGCAACAGGATAAAAATTACCAAGGAAATATTGCAAATATTGTGTAAAACATGCCTGGGTTTTCAGCTTCCACACAGAAATTACAAAAAAAAAAAAAAAAGGTTTTTGCACTACATGTTAACAAACAAATGCATTGTTCCTACTGTAAACATTAATGGCCAATTGATTTTGGGCTGCCAAAAGTAGTTTGCTGAGAGGAAAAATAAAAGCTTTAGGTGTTGTTTGTTTTTTAAGAGGTTACATGTCTGAAGTCTGAAAATCACGTCTGAAATTAAGAGGAGGCCTTAACATCTTAAATTAAGAAACTCTTAATTTTAGTTAAGACAACTCTCATCCTCTTAAAATTCAGAGGAAAATTCAGAGGTTTCAACCTCTTAAGTCTGAATTTAAACAAACAATCTTAATTTATTATAGATCTGAACTTTAGACTTCAGACGTTTTTAAGTGGCTCTTAATGAAAAACAAATGAGGCCTTAGTTGAGTGGTCTTGATGGATCTTGTATCTGGTTGGAGTTTTCACATTCTCAACAGCGGGTTAATGGGTGCAAAGCTCTCGTTCTAGAATTTGGTTTGCTTCACTGATGTAAGGCTTGTGGTGAAGCGGATGTTCTGGTGGTGGTAGAGCCGTAGAGGTGTTGTTTGACATGGTTATTGATGTGTTCACTGCTGTTCTTTGGGAAGCCGGGGTTGGTTGTTTCTTCGGTGTTTCTTTCAGGCTTGAGGTTTCTGCAGGTTTGTGTTTATTGGGTGCTTAATCACAGCGCGCCTTAAGCGTCTTTTTCGCAGGAGTAATTGCTGTGTTTTTTTTTGTTTCATGCTTTTCGTGTTCATTTGTTGTAGAGGATTTCGTGGTATCCTATCTGTATCTTGCGGATATGGATTTTATTGCAATTCGTTTCTAGGTGGTTCTAATATATGTTGCCTTTCAAAAGAAAAAAACAGCCAATTGGGTTTT
Organism: Centrapalus pauciflorus; assembly: GCA_020465985.1. NCBI lineage: Eukaryota > Viridiplantae > Streptophyta > Magnoliopsida > Asterales > Asteraceae > Centrapalus > Centrapalus pauciflorus. Next base: position 199,854 of record JAANYP010002918.1, on the reverse strand, counting down.
AGGAACCCATTGACTCGTGGAGGCAAGTTCTGGGGGTTTTCGATGACAATATTTTAAAAAGGACTAGTAGAAATTACTAATTTGTAAGAGTCTGCTTTAGTTATGATAGTCCCTTTTAAGTATAGTAATTGCAAACAACCTTATAAAATTTGTGCTTGCTCTTTGTTATCAAAATAGGCTAACTTGTAATTGTGCTTACAATTTATATTGGTAATCAAGAGCAAGCGCATTAATATGAGAACTTTATATGAACTTTTCACTTGTATTACTTGCATCTTCTGCTTTGCAGCTCTGCAAATTTTACTGTTAAAAAGTTTATTTCACTGGTCTTCATTTGCTTTCAGGGTGTTTTGGTTTTTCTTGCCGCAAAGTACAACTTCATAAAGAATGCAGAGGAAGCAGCCGAGTTCCAAAATTTCATAATTTGTGTTGAGATGCTTATTGCTGCTGTAGGCCATCTATACGCCTTTCCATACAGAGAGTACGCTGGTGCAAACGTTGGTGCAACCCGTGGGTTTACAGCTAGTCTTGCACATGCTTTGAAGTTGAACGATTTCTATCACGACACGGTTCACCAGGTCTGCAGACCTGCTTTATGTAATCATATGATTACTTATTAGTGTGGTGGTCACTAAAGGTTTTTTTTTTTTTTTTCGGTTATTTCACTTTCCTTGCAGTTTGCACCAACATATCATGATTATGTACTTTACAACCACAGCAGCGATTCGGGTGATGAAAATGGTAGGAAGTATAGGGCACGAACCTTTGTCCCAACTGGTTCGGAAATGGACACAGTTAGGAAAAGCAAGCACATTGCAGGAGACAAGTTAGAGGACATACAACTATCAAGTATGTCGTCATCTTCCGGGGATAGCACTCCTGAAAACGACAACCCTGGTCAAGGGAAGGGAAAAGTCGAGTCGATGGACTCGCCGATGCTACTGGACCTGTCAGATTCAGCAGCAGCAGCACCGTTTGACCTTACGCTCGTAGATATCAACCTGTCTAGTTACTCAGAAGAGGTACCCGCTGTGAAAGAGTCGGAGACTAGATGATCCGACAAAGATTTTTAAGTCGTTAAGCTAGTTTTTTCTGTTTAGTGATGGGTCAATGTTGATTTGTTAGAGATACCGAGCGTGTGAATGAGGGCTTTCGGTGATCTCTGTCTTTTATAAATTAGTTGCACACATTAGGCTTTGTAAAGAAAACAGTTTTTTGTCAAATTTTTTTTTGTAGATGTGTGTGTGCTAGCTATGTGATATACGTCTTTTGGTGGAAGGGTTCTTTTACTTTGTTCGCTGCTATTATTATGTTTTAAAACCTATAAATAATCGGTTAACACCGTTAATAAGGATCATATATAATTTGTTTTCTGTTGCTTTTCTGCTCTCAAATGCTCTCTGAAATGAAATTTCTAAGCTATTTTAACCAAGGGATATTTGTGCACAAAACTACTAAGTTGGGCCATCTTTGTGATTAAAGTGTTTTTAATCATTATTTATTGCACAAAAAACTCTAACCGACTAAAACTTATCAAAATGAGGAATGACTTGCAACACAACCATTCGTCTTCGACGAACATTTTTCCAGCAAACTCATTTGTCTGTGTTTTATGGTTTAAATTCACATTGTTTGTTGATTTCTTTGTTCAAATCTGTATTTTTTTTGTTTGAATTTACTTTTTCGGCAAATTTCCGGTGGTCACTGATGACTTGTCGATGGTGGCCTTTGATTTTCAATCGGTTACAATCGGTAATATCTTAATTTTGTAAGATTTTACCGGTTGAAGTTTTTTTTGTACAAAGAAAATAATTGAGGGTTTTAATCACAAAAATGGTCCTACTTGAGAATTTTTGCACAAATATCCTTTTAAGCAATGATAACTAGTATTTTACCCCTGTGTTGTCTGTGTTGTTCTGTATAAAAACTTTATCATTTTTTGTATTGTATAATAATATAATGTATCTTTGTATATTTTAAGAACTTAATAATTTTTTTGTAGGTTTTTTTATTGTGGACTTATGATTAAATGTAACATCCCATTTTTTAAACATATTACGTGGAATGGATGTAATTTATTGGCTATTTAAATTATTAATATTGCGTTGAACCAACGATATTGTGATTAGTGACGTTAACACGTGTCGGGACCAATATTAAGTCTTTAGTTTGTGTAAATAGTTTTTACTCTGTTTTCCTTTAAAATAATTTATATATCATAATACTAATTTGAATAGCTTACTAATTTTTACTCTGTTTTCCTTTAAATAATTTATATATCATAATACTAATTTTGATAGGGATATTTGGGTAAAAAAACCTTCAAGTTGAACCATTTTTGGGATTTAATCATTCAACCATTTTTCATTTCACAAAAAACTCTCAACCGGTAAAATCTTACATACATGAGACAATACCTGTTGTAACCGGTTTAAAGTCACAGGTTACCGTCGACAAGTCAACAGACAACAGTGACCACCCAAATTTTGCCAAAAAAGTAAATTTCAACAAAAAATACAGATTTGAACAAAAAATTCAATAAGAAATGTGCATTTGAATCATAAAATATAGACAAAATGAGTTCACTAAAGAAAATGTTTGTTGGAGACAAATGGTTGGTCAACAGATTGCAATCACTCTATCAGGTTGCAAGTCATTGATTTGAAAAAAAAAACCTCATTTTGATAAGTTTTAGTCAGTTGGGGTTTTTTGTGCAATGAAAAATGGTTAGAGTTTTAATCAAAAAATTAATCAACTTGAAGGTTTTTTACACAAATTTTCCATTTTGATATGCTTTGTTTTTCTCCCATTACTTTTATTATACAATGTCTTGTAAAAATTCAAATATATTATTATGATTGTTTTATTTTTATCTACTTTTTGATACAATACCCTCTTTGTTTTGACATTTTCATATTTTAATTTGTCTTAAATCATCAAATTCAGACTTGGGGTCATGTTTAGTTGATGAATACAGAGGTATTTTCAGGTTTCGTTTTTAATGAGGACAAGGATTTTATGAAAACATGTTCATTTACATGTTTTTGTTAAAAATATATATATAATTTTCATTTCAAAATTTATAAATATAATGTTGAAAACAATTTAAACTTGTTTTCAACAATTTTCAAATTTAAATGAAACACGGAGTTGTGTGAAACTATCCCTCTCCTTTCCGTCATCATCATCATGGAGTCGCTGTCATTGTGAAGCAATCTGAGATCGTCTATAAACATGTTTCTTTATTTTCATTAATTTTAAAACTGAAAACTTAAATTAGTACCTGAACAACTGAACATGTTTACAAAATTTCATTTGTTATTGGGAGAAGTAATCCGAAAACATATTCTTGAAAATTAAAATTGAAAACCAATGAAAAATTTTCGTCAACTAAACATGGTCTTAGGCGGTTTATAAAATTTGGTTGCTATTAATCCTGGCAGATTTTTAATTTTTATGCTAAACAAATAAATAAATATAAATAAATAAAAAACTTTAATGTATTACATGTTAATAAAATTTAACTTTAATGATTGTTTTATTTCAAATTTATTTGGAGTTATTAACAATATAATGCTAAAAATTGAAGATAAATTTACTAGAACCTTCTTATTTTTTAAATTAAAATAAAGGGTTTAATATGAAAAAAGTTAATTTGTTGTTACGATTTTTGCGTGTTCGTTCCTTCATGTTATTTTTTTCATAAAAGTCCCCAAGTTAATTTTTTCTTTTTGGTTTAGTGAAATTTGAACATTAGAACCGGTTATAATTAGTAAACCAGATTTTTATAAACTAAAAACGGGTTCTAATGTCCAAATACCACTAAACCAAAATATAAAAAATTAATTTGAGGACTTTTTATGAAAAAAAATAACATGAAAGAACAAAAACACAAAAAACGTGAAAACATGTTAGTCTTTTTTCATAATAAACCCTAAAATAAATGTTTAAACATGGTTGTTGTTATTATTATTATTTATAGTTTATTTTACGAATAATAAATATGAGCATAAAAAAAAAAAAAAAAAAAAAAAAAAAAAGAAAGAGGGGTTGTAGTATACAAGTAATTAATAGTGCGTATGATAGCTTTCGTTTTCAATGAGCGTATCATTGTCGTCAAATGTGGCGAGTGAAATGTACAATCATTAAAAAAGTTTTCTTTCATCTTCCCCATCGCACTTCTTCAAAAGCAATCCAATTCATTCCATGCCACGTCTCCTTCGATCAACCAATAATCAATCACCCAATTCAATAATCAATCTTTATGATTCTCATTCATAACCCACCCCACTGATTCACTCATTTCAATACCTAGGACTACGAGAATGTCTTCTTGATTCTACCATTGATTCTTGATATGTCTGGTTCAGACCACCAATCGCCGCCGTCCACCAGTGAGCTGTCGGAGGACGACCTCATACGCCTGAGCTTAGATCTGGTGGCCGCCGCTGCTCAAAACATTTCCTTCTTGAGACACGTTGCAGAATCTCATTGGCTCCATCATCCACCTGTTCTAATTGAAGCCATACGTAGGTATGCTCAGCTATGGATGCCGATGATGTCTGATCTTACGCTTAACCCAGATTCCGGCAAGCCACCCATGATTCTTCCTCCTCTTGATATTCAATGGGTTTGGTTCTGTCACACTCTTAATCCGGTATTAACTTTGACTTTTCAATCCATTCATTGTTTGACTTGAATTGAATTGAATTGAATTGATCTACAGTTTAGTTTTACAAAATGATCGATTGATTTTAGGAGCAGTACATTAAGAAGAAGAAATTCAAATTAGTTAGACAGGGGTGTTACTTTGACTTCATAAGTCAAACTATTCCTAATTTGATGATTGTAAATCTGTGTTTCAGATAGCTTATAGACAATACTGTGAGTCAACATTCTCGAAACTCATCGGAAAACCAGCCATTTTTAATCAAGAAAACAAAGAGTATGCTTTGGAAAGATGTAGAGAGATTTGGATCGATAAATACCCATCTGAACCTTTCGAAAACGAGTCCGATTCGAGTGATGATCTTCACAATGGCAAGATTCTTCAAACTGATTATCTTTTGGGAGAATTATCTAAGCAAAGATGCCTCTTCACCAAGTTTTCAAAGCCTTATATGTCAGAACTTGTGTATTTAATCGCTGCGAAAAACCGATACAAGGGCTTTCTGTTTATGTTGCAAAGATTCGCCGATTGCAGCACGAAGTTTGTACCCACGTCGGATATCCTACTAATGTGGATTACTCATAAGGTATTCGTATTCGAAAACATTGTCACGTTTCAGCGTTTTAATGAATAAAATTGATCGAATGTGTTGTGGTTTAATGAATGAATCAGAGCTTCCCGACAGCTTACGCGATCGATGTGAAGGAAATGGAGGGGAGCATGGAGAAGGTAGTTGAGTCCGGAGAATCCGTAAAGGAGGATGATACGGAGGCGACGAGGAAGCTTTGGGAGAGAGTGTTTGATCAGCCATACGAGAAAGCCGGCTGCCCAGAAATTGGTGGTGCTGATGGTCTAAAGCCACCGATTCACTGGGAAGTTACGGATACGGATGTTAATGTCAAGTATCGGCCGCTGCTGCCCCGATTCTTGCTCGAGGTTAGTTGGATCGAGATCTTGGTGTTATTATTGTTTTGTTGATCGTGATAACGTTAATGTTTGTTTACGAAAGAACAGGTTAATGTATTGATGAAGCAGACCCCAATGATGAAAACGCTGCAAACGGATGTATCGAAGGAGTTTCTACGTTTCGAGTTTCTTAGATGTCACCGAGACCTTAAAATAAACAAACCGATAACTAGCATTCCTTCAAGTTCATGGCGAACAGCCGTGCATCTTTATTGCGAGTTTGGAACAAAAGGAATGGTGGTTGAACTACGACGAAAAGGGGGAGTTTGTATCAAAGGAAGTAAACTAATCGAATCGAAAACTTTTATGTGGAATGAGTTGCTTCGGGCACCGTCGATCACTTTGGACAGAGTGGTGCGCGAAAGAGCGAGGGTACTTGTCTCGATCACGCCGCCTGCACAAGCACCGTATTTGTTGAAATGTGTGCCGGACCGGGTGACCGACGATTCAGGAGCCATGGTGTCGGAGGTGATCCTGAAAATGAACCAGTATCGACCTCAAGAAGGACGGTGGTTGTCCCGGACGGTTCTCGATCATGCGGGTAGAGAGTGTTTCGTTATTCGGATGAGGTTAATTACTTTTCTTGACATAATGGGGCGTTTGGTTCGCTGGAATCTGATGGAATCTGGCGGAAAAGGAATGGATTTTCCATTCTGATGGGTTGTTTTGGTAGTCCAAAGGAATGGAATGACCATTCCACATTTCAAAAAAAATCTCCCCTTTTGAAGGATTGACCATTCCATAGCAAAATGGAAGGAATTTAAATTTCATTCATTTAAAGCAATCCTTTTAACAACATGTCTTCTCATTCTCAACAAACTATAGTATTTGGATTCAGACAGATTCCATTCATTCCAGAATTCCATTCCTTTGACAGATTCTATTCCATTCCGTCAGATTCCAGCGAACCAAGCCTACAGTTTTTCGAATATGTATATGTATATGTTGTAACACAATTTTTCGACTCTAATGGCAGAGCGGCAGGAGGATTTTGGAGAAGAGGTAGTAACAAGCCTACAGTCATAAAACGAGAGGATCGATGTATAGAAGTACGAGAAGGCTCGTGGTCTTATGTTGCTGGCTCAATCGGCAGAGCCCCGGGTATGTCTTTCCTATTCTTCGGTCATCTTTTGACCCAATCGTTAACGATATTGGTTCTCAAATGTGATCTAGTACAGAGAAAGTGATAGGAACCGCGACACCAAGGACACCGTCCCACGAGTGGCAGGTTTCTTGGAGCTTTTCAACCGGACACGAACTGTCTATACGCTCGGGATCATCAACGACTGCAACAAACATGACTTTCGATCTCAAAACCAGCACCTCTAGCGAATCACAAGTAACAAGTTCAATTTGATCCCATAAGTTTGTTACTTGAATTCACTTAGGGGCCGTTTGGTTCGCAACTTTTTTTTTCTGGGATTTGCATTTTGTCATAGGATTTGCATTATGCAGCATTTGTCAGGATTTTGTCAAAGAATTTGCATTATCTTATAGAAAAAGTTTGTTAATCTGCAAAATGCAAGGTAACTGGGATTTAAAATCCTAGGGGGAGGCTGGGATTTTAAATAACAAAGAAGAGAGGAATTTAAGAAATCCTGAGATTTTAAATCCTTACTGAAATCTGCGAACCAAACACAGGATTTTAAATGCAAATCCCAGGAAATCCCAGGAAATCCACGAACCAAACGCCCCCTTATAATTCAATGAAACATCCATGGCAGGTTCGGTTGCTAAACGGGAGACAGATGCAATACAAAAACGAAGAAAACGACGATGAAGAAGAAGGAGGGTTTGTGACACTTGTTCGGTTCACAGAAGAAAACCCGAGAGGGAGAGCGACAGGTCTTTTAAACTGGAAGCTATCCGCGTTCGAATTCTTACCAGAAGAAGATGCAGCATTCGTGTTACTTCTTAGCACGACGATCCTGAGGAGCGTAACGGAAATGAGAAAGGAAGATGTGGGAAGTTTGTTGATTCGGAGGAGGTTAAAAGAGGCAAAACACGGAGCTCGAGATTGGGGTTCGGTCGTTGTAGTGGAGCCATCGTTGAGTTCGGTTTATGTTAAGCCGTGGTATTGGAACGCGAAGGGCGTAATGGCTCGAGACGAGGCGGATTACGGAACGAAGGGGTATTCAGCCGAGGAATGTGGTGATGAATTGTATAAGCAAGCCTTGTTTGGTTGATTTCAATGTTAGATTCACTCATTTGTTAGGCCATATTTGTTTACCTTTTAATGGAATCATTAAGAGGTCATTGTACCTTTGAATGACGTCTTAATGATACCATTAAGAAGTAAACAAACAACCCATTGCTTGCATAAAAATGACTCGGGAAAACATGGGCCGAATACAAGATTTATAGTAAAGGTTTTACGGTTTGGCTCGTTGAAGGGAGTTGTTTTTTATGACATGGAACAAATCGTATCTTGTGGGCAAACCGGTTTGTGATCGATTATAATATTATTATTTTAGATTTTAGACTACCATGTCTTCATATCTTTTTTTTAGTTGGTAATTCATTAATGAATGAGTGCTACTATTGTCACCCTATAAATGTCTATATCTACCATATCATTATTACTATATTATTAGAAATCAGTTTTTATAATTAATTAGCCAATTAAAAAATGACAAATTTTACCATTTCACTTTTCAACGTCAACCTAACCCTTTTTCCAACCAAATCATTGGGTGTAAATACGTGTCGTATATACACAAATGGTCAAATTACAAAAGTAGTCTTGACAATTTTTAACCTAAATTCAATTTCCTTTACCTCCATCGTTGGATTGCTACCGGACCCTGAGGAGGCGTTTGGTTTGCTATTATACAAGGAAAATGAATTTAGGTTAGAATTTTCAAGGCTAGTTTTGTAATTTGACCATTTGTGTATCCGGCACATATCACACCCCCTTACCCACCCCACCCCACCCCACCAACCTCACCCTACACCCACCTATCCACTCGCGGCCATCATACCTTACCATATACCCACGGACCCTATCATATCTACCATTACACCCAACCCACCCCACTCCTATCATACCAGTATACCACCCATCTTGACAACCCAAACCCATAATACCTTACCCATCACACAACATACTACTTTACCCACCCCATCTGATCACCCTTTCCTACATTATCATATACATCTGACTCACACATCCATTCCACCTCACATTACGATAACTGTCTACCCACCCACTTATATAATACAAGAATAAAAAGATAATATAAAAATCAAAAATGACAATTTTGTTATTTGACCTTATTTATATATAAACTGTGATGGTTTATGAACCAAACAAATATATGGAATTGGGTTACTATTTTTAGTCAACCAAACATGTTTCATATTCCAATTCAGATTACTGACATATTTTAGTTCTTTCTGAATACGTTTACAAATCAAACATCACCTAAGACTCACATTGGATTTTACACCCTGTTTCTCCCAAAGATCGAGTCCTTACCATAGCCGTTCTCGTTAATCGTTACATTGCCAGTGGTGATGTTGTTGCTTTGGACATTTCAAGTAGAAGATGTTGCTGCTTTGATGTGATTGAAGAAAAAGATGAAGACATGACAACTAACAATATAAGCAAATTTAAATAATGTGTTTTCAACAACACATTTTGTTACAATTATTACTAAATTATTAGTTTTCAAATTGTTGTAACAATTTTTAAAATGCAAAACCAAACACTCCCTTACTTAGTTATTATTATCGGTAATATTGTATGAAAAGTTTAAACCTTTGGTTGACAAGCATCCGACTTTAAGTGTTAAGATTTTCTTTTATAAGGTTACTGTTTGTACACCAGTCTTTAGATTGTGTATGGGAGAATTCAGATCTGTAAAACATGAAGCTTTCGTAGTGGTGTTGCAGGGAGGTGGACTCCTGTGAGACCACTCTGATGCCTAAGTAAGTCTCTCGTTAGGAAAAGAGTTTCAAATCAGAGAATAAATGTAGTATAGTTTCGAGTCCAAGATTGTCTACCTGGCTACCGCTTTGTGGTCTCTTTATGTAATGGAGTTGGCTAAGCCTATCTTTCACGTTGGTTGTTGTTCATTCTTTGGTCTTACCTTTCTTTGCCTACCTTGATCTGCTCATTCGGAGGCTATAGGAGACTTTCCTTTTTTAATGTAAGTTCCGCTTTTGTCATAGAATATAAATATTAAATACCTAGAATTAAATAAGTATTCAAAACACATAGATTAGAAAATAAAAATTTTACTAGACATCAAGTATTTAAGTCTTCAACAATATTGTCAACACATACAAAATAATAAATATATACTCATATATACTTGTATATATACGATTGACAAAATCATAAAATACTAAATATATAATCATTCATACTTATATATAAAAGTTGGTGCGATTCAGTTGAAATTAGTTTGGTTTTCAACGGATACCACATCGAACCACAAATTACAGGTTTTGGAAAACACACAAACCATACCGGCAATTTTTTATTTGGTTCGTTTTTTCAGTTTGGTTTTTTGGCTTTTTATTGTTTTCCGGTTTGTTTGCTCATCCCTACTGTGTATGACATGATTATGTACTACTACAATAACAACAGTCATCATTATTTTGTGAAGATGTAATTCATCGTCTTTTGCATCATAATATTCTCTTAATACTAGTATTTATTTATAAATTATCTTTTTAATTGGTGGCAGAATAAATAGATTCTTAAGCAAATGATAAGTGATTGATAATGGCATAATATAGCTTTATCAAATTGATTCTTTTATCATGTTATCGAATATTAAATAACTCATTTATGTTTAAACAAGGTACCAATACCATGTAAATTATATAATAAGTGTCTCTAATTATTACTAATAAAAATCATCATTTGTAAATACTTATTTATATTTACAAACTAGTAATCAGATTTTAGTTGTAATAAAAAAGTGTTGCCGAAAATTTAATGTCTGGTTTAGCTTCTGCTATTTGTCATCACAACTATCAAATGATCAACTCTTAAAGTGTTTGGATTTACATTTTAACTTGTAAAATAACCAAATAATCATTTATTAAGCAAATAAGCTACATTTTTAAACTTATGAAAAATCTGATATTATTAATTCTAAACGCAAATAATCACTTAGTAATGAATGCAATCTAAACACTTTAAACCAATTATTTATGTTATTGTAACATAATAATCTAACTGTCTCCGTCGTAACGCAAAATCAAAAACACTCTAAAGCCATCTCAGCATAATCAAATCAATCCTAGTACAATGGCTATTCACATTCCCTTTGGGACAACTATAACAACGCTCTCCCTTACCATTAATCAGATTAATAATGGTTAGTTTTATATAATATATACAAAATTACTTATTATTATATATGAGTTAATTGAAAATGGTTTATTATGCCAGTTTTCCTTTTCCTTCATTATTATTATTAATATTATTTTACATCACTTTATTGTGTAAATTTAATAATTTTGATTTTTATAAGTGGATCTATTATGATGTAGTATTTTTATGTTTTTATTTTGAGAAGGTACAGTTATAAATTTATAATTGTTGATTTATAAAATATTTGAACGATATTAAATGAGTTTATATGATGTCATATAATAATTGCATGTAACATGGAGTGTCTTGATAAAGCAAAGTATCAATGCTTTGAATAATAATGAGTTATGTTAGGTTTTATTATTATAATGTTAGTTGTTATAATTTATCGGTAAAACAACTTTATAATGTGCTTTGTGAATATATTAGTATTTGTATGCATGTTATTTTAATGCTACTTGCTATACTTTTGTAATAATCCTTTTTGAAAATAAAAGCCAAAATTTTGTTTTTTTTTTAATAGCAACAAAATTTTATAACACCAATACATCTAACAACTTGCTAAAAGGCAAAAGCTACACACACCCGATGCAATAACACAAAGAAAAACCAAAGCTACAACTGAGACTCGCTCAAAGGGTCACAAACCCACCCACACCAATTTAATTTTCTATTAAGCTTTCTCCTCGAGGTAATCCAAAAAAACGACATGCCTTGGAAGAGGGAGAAAAGACTAGACGACTCCAAGGAATTGGATCTGAAAATCGAGGTTGCGTTTTGTTAACGAAAAATAATCATTTTTCAATTTCGGTTTTCAAGTTATAGTTTTTAGAAAAAAACAAAGGTTTCTATGAAAAGTGAAAATTTGTTTAGATAATTAAGTTTTAGTTTTAAGAAAAATAAGATAAGTGATTATATAAGAAAAATAGGATAGGTGATAGAATAGTAAGAGAGAGAAAGAGAGTATTATAAAGAATTATAGGGTAGGTAATAGAAAAGTAAGAGAGAGTATATGAAATGTGATATTTTAAAAAGTGAAATGAAAATTTATGAAATTGTTGTTAAGTAAACAAGTTTTAATTTCTTTTGAAAAGTGAGATGAAAATCTTGAAAATTTTCAAAAACTAAACGCACCCAGATTTTCTTAATTTCCAAATATACCAACAAGCTGCAAAAACAAAAACAGAAAATGATTCAAGAGAACTTTCTTTGAGTTCCAAGTTAATCCCCAACCAATTAGGGAGATAGTTGATCCATTAGAAGGAGCATTTACCGAAACCATCTTTTAATTCACCAACTATTTCTTTAAAAACACCACATCCATGAAATAAATGATATTGGCGTTTGAAGACGACACCAGATATTGAACATTTGGTGAAATCCAATTGGATACAAAAAAAAAAAAAAAAAAAAAATTTGTATATACATAATTTGTATTCAAATGAATATAAATGCAAATTAGCGATAACATTAATGATGCTTGGATAATTTGTTGCTATCATTGCATTAATAAACGTCTTTGATGAATTTGATGTCATTCATCGTTTGTCAACTTGTGACTTGTCATGTTTCATTTCATAATGAGTTTCAAAAAAGTTAGTGTAAATTACATAAATCGTCCTTGTGGTTTAACTCTGGTTACGAAAATGGTCCTGGCTTATTTGGACAGTCCTAAAAATTGAAAAGTTGTTACAAATCAGTTACCTAAACTAATTGACGTTAAAATAGAGGTTGACTTTGGGGGTAATTTCGTCTTTTTGCCCATACATGGACCATTTATGAAAATTTTTAAATAACTTATAATTTTCAAATTATTATTATCATTATTACTATCATTGGTCTTTTTTTTTTGTTTTAAATGTTCATCAAATGAACACAGAAACTTTACAACTTCATTATTAGAACCAATACCTTATTTTTCTTGAAATGTAGTTTCTTTTTGGGTTGGTTGATTTATGATCTTCTTTCCTTCAAATGGGTACAACATAGAAAGATTCATCTAATCTTCTTCTCTCAACACAAAATGTAACAACCTAATTTTTTTTTTTTGCCAAGCATGTAATAGTTGATTTTGAGATAATAAATGTAATTTTATTACATTAATTATGATGTAATTTATTTAAGTTTGAAATTATTTAATTAAATTATACTTATGATATGAATAGTTAAAGATGATTAAATTTAAAAGATATGTAAAATACAAAAGTTTAGTAGGTTAAATACGCAAAGTGATAAAATGAAATATAAAAACCAAATATAATGATCATTTATGATCATTAATACAAATTGCTCTCTCTCTCTATTCTCTCACTAAGTATACGGCTACTCTTACAAATTGTCAAAGAAATTCAAGAATTGACGATTTAATTGAAGAATCAAGACAAGGGGAGTTACAACAAATCATCAAACATCATTAATTAGCGACAATTCAATGTAATTATCGATTAAATTTCCTTAATATTCAAGAGTTTGGTTCGGTTTTATTAAAAACCGAAACCAAGGGATTTAAATGTTAAGATTTTAGGTTGCATGTATAAGATTATGAAAGATTATGATGAATTGAAACTAATAAATGAAATAGAAACAAAGTTATGGTTAGATCATCCAAAATTATGTAGAAATTCGGAATTTTTGAAGAAAATGATGTTCTTGACAAAAATGATGAATTTTGGATGATCTTGATCAAAATATGATGTTATTGATAGAGAAATTGGTATAAAATTTACCCAATAATCATAATACATCAATATATAACATTGCATGTTACTAAAAAATGAGTTTTGGGAATTAATATGAAAAATCCGAATGAAGAACACCAAGAACATTTCTGGAAAATTTCTAAGTCCAGGGATCCGAATTCGGATGACCCGAATTCGGATGAAGTCCCATTTCGGATCCTGAATTCGGATAAAACCCACTTCGGTTCCTATATTTCGGACAATAAATTGTTGATTTGTTAAGTGATGGTCCGAACTCGGATGACCCGAGTTCGGATGGTACCAATTCGGATGATGGGTTCAATTCGGATTCTTCACCAATTCGGATAACACTATTTTGGTTTTTTTAATGATCCGAAATTCGGTGCCTATTTCGAATATGATCCTAATTCGGACCTATGCTCAAATTCGGATGATCCCATTTTCGGACCTAAATGTCCTAATTCGGATGGATCAATTCGGATTAGTCCGGATCCGGGCTGATCCGAATTCGGATCCTCAATCCGGGTGGATCCGAAACAGAGGGACCCGAAACCCAATTTTATGTATTAGAATGAATTGATGAACTGAAAGTTATCAGAATCAGATAGAATTAAAGATTTAATGATCAAAAGATGATGAAATTCCATGATAATGATGATGATATTGACATGAGATTTATATGAATAATTCTGGACAGGTTCAGTAAATTCTGAACAAAGATTTAAAGACTTAAAGAAGATAGACTGACAGAGATAAAATCCTGAGATAACTCAGGTGGCAGATTTATATCTGTTTGACAAAAGACCAGACCTGTGAGTTATAGATATTCAGATTGAACATGCATAGATCCGATTGAGATATATTGCTGCTGTTAGATTTATTGACATTCATTTATCAGCTGAATTAAGACCTGTGCACACCATGGATGAGTGTTGCCCAGTGAATCATGATAGCTATTTGCTTATCTTTTCATATTGCATTTAATATTGCTTCAGACTTTGCTTTATGATTCATTGTTATCATGACTTCTAAGACATATGCTTCCATTATTGATCAGACATTTGATAGAATTGATTCAGCTTGACTAGCCCTTATGGTCTATTGTTCTAGACCCGGCTATTTCACCAGTTCTTATGAACTTGGTAATGACCTCCGATGTTCCGCCATATTGACTTACTGGTAGCTAGCCCAGTATGTGGCTGATCCCCACGATTTAAGCGTGAGTGTGGCTTGAACATCATCCGATCTTATGATACTATATCTCAATCATGAGGGCTGTAGCGGCAGCCAAGACTTATCACGCTAAGATTAATGACTCCGCTTGACACGCATGTTGATATTGAAAATCTATAAACTCACTAAGCGTTGCTTACAGATGTTGCATTAATATTTTACAGGAAAAGCCAAAGGAAAATCACCTGCAGGACCTAGTACTTAGGTCATTCAAGATCCAAGTTTTGAAGCTTTCTTAGACCACTACTCAATAAACTCTCTGGTACTGATTGGAAGACAGTAAATGTGGTGGTTCTGGGTAGACTTGATGTGATGTATGATGTTATGACTAGATTAGATGTTACCCTTTTATAACTTTATTCTGAAATATGTAACTTAAATCCTAATCTGTAATGTACATGTAATTTCATTATTCCGCAATTTAATTACCCTATCTTAGAATGGTTGATATCGTATTGCAATTTGTGGGACCTAGACTCGTGAGCACTGCCCCGTAAGGGGTGGTCTTCACACAAAATCAATCAAGATTCGGTATTAAATTTTAACCCAGATTTAAAATTAAACATGAAATCAGATTTGAACCAAATAAACTGAAGTACAAAACCAGATTTCAACCAGTATCTCAAAATAAAACACAAAATTCAATTGCTTTTGAAACTCAAATCAAATAAAACCATCTTCATAAACACAAAAATCAAAAACGATAAACATAATCAAAGTTCAAGAAAGGAGGAGTCGGTGGATCTGAAACTCTTCCCAAACATCTACTTTCGCATCTACATCTGAAACCTAAGTATGATGAACAAAAATAGAAACCAGATATGAAAATGTTCGTGTTTTTTGCACCTTCAATTTGCATCGTCCACTTTGCACCATAAGTTCAGTGGTGGAAGATGAAGGATCCATGGAAGATGGTGTGCCTTGAAAGATGATGAAACCGTGGGAGCTAGTGAGTCTTCTTTATGCTTTGATGAAGAAGATGATGAAATCATTTTTACTTGTGGGTCTCGTGGGTTCCATGACTTCCATCCACTCAACCGGATCTAGTTTTAGGTTTGCTTTGTTTTATGTTTGTTGTTGTTTTCAATATTTAATATTTTCATTATCATTTTAGTAAATCGATTTAAATTTAAATTAGATTGTAGTAAATGATATGAAAGATTAAGAAAATGACAAATGATAATTTAAAAATGAGCATAACAAGTGATAAATTTTTACTCATTTTATAGTATTTATAGATTTTGGATTTAATTTGGAATGCTAGCATGCTACCGTAAAATTTAAATCCACAAATTAAAGAGGGAACCTGTGAGGTTTGTACCAAAAACGTAGTATTCAAAACCTCAGGATAGAAAATGTTAATTACGTAATAACCAAGAGACCATTTGTGTAACTTTATTGTGCGCGTCGCTCTTTGTATTCTTGTTTGTTTAATTTAGAAAGATAGGTACGGTCGATGCACGTTCATGGGCCCCACTGTACCACTGCAATCTGGTCACCCACTTCTACATCCAACGGTTCAGAATTACTGTTAGTTTTTCTTTTGACATGTGGCGTGTCACGTGAACATTTCCTTTAAATCCGCCCACACAGCTTATCACTGCCCACTGGTTTTCAAGTTTTTAGTTTTCTCTCTCTTTAAATTAATTGATCTGATCTGATGATCGTACCTACGCCGTACGTAACAAACGTCCGTTAGTGTCACGCCACCGGATCTTTCTCACCGCCGGCGAAAATGACCGTCATACGAAAACGGCGATTCAAATCTTCTCATTCTCTATCCGCTGCTACTCATCAGCCTCTATTGAACATCCTCCTTTTCCTGTTTGTTCCCACTTAGGCTTGGGTTCGTTGAAAATTTGAGTTCCGATCGTATTTTGAATTCTCTCGTTGTATTCAATGGAGTCGTCTTTGATCCTCACTCTACTCACGGACGACCTCCTAGCACACGTTCTTGATCGTCTGTTCGATGATTTCGACCGCAAATCCTTCCGTGCAACCTGCAAGACGTTCCACCGAGTTGAATCGGCTCATCGGACGTCTCTTAAGTTTTTGCGACCCGAATTTATTTCGAATCTGCTCAGAACTTACACCCGCGCCGACACGCTTGATTTCTCTGTCTGCCCTCGGATTTACGATGGGACCATCTCCGTGTTGCTTAACAACGTCAGCTGTTTCGGATGGGCACGGAGAGTGAAGAAGGTGGTGCTGTGCAGGACGA
This sequence comes from Centrapalus pauciflorus, assembly GCA_020465985.1. Lineage (NCBI taxonomy): Eukaryota > Viridiplantae > Streptophyta > Magnoliopsida > Asterales > Asteraceae > Centrapalus > Centrapalus pauciflorus. The sequence continues at coordinate 182,737 of JAANYP010002918.1, read as the reverse complement.
CGGCGTTGACGTTTTCGGGGTTGGAGATGCTGGTTGCGTCGTGCACTGGGTTGCAGGCGGTGGATGTCTCGCACTGTTATCAGTTTGGAGATAGGGAGGCTGCAGCGCTGTCGTGTGCGGCGGAATTGAGGGAAGTTAAGATGGATAGGTGTTTGAGAGTGACGGATGTTGGGTTAGCCAAGATAGCTATTCGGTGTGAGAAATTGGAAAAGATTAGTTTAAAATGGTGTTTGGAGATAACTGATCTGGGGATTGATCTCTTATCAAAAAAGTGTCACCACCTGAAGCATCTCTCCATTTCGTATCTCAAAGTAAACGCTTGCTCATAACGTCACAATTTAGCTTTTACCCACGCGTGTGATATTTACTTCTAGAACAAAATTTTGACCCGCCTTTTTTAATTGGGGTTCTTGCTTTCATTTTTTGCAGATAAGTAACGAGGCACTACGGTCAATAAGTAATTTGAAGAAGTTGGATGCGTTAATAATGGTGGGTTGTGCATCAGTGAGTGATGGAGGCCTGCATTTTATTGGAAATGGTTGCCCTTCACTTCAGGTTTTTACCTATTCTCAAATATAAATATATTTTTTGCTTTTCCTTGTGTAAGTTGTGTTTTTCACAATTTTATTCTCATAGTGAAGTTTTTCAATCTCTTACACGTATTTTTGGTTATAAAAATACTCGAATAAGTGTACCTTTTGGAAAATTTTTGGTTATAAAAATACTCGAATATGTTTATGGTTCTGTGTTAACCTTCATGTATGGAAATTATAATGCAATTGTAATCAGGCTGCAGTGCTACACAAAGAAATGCTGAGCGATTTGTGGCTATGTACATGATTTAACAAAAATGGTTGGCCCATTGATCAAATGTCTAAAGGCATCCTTTAGTTTCTAGTAAAGGTTACTGAGGGGCATAAAAGTTAAGTAAATTTAATACTTATTCTAAAAGGAAATGTTGTGATGCTTGTGACAACCCAAAATAAATGTAATGGATGTTTGTCTTATATATCATTTTATATGCACGAGTATCTGGCATCCATGATGATTTAGACATACGGTAAATATGTCCTATTCAAGGTTACAAAATGAGGTTCAATAAAAGGGGACTTGATGGTTAATGCTATAAGATCCATACTCTGTTTGCTAAAATTTTAACCTGATCATGTAGTTTGTTGTGTGTTAAATATCAAAGTTTTCTCTGATGTGTTTATCATTGATACGGAATCATTATACATACAGGGTGATACATAAGGCCATGGTCAAGATGACGTAAACCATAAAAACTATTTACATAAATAGATACTTTCCTTATTAACACGCCTCCTCTAGTTGGAGCATATACACCAAGCATCCCTAACCTGTCACATATTTGATTTATTTGAGTAAAGGTTTGATCAGCATATGTGCAAGTTGATCACCAGATTGGACCCAATGTGCTTCGATGGTTGGAGGTTCATGAGACATTCCAACTACCTTTTACAAACATGAAGACGATCTACTTCATATGTTTTCTTGGTTCATAAAAACTCTGATTCTCGATTACATGTAGATGCTTCATCATCACAAATTCACAATCATTTGTCATCTGCTCAGCTGTTATAATCCCTGTGTCCAACATTGTACCCAAGTTAACTCTGAAGCAGTTTGAGCCCTTGCTTGGTACTCTACCTCAACACTAGAAAGTGAGAAAACATCTTTTTTTTTGCTTTTCCGTGATATTTTTTTCCCACTAAAGTCCGGTACTAGATTGGCTACTATGAGGACATCCTGCATGACTTGCATCTGAATGTCCATTTATCGTTGTATGCACATGATCAGAGTATAATAGACCTTTTCCTGGTGCTCCCTTGAGATATCTTGATGTATGAATTTGCAGCATCTCAGTGACTAGTTTGAGGTGCTGACATGAACTGGATGGCAACGGTTACCAAGAAGCAATGTTGGGTCTGGCCGTCTGGTGACTGTAAGGTGATTTAACTTCCCTACCAGTCTCCTGTAATCATCTAGCAATTTTCCATCATCTGGATACAAATTGACATTAGGTCCATAGGTGAACCCTTTTCTTTGCTGTCAAGCATTCCTACTTCTGCAAGTAAAACGAGGACAATTTTCTTTGACAAATGAATAAGCCTTTTTTGAGAAATGGCAACTTCAGTGCCAAGAAATATTTTAAGACTCCCAAGACTGTTCATTTGAAACTCATTTAGAATAAAGAACTTGAAAACGTCAATCCCTTTCATATCATCACCAATAGTAACTATATCATCAACATAAAATCAATCATTATCATCTTTCTCCTGAAAGAATACAGAGTAGTTATGTGCACTTTAGGTCGTTCAGAAAGTTTCTAAGGCTTGAGAGAAACGAGAAAATCAAATATGAGGAGCCTATTTCTAACCATAAAGAGATCGTTTTAGATTACAGGCCTTGGAGACCTCCTTGTGAACGACAAATCTGGGGGTGGTTGCACATACACCTCCTCCTTAGGGACTGCATTAAAAGTAAGTGTTCTGATGTCTAATTGGTGTATATTATCCCTTGAGGTACAAGTTCCATGCATGATAGTTAGAGGGTATGCGATAAATGATTAAACATGCTATGTTTGTTAAGTGGTATGTAATATATTTCTGTTGCATGTACAGTGTGCATGCACCTTTAACAGGGGGTTTGTCTATATATGATTAAAAATCATCATGCTATATTGTTCCTACCTATTTTGGGAGAGTAGTATGATTTGTTAACGGTTTACATATGATGGCAACTAAAGAGTACATCATGGGTTGTTTCTCAAATATACAGTTTAGTACAAGGTATTGGAAATTTGACCCTAAACAGTAGATAGCTTAATGATATCCATAAGTCATTGATTCAATATTAAAGGCTCCTTCCATGATATGATGATGCCTGTACGACTATTACTGTAAATAACTTGACATTACACGTCATCTAGCTATTGCCCTTCACATGTTTGGATTCTGCTTATGGCAACTGATCAAGCCAATGATGTCATTTAACATATTAATTGACCAGTTTTTTAGTTCACCGTAGTCAATACAAACTTATTGGATTAAAAATAATGCTTGTCGTAATATCTGTTTCTTTTACTTATGTGAATGTGGGCTGCACTTTCCATGATCATATTACGATTTTTGAATTGCCTGTATATCCAATAAAAGGAGGCATTGGTACACAAAGGTTCATTTACATCATTGGGGAGGGTAGTCTTTCTACACATCATTTCCCTTGCATTTGTATAGAAGATGCTTCCATGACTTTCAGGTCAAGGAATTCATATGGGCACGCACACAAAACACATACGGTTTGTACCTCCAGTATGTATTTATTCAATAAGTTTGAAGATTTGCAATTTTTGCCTGAAGCTCAAGTAATAGTAATGTTAAAATGTAATTAATTTGATACTCACAAGTCAAATATGTTTTTGTTAAAACTGTGAGTATCAAATTAGTAGAACTCCAGACTTCTTTTGGAGAATCCCAAGCCTCAACTACTAAGACACCCTTATGGTAGGGTGTGTGTGTGTGTGTGTGTGTGTGTGTGTGTGTGTGTAGGTCTCATGGAATCTAGTAAACTTTCATATTAGTCTTGATATTTCTGAGTTGCAAATCATATATAGCTTCTTCAGGGGCAAGAATCATGTGTTAAGTGATATGATCATTCACTGTCTCTTACATTTCATCCTATATATCACTATACAACAGAATATATCATTATCTATCCTTGTTTCAAAATTAGAACGCCAATTATACTTTGGGTTATTCATACATAAAGAATAATCTTATGTTTTGATCGTTAGCTTTTCTAATTAATGTTCTGTTAGAATAATACCATAACAAAAGTAATTTGAACTCTGTGGATGCGAGGAAATCATGAAAAAATGTTACATCGGTCATATAGAACACGGTTTATAGTTATAATTAGAAATTCTGGTTGCAGGTATTAGACATATCGAGGTGTGAACATGTAACTTCCGGTGGCCTGACTAGTGTGATTAGAGGATGCAAAGGCCTTCAAAAGCTCAATGCGGGTTATTATTTTCTTGTGAGTCTATTTGGTTCATTCCTATCTGAAGTCTACTAAGAAGCTTATGTGCATATAGTTTTCTTCGAACTAAGTGATATGTTTGGATGCATCAGGAGCTTTCCACCTCTGTTTTTCACAATCTTAAGGACTTGAAGAACCTGAAAACAGTTAGAGTAGATGGAGCTCGAGTTGCGGAGTCTTTCTTTCAGATCATAAGCACCAATCACTCGTTTTTGGTTGAAGTTGGTCTGAGCAAATGTGAAGGAGTGAACGACACAGGTATTATGCAGCTTGTATCTGGGTGTCCCAACTTGAAGATACTCGATTTAACATGCTGTGATCATCTCACTGATATGGCAATTTCAGCCATAGCACACTCATGTCGGAAACTTTTGTGCCTCAAATTGGAGTCTTGCTCTTTGCTCTCTGAAAAAAGTTTTAGTTATCTTGGATCATCATGCCTCTTACTTGAGGAGCTTGATCTTACAGAGTGTCGTGTTAATGACAGAGGTTAGTCTGTATAACTGTAGTTTCTAGCTCCAAACTTCATAAAACTTCTTGTCGTCTTTAATGCATTCATCTTTTTTCCTCAGGCCTTCATAATCTGTCTGGATGTTCGGAGCTCCGATGCTTAAGACTAGGGATTTGTACTGATATCTCGGACAAGGGATTGTTGTACATCGCTTCACATTGCAAAAATCTTAAAGAACTTGATCTATATCGGTATGGGGTTTCACCTGTGTGGCTGTGCCTAGTAAAGTCATTTTTCGGTCTTTTAAGTTATGTTCCTCAATTTTCAAGTTGTCTGGATGTAGGTGTATAAATATTGGTGATGATGGATTAGGTTATATAGCCAGGGGCTGCAAAAAGATTAGAAACCTAAACTTATGTTACTGCACTAAGGTTACAGACAAAGGGATGATGTATCTAAGCCAGTTGGAGGAACTATCCGACTTGGAGATGCGTAGTATTATCAAGGTCACAAGTGCAGGCCTCAATGCTCTTGCATCTGGATGCAGGAAACTTTCAGAATTGGATATTAAACATTGTGGGAACATTGGTGATGCGGGCTTTTGGTCACTTGCATACTACTCTTGGAATCTGCAACAGGTACAAAAGCTAGTAACATACCAAATTTGGTTTTGTTTTCCCTTGTTAAAGTTAGCTGAATGCTGGTTTGTCGAGTCAAATACTTTTATTTTTCCATGTTTCGAGATTTAGCTGTGTGTGCATGTGTAAAAAGGTACATTTCGCTACAAATGAACGAAATCAAGTTAATTCAACGGAAACCGAGTTTGCCAAAGTTTAGGTCCCTAAAAGCTCATGATTTCAAAGATAATTTCCGATATTCATCACTGTGGTTTTATGTAATGGTCTTAGTTAGTTGCTGAAAGTAAAGGTGTTACGTTGGTGCAGATTAACCTAAGCCACTGTGCAGTATCGGAAGTGGGTTTGTGCATGATGATGGCAAACCTGACTCGCCTGCAGGATGCAAAGCTTGTGAGCCTCACAAAGGTGTCGGTAAGAGGGTTTGAACTTGCACTTAGGACTTGTTGCGCTCGACTTAAAAAGGTCAAGTTGAATGCTTCTCTCAGACAGCTGCTTTCCAGAGAGATACTCGAGACACTCGTAGCAAGTGGTTGTAGAATCAGATGGGATTAAAGAGGAACAGACTCGATGATTTATGATGGTATCCTGCATACTCTCATGTTGTCTGTAATCCTAAGATAAAATGAAAAACAGCAAAAGGGCACAATCCCTGCCTGCATTTGGATTTTTGGTCTAGAATTGCGACATTGTTTCTTTTGTATCTTTAGCATCATGATTCGGGGAAAAAAATTCACTATGTTTTAATGAAAAAATCAAATACAATGGTTTAATTCGAATGGGAGTGGCTTTAGAATGATACCAACTCCACAAAAAGAATCGTGATACGAAATGAAAAACACTTGATTCTTAGTTCACACAACCGTCTGTATCGTGTTGGATTGCTTGGGGCTAGGGGAAGGCGACCTTAGAATTGGGAACGCGTCTTGTCGACTCAGCACACGCTTTTGGGAACTTACATGATTTGCTCTTGCATCGATGCCATTAATTGTTCGGGGAACAAAGCCTTGAAAGTCGATTTCGATTTGCTTTTCAACAGAGTTCTCGAACGTTGCAGGTGTTGAGTTTCTGTACATCAAATAAACACAGAATTGTATGGCTCCCAGTAAAATCCCTAATCCATTTGGAACCTGCAATATGGGATATGGATTCTTACTGCTGTTTCAGGGGGTGTTTGTTTACTTCTTAATGGAATCATTAAGAAGTCATTTAAAAGTAATATGACCTCTTAAACATGACCTTAGAAAGAAAAGAAAGACGGTATGTATGTATATTAACAATGCTTACAAGGATGTAGACATCGGTAGCCAGCAAACCGAACGTAAACCAAACACATCCATTAACAAAGAGCGAGAACACAAGGAGAATCGGCATATATTCCACACTCTTGGTCTTTATTGTTGTTCTCTGCATAGATATAATGCTCTTAGTTATGACTTATGATTAAAACCACAAGATCAACCAGATATCGATAAACGGGTTCAGCCAGCTTACGAGAGCAGCAAGAGGCGCAGCGTACATCATTGTGGTGAAAGTCGCACATAAAACTCCTGTGAACGTGTGTCGTGAGCCTTCTTCAAATGCAACAAGCGTAAAAGCCACGACAACTCCCAAACACACAATGTCCAATATCACAAACCCGAAATACTTAACGCGTTGTTCCTTGGAACAATAGATGAGCAGTAGAAAGAGGTAGAGCGATTGCATAGTCACACCAGCTGCATTAACCGTGACGATAAGTAGACCATCGTTCGGGTCAAGTAGCCCGTACAAGATCCACAAAGAACAACTCAATAACGTCGCAACATATGGTGTTCCGTTATAGTTATCAGCCGATTTTCTTTTCACAATCTCCCTAAACTGCGGTCTGTGACATTTAAAAAAGTTGGTTTACATATAACTTAAATTAATCAACTCGAAAGTTCATTTTCATGTTTGATCGATAACGACGTTTGTTGTTAGTTACACTTACATGGGAGAAGTGAAACTTAGTATCGAAATTATGTTTCCTGCATGAACAAACAAAAAAATTGAATCTAACATTAAGTCGAAAGAAAGAAACTGATTTTCGCATTCAATGCAAAGTTTTCGGAAAATATGAAGTCTTAGTTAGTTGTACAACGACGGGTCTCACCTAAAATCCCGACAACAACGTCAGCAGCCACCATGGTGTCGCCGGACAGATCGATCAAGCCGAATGGACTAAAAGCAAATAGGCTTTGCAGGAGAAGAGAGGGAAGGAGAATAAGATATCTGAATGGTGATAAGAAGTTGTGATGGTTTTTATGGGTTCATTCAGTAATACCAAGGCTTGGATTTTAGCTTAATTTGATTCTCCTTCTTATTCTTTTTGTATGTTTTGTTTTCTAAGTATTTGACTGTATATTTTGTGTAGGACAAACATGAAGTCATGATGAGTTAAAAAGTCCTGGGCTTCGGTTTACGTAATCAAGAGGGTGTTTGATTTTGCGTTATAAAAGAGATTATTAGCTTATTACGTTATAATAACGCAAATAATGAGTTTAAAGTGTTTTGATTTCAAACGTTAATAAGAGATTATTTGCGTTTAGAGTTAATCCTACCACATTTTTTCATAAGTTAAAAAATGTAGTTTATTTGCTTAATAAGTGATTATTTGATCATTTTACAAATTAAAAAGCAATTCAAACACTTTAAAAACTGATTATTTGATAATTATGATAGCAAACAGCAGAAGCAAAACCAAACACTACATTTCTGACAGCACTTTTTGTTACAGCTATTATCTGATATTAGTTATCAAAACGCTACAGCATTTTTTCAAACGCAAATCCAAACACCCTCTAAATTGTTATAAAATAATAATGATTATGTCTGGTGGTTTGTGTATACGGACGAAACAATATAATATCAAAAATAGTAAAACCAAGAATCCAAATGTTGTCTTTAATTTAGAACCAGTTTAGTAGTTATCAAACCACATCATAGTAGTAAAAACTTTTCTTTCAATGATATTGATTGTGTGATCTTCATTAGGTACCTAATTAGGACAAATTGTCATGATCACAAGAACATTAAAGTGATTCACAAATTCGTTTCTGTTTTATACCCATGGTTTTTCCTAACAAAAGGTGAAGAAGGTAGGCTGGGAAGGTAAAGACGTATGTGTTCTCTAAACCAAGGAGACAAGAGAAAAGGAAAGGGGAAAGAAACCAAGGATGAATCTTTGATCTTCATTAGGCTTGGCAAAATTATTCTTTTTCAACTGGTGTGCCGAAAACTACTTTTCTAACCCAGCCAAACCGGTCGAATGACTTTAGTTTGGCCGGTTTAGTCGGTTTCGGCTTAATAGTGCCACCCTATAGTAATAGATTGCTTCAAGAAGAAAGAAAGTCATATAAAAAAACTAGGGTTAATTACTAAAATAGCCACATATCACACTCATTTATTAAGTTTTAGCCATTAAATATTCATTTTACCAAAATAGTCACACTTTACGTTACCACATTTACGTGATAGCCACCATTTACGTGATATGTACTTTTTGTTCATATTTTAATGAATTACGTTACGAAAAGTGTTTAGTAACGTAAATTGTTATACTTTACGTGACCAATTTTAAAACTTTGTTCATTCCCAATAAAAATGTAATCATTACTTAAAGTACAACCATTTACGTTACCAAACACATTTTGTAACGTAATGCATTAAAATATGAATAAAAAGTACATATCACGTAAATGGTGGCTATCACGTAAATGTGGTAACGTAAAGTGTGGTTATTTTGGTAAAATGAATATTTAACGGCTAAAACTTGATAAATGGGTATGATATGTGGCTATTTTAGTAATTATCCCAAAAAACTATAAGAACTAACTTTTTTTTATCTTATCTTAATCGTTGTTTTAAGATTATTTATGTTATTCTAAATTAAGTATACTAATTTGTTGCAACACATTGATTATATATGTAATCGATTGCTTTGTATTATTAACAATCTTTTTAACTTATTTGATTTTTTAGCATGATTTGTGTTCATTTAAATTAAATAGGGATAATTACTAAAATAGTCAAAAATCACAACTCATTATCAAGTTTTAGCCAAATAATATCAATCTAATCAAAATAGTCACACTTTACGTTATCACATTTACGTGATAGCCATCATTTACGTGATCTGTACCTTTTATTAATATTTTAATGCGTTACGTTATCACATAAATGTGGTAAAGTAATTATCCCTTAAATATTATTTGGCTAAAACTTGATGATGAGGTGTGAATTTTTACTGTTTTAGTAATTATCGCTTAAATATCAATTTGTTGACTTTACGTAATCCAACGCACCTAATCAATTGAATTTTTAAATTGAAAACACGACAAAAAGATTATGTAATTAATGGGCTCATAACTTAGATCCAACACTTACAATGTTCCTTCCTTAAAAACACACTAACTCAAGATTTCCATCTATCTTCTTATAGTTTCTTTTTATAACGTAAAATTTTTTTTCAAAGATGAAGAAAAGGAATTGTGAATTTTGTATTTCAAATTTTTTTTAAAAATACATGAGTTAGAAATCCAATTTTGAAGCCTAGTCACGTTTAGATACCCATCCCCATATCTGTTTTTGTATTAAGCTAGTTATTGAACACCGGCACGTTGCTGCGTGGTATAAAATATTAATTACAAAAATAAATATACAATTAAAAGAATTAAAATACTTTTCAAACAATTCAGATAATAAAATGTTATCACAACTGAACCAGGATCAAATAGAAATTGGAAATGTGATATAGATTCAAGAAGCAAAACAAATGATACTGTTAGTTGATTGTTATCATTGGTTTTTTAGATTTTACAATGCTAAAATTACAAACAATGCCTTATTAAATTGGATCGGCACCATAATTAATTGATTAAATATTCACAACCATAATTTGAAATTTTGACATTGATTAGGTTAATCGTCAATTTAATTTGTTGGTTTTACGATCATATTAAATAAATTTATAACGGTAATGTCTCTAATACATCGATTGGGATTTGTCAACGTTATAATTGTAATGTTCAATGTTATACATCATCATATTTAATAAAAAAAACTAAATATTAAATAGTTACATTTTAATTATAAAACAATTTTTTTAAAATTTTGTATTGTGCATTTGAATAATAAAGTATCTTTCATACAATTAAACATAACATAATAGTTTCAAAAGACAACTCTAAACATAAGTATAATTAAAATCATAACTTTAATTGTGTAAGAAAATGCTGTAATAATAAATGTTAAAAACAGCTAAACAAAAATTTATTAAAATAAAATGACTAAATAAAAGAAAACATTAAGACAATGGTGCGTTATGAAAATTTAAATTAAAAAAAAAACCAATGACGGAATACCATTGGTCCATTCAATATGACAAATGTACTAAAAAAAAAACCAATGACGGAATACCATTGGTCCATTCAATATGACAAATGTATGTATATATAATATAACGAGATGGTGACACCCGCGCTTCGCTGCGGGAAGATAGAGTTTTAGATTTTCATAGATTTGCAAGTTTTTTGATTTAGCAAAGATATATGCACAGGTAGATACATAGATATTGTTATATTTTAATTATAAAGCAGTTTCCAATACATAGATTAGGACTTGCCAACGTTATAATAGTAATGTTCAATGTTAAACATGATCATATTTAATACAAAATCTGAATATCAATTAGTTACAAATTAAATATAAAGCAATTTCATTATAATGGTGTATTGTGCATTTGAATAATAAAGTATTTTTTATACAATTAAACATAACATAATAGTTTCTAAAGATAACTTCTAACATATGTATAAATAAAATCATAACTTTAAATGTATAAGAAAATTTTATTATGATAAATGTTAAAAAAGAAGTAAACAAAAATTTATTAAAATAAAGGCAATTAAACAAAAGAAAACACAAAGATAATGGTGTATTATGAAAAGTTTAAATTAAAAAAAAAGAAAAAAATAATAGTTTCAAAAGATAACTTCAAACATACGTATAAATAAAATCATAATTTTAAATGTGTAAGAAATTTTTGTAATAATAAATGTTAAGAGGACTAAACAAAAAATTATTAAAATAAAGGTGTTAAATAAAAGATAACACAAAGATAAGAGTTTGTTATGAAAAATTTAAAATTAAAAGAAAAAACAACCAATCATGGTTGGTCTTGTTTCAACGAAATCTGAATATTAATTAGTTATATTTTAATTATAAAGCAATTTCATTAGAATTTTGTGTTGTGCATTTGTACAGTAAAGAATTTTTCATACAATAAAACATATGATAATAGTTTCAAAAGATTACTTCAAACATATGTATAATTAAAATCATAATTTTGAATGTGTAAGAAAATACTGTAATAATAAATGTTAAAAGAAGACTAAACAAAAATTTATTAAAATAAGGGTGTTAAATAAAAGATAACACAAAGATAAAAGTGTATTATGTAAAGTTTAAAATTAAAATGAAAAGTTTAAAATTAAAAATAAAAACCAAAATTAAAAAAAATTAAAAAAAGTTTAAAATTAAAAAAAAAAAGAAAAAGAAAACACATAAAACCAAAATTAGAAAAAGTAAAAAAAAAAAAAAAACACAACCATTCACGGGTAGCCATGTGTCAAAAACAGCGCGTTGCTGCGGGGTCTAAAGTATTAATTATAAAAGTAAATGTTAAAAACAAATAAAAAATGCTTTTCAAACAACGAAACACAACTGAACCAACATCGAAGAATAAAATTGGAAAGTCGATAAGATTCAAGAAGCAAGACAAATGATACTGTTAGTCGGTTCTTATCATTGGTTTTCTAGATTTTGTAATGCTAAAATTACAAACAATGTCGTATTAAATCGGATCGGAACCAGAATTAATTAATCAAATATTCATAACCATAATTTGAAATTTTGACATTGATTAGGTTTAATCGTCAATTTTATTTATTGGTTTTACGGTCAAATCAATTAAATTTATAACGGTGATGTCTCTAATACATCGATTAGAGTTTGCAACGTTATAATAGTAATGCTCAATGTTATATATGATCATATTTAATAAAAAAATTTAATTTTAGATAGTTACATTTTAATTATAAAACAATTTCATTAGAATTTTGTATTATGCATCCGAATAATATAGTTTTTTTATACAATTAAACATAACATAAATAGTTTCAAAAGACAACTACAAACATATGTATAATTAAAATCATAATTTTAAATATGTAAGAAAATGTTGTTATAATAATTGTTGAAAGAGAACTAAATGAAAATTTATAAAAAAAATCTAAAATTTTAAATAGTTATATTTTAATTATAAAACAATTTTATTAGAATTTTGTATTGCGTATCTGAATAATAAAGTTTTTTTATACAATTAAACATAACATACTAGTTTCAAAAGACAATTACAAACATATGTATAATTAAAATCATAATTTTAAATATGTAAGAAAATGTTGTAATAATAATTGTTTAAAGAAAACTAAGTGAAAATTTATCAAAATAAAAGGGCTAAATAAAAGATAACACTAAGATGACGGTGTATTATGAAAATTTGAAATCAAAATTAAAAAAAAAAAGAAAAAAAGAAAAATTTTCATTGGAGGAGACCATTACGTAAATGTATGTATGTATAATTCCATGTTCAGCCATGTGGGGGCAGGTGAGATGGAGGTCTTATTCCCAAAATCCTTGTTGCTATGAACACAACTTAACTTTGAGTTTAGGGTTCTTTTGTAATTATACAAAACTAAAAGGCAGTTTTATGAAAAATATAATATAACTATTAAAGAATTAAAAATTTTATCAAATTAATGCAAGAACACGGCAGTAGGGCATATTGGCATTGTGGAGGAATCAGATTTAGAATATTCGGTTGTTCATAATATGGTTTTGTGCTCATTCATAGGAATATGCTAAAACTAATAATCATTGATAGTTTTATTCCATCGCAGCAGCCTTTTTCACTAATTTCTTCCATCTAAATCCGTATAACAATTTTTTTTACAGAAACAACCCCCAAAGTTTCACGAAGATGGGATTACAAAAGAAGTAGATGTCGACAGTCTTGTTTTCACTTAAATGAAGCGACTATACTTCATAGACGACCTTTGGCATGAGTTTTACGGTGCCCATGAATTTTACCTGCGAATGAGAAATAAAGTAACAAGCAGTTTGTGGCTATCAAAATTAGTAACACGTAAATGCAACCATAACGATAGAAGCTAAGGTCTCATTTGTTTTTCATTTAGAGCCTCTCAAAAAACATCTGAAGTCTAAAATTCAGATCTATAATAAATTAAGATTGTTTGTTTAAATTGAGACTTAAGAGGTTGAAACCTCTGAATTTTCCTCTGAATTTTAAGAGGATGAGAGTTGTCTTATTGAAAATTAAGAGCCTCTATATTTCAAGTCTTAAGGCATCCTCTTAATTTCAAACGTGGTTTTTAGACTTCAGACATTTAACCTCTTAAAAAACAAATACCACCTAAGCAAAAATATTTACAATTTAGAAACTAAATTGTACTTAGCATTGCACGTGGTTAGATCTGTACAAAATGTTATATGTTAAAGGTGATAAGATTAATATTTTTAGTTTGTGTGTGAGTCTCTCGTTTATTCCTTAGTTCTAAAAGTCGTCTTCCACACCTTTTCATCGGAGGTTATGTCCTAGAACCTTCAAGTCTGCTCTTACACTTTATTTCATTTTCATATTTGGTCTTCCTTTCATCATTGTGGCTTCCACCGTTAGAGATTTCACTCTCCGAACGGGTGCTATTGTAGGTCTTCTTTAAACACGTCTATACCACATTTCCTTATTTCTCTCAAATTTAAAATAATAATAATAATCCAATCACGAGTAAGATGAAATCTAAAAGATTAATGATAGATGTTTTGTTAAACCTTCAATAAGGACCATATTTGATTTTTTTTTTTTTTGGGATAGAATATCCAACAAAAGTTTCTTTTGAATGAATAATGGATCTCGGTCCTAAAAACAATAATGTTTTGAAATAAACATGAACAATCAAATGAAATAAAGCACTGTGAAAAGTAAATGGTAAGAAAAAGAAATTAAAAATCAATATTTGTAAGGGTGTGTTTAGTTACCTAAAATTTCAATCTCACTTATTTAAAAAAAAATGAACATTGTTTACTTAACAACAATTTCATAAATTTTCATTTCACTTTTTAATATACCATTTTTCATATTATACCTTCATACTTTTCTATTGTCTACCCTATATTTCTTTATAATACTCTCTTTCTCTCTCTTACTAGTCTATCACCTATCCTATTTTTTATTTTATAATCACTTATCTTATTTTTCTTAAAACTAAACTTTATCATCTAAACAAGTTTTTACTTTTTATCAAAACATTTATTTTTATCTTCTAAAAACTATAACTTGAAAACTAAAATTAATAAATGACTAGTTTTCGTTAATTAAAGCAAACTTAATGATCGTGGGATTGTGACAAGTTAGATCCAATTATCCAAAGGAAATATTCCTTGGCGTCCAACTAGATGAAATGGCATAATACATTAATACCCCGCGAAAGTTCAAAAACAGCCCTCATACTGTATAATAATGTCAAAACTTCCCCTTCTCTTTCCCTGTCTCCTACTACTATAATACGCTTTCAGAACATCACAAATCCAGACTTCCAAGCAAAAGCTTCGTATCAATTTTGACTTTCCGTTTTCAAACTTTTCTCCCTCGCTCTCTTACGTACTCTCCATCTCTATCTGTATCTCTAACTGTATATACAAATACATATATGATAATACCGTCTTGTTGGATGCGAAATTGGACATGCAAAGCAGCTTCGCCGGCGATTATCTGACCGGTGGTGGCAATCCTTTAGTGGCAGTGGAGTCGTCGTAACTGATATACAAGTGTATAGATGTCGACGGAGCCGCTAATTTCAAAATGTTCTTTGCAATCGCATCATGGGTCTCAGTCTCACCATTCTTTCTCTTATTGCTCCGAACCGACCCGTATATTCGAGGAACTTCCCAAGGCTACCATTTTATCTGTTTCCCGACCCGACGTCAGTGATATCGGACCCTTGCTTCTCTCTTACACTATTCAACTTGAATATAAACAGGCAAGCCATTGTTAGTTACCTTTGTCACTGCGTATTAATTAGTCTTAAAGAAGATTGGAACACAGTACCCTTCGGCTCCATATGCTCGTGTGTATTATTAACACAAGCAGTTTTGTTTGTTATGAACTGGTTGATTTTCATTATTGTGTTTGGTTGGTGGGTTATGTGGGAAAATATGATACATTGGTCAAAGATAGAAAGTTTTGTGGTTAAGCATCTGTAATAGGTAATCAAATAAAGGGGTTACAAGATTTATTACATATGAAGAATTTGGAATTTTTTTTTTTATTTACGTTTTGTTTAAATAACGATTAGCTAATTTTAGACATGGGGATGGTAGGCAGCTAGAAGTAGTTTCAGTTTGGTAAGTCTTGTTACTTTTTTTAGAAATTTATTTTAATGAATGGTTAAAGCCTGTAGATTTTAGGTTCAGTATATTGGAAGGTACTGCAATAACCAATAGGGCATCGGCTCCTTGTCGTGCTAATTTTAAACCATAGCAAGACCACGGTATGTTTGAGAAGCCAACTTAACAACCTACGTAGCCGTTATGCCACTGAATTGATGATGGTTAGGGAGACCGCTGTTATGGTTGTCCCAAAGGGAATCTTGAATAGCCATTGTGATTGTATTAGGATTGATTTGATTATGCTCAGAAGCCTACTAAATGATCTGTTTGCTGTAGTTAGTCACCTTGGCTAGGATGGATTACGCTAACTTTGCATCACTATCTTGAGAAAAATAAGGGAGATTGCAGTTAGTCATATGTCTTATACGCACGTCATGAATGATGTGATTCACGATACATCCATGGGGTTTAGTTTACTTCGAGACGTTGTTCCTTACGAAAGAAAAGCACTCCTATAGTTATTGAAGTGTGTACATCTTATTTGGTTAGTGAAGTTACATAATCTCCCTACGGAATGTGGAAAGCTTTTTGTATGTTGTGATATCGTGTATGCTTTGGTTTTGCTTTTAAGATTACAATATTTTAGATTTCTTGTTAGCAAATGGTGAAAGTTTCATTGAAGAGTTAGTGATCCTGATTTCAGTAATGATAATTGGTGATAAAAATCTTTCACATTCAATGCTATGTCCACGGGCTTAACTATGTATACTCCAACAGTTCAAGTGGTGCTTGTTGAAGAAGGCGTCACAAGTTATCTACTTGCACTTCGCATTGAAGAAACGTGCAATAGTTGAGGAAATTCATGAGAAGCAAGAGCAGGTTCTTATAAATTGAATTTTAATTAAACTTAGTCTGACACCCTTATTTCTAACATACCTGACAACTCTTTTAAAAATAATGGTATTAACTCTTTTCCGAACACTATGAACACCAAAGGTTAAGGACTGGCTTCACCACATAGGATTAGGAGACCAGACCACAGTTGTGCATGATCATGATGAACCTGATGATGGTGCAATTCCCGTGCATAGTGAGGATATCATCAGAAAGAGGTAATCGTATATGTGGATGCCAACACATTTTCCATCAAGTGTCTTCTTACCATAGATTTTGGCGCAGATCTATCCCAACTAGGGCTGCTTTGCCAATTATGAGGCCATCAATTGGGAGGGCAATGATTTCGGAAAAAGCAAAAGTCGCAATGCAGAATTATCTTAATCACTTTCTTGGGAACATCGATATTGTGAATTCTCGTGAGGTACCTAAAACTGTTTCTTTTTGAATCTTCAATATGGTGTCGTGTTATAATTTTAAGGCACTCAATTTCATCCCTTTGATCCAGGGGGCAGCGATGTTGCATACTTCAAACTGCTTTTTTTTTCCTTCATAATTTTGATTTTGAATTTTGTCTTCCAACACTTTGGTACTCTTGTAACGGGGTCAGGTTTGCCAATTTCTGGAGGTCTCCAAGTTATCATTTTCTCCAGAGTATGGTCCAAAGTTGAAAGAGGACTATGTTTTGGTTCGGCATTTAAGTCATATCCAAAAAGATGGTGCAAATGCAGGATGTTTTATGTGCTGTTGTTGCAGAAACAGTTGGCAAAAGGTTAGTTTCTTGGAAAATAAGATATGTTCTTATGTATCCTATTGTTTTTTTAGAAGAAGCAAATCAGCAAGTTACACTTTCTAAACTTTAGTATAATGAATTGTTGTATGTTACTTGATTTATGCAGGTATGGGCAGTATTAAAACCTGGATTTTTGGCTTTATTAGAAGATCCTTTTGGTACCAAGCTCTTAGATATCATTGTTTTCGATGTGCTACCACCTTCAATTGGAGATAGAGAGGATCATGTACTTTTAGCGGAGGAAGTAAAGGAAAGGAACCCTTTGCGATACGCATTCAAGGTCATTTTTTGTCGTGCCATTGATTTTAATACTGATTCGTTATATTTCTTTCTGTTCTTCTGTTTGGTTCTTTAATTGTTTACTTAGAGATATAAGTATAATGCATGGTTTAATTTAAGATTTGTTAAGGGGTGTTCTTTTTCCTACAATAAGTGCTTATTTAGCCATTTCACTTACTCGGTAAGTGATTTTGGCTAATAAGTGCGTTCTCTTTCAATAAGTAATAAGTGGTAAATCATCACTTGTAATCACTTATTCAATAAGCATATTTTATTCACTTATTGTCACTTATTCTAAATATAAAAACAACTCTCCTCCTCGCTCCTTAATTATTAGAATTATTTATACATTCTTATTTTTAAAGATATATTTATTTTATGAAATATATTTATTCTTTATTTTTAAAAAATTATCCCCATTAGAATATTTCATTTATTTATTTTAAGTTTTTTTTATATATTCAATTTAATTATTAAAAAGTTATTTATCTTATGTAAAATATTTTTACATTTTTATCTTTTATATGTTTTCATCTAACTATTTTATTACGTTAATATACTAAATAATTTTTTGCTAGAAAATAACTAATATAATAATTTAAGCTAATAGAAAATACATTGAAATTATGTTTGTGTAATTAAAATATTTATATTTGCTTATTTATGAACAAGTTGGATATATAATTTAGAAATTTATGATAAAAAAATTCCAATTAGACTACACACCACCTACTTCCCGACCATGATAAAGAAAATTTGAAATTCATCTATATATGTTAACGTTTCTTGATGTTTTAGATATTTTCTTGTTTATATATTAAAGAAAGTTGTAATACATGTGTATATGTTAAATATTCTTGAATTTTTGATTTTTTTTTTCTTGTTTATATGTTAAAAAATGTTGAAATACATTTTATATTTATTTACAAACTTGATTATTCATATTTATTTATGTTTATATGTTAAAAAAAGTTGATATAAGCATATTCTTCTTGTGTTCAAGTTTTGTTCTTATATATATATATAAAATACAGATTCAGCATACAAAAGAAACAGACTTATTAATTCAGTATTCAGTAATCAGAGCCAATCACTTATCAATCAGTTTTCAGTCACTTATCACTTATGTAAAAGAACAACGCCTTAGTGTTTTTGAATATCGTTCACTTTTTCCTTTTTATTCTTGTTATTGATGTTTGAAACTTTTCCTAGATAGGTTACATGTGGAAATCGGAGTACAAAGATAAGAAGCACAAGCAGCGCAAAAATCAGAGATTGGATATCAGCCATCTATAATGCAGGTCAAAAGCCAATTGAGGCTTGGTGCAATTCTAACCGTTTTGGTTCATTTGCTCCACAAAGAGGTTTGACAGATGATGGTAGTCAAGCTCAATGGTTTGTAGATGGACAAGTAGCATTCAAAGCAATAGCTTCGTCAATAGAAAATGCAAAATCAGAGGTACGTTTTGTCTTTACGCTCTAAACTCTGTGCTCTCTTAACAAACATATTAGTTAACTGAATCTTTCATGCAGATATACATTACTGGATGGTGGCTCTGCCCAGAACTGTATTTAAAACGTCCTTTTGATGCAAATGGACCTTCTCGTCTTGATGCGCTGTTTGAAGCTAAAGCCAAGGAAGGTGTGAAGGTAGGATAATTAATAGTTTATACATGTTTTCGCCTTGATGTGATTGAAATTGTTCCAATATTTTACAACTTCCTTGCAGATATACATTCTTCTCTACAAGGAGGTTGCCATCGCTTTAAAAATCAATAGTTTATACAGCCAGAAAAGGCTTCTTAACATTCATGAGAACGTTAAAGTGTTGCGCTATCCTGATCACTTTGCGGCTGGCATATACTTGTGGTATGCATTTTACAAATTATATATTTTGTGTCTGTATCAGTATAACATTGTGATATTACGTGTATATTCACAACTGTACTTGATTCTTTTTTATCATTTTTGCTCTTAATTTTACAAAATTTCAGGTCACACCATGAAAAAATTGTAGTAGTTGATCACCGGATCTGCTTTCTTGGGGGACTAGATCTGTGCTTTGGTCGTTACGACACAATTGAACACAAAGTCAGTGATCACCCTCCATTCACATGGCCTGGAAAGGACTATTACAACCCGAGGTATAAAGAAACTATTGCAGTTTATTCAAAAAAAAAAAGAAGAAAGTATTGCTACTTATCGAGTTATTGTCATTTATATTTGTGCAGGGAATCTGAACCAAATTCTTGGGTGGACACGATGGCAGATGAGTTAGACCGCAGAAAGTATCCTCGCATGCCGTGGCATGATGTTCACTGTGCCCTTTGGGGACCTCCCTGTAGAGATGTAGCACGGCACTTTGTCCAACGTTGGAACCATGCTAAGGTTGAATTTATATATATACTTCCTGAAGTTTTTTCTCTTAAGTAGAAGCTTCTTTCTCTAATACAATTACCAATTTATCCAGAGAAACAAAGCACCAAATGAACAAACAATACCGCTACTAATGCCACAGCAACACATGGTTCTCCCACACTACATGGGAAGAAGTCAAAAGTTAGACATCGAGCATGAGCCTACCGATGGAAACCGGATAGGTGTCATGCAGGGTTCTTGTTCCTACGAGTCACCATCACAAGACATACAGTTTCTTTTGCCTCAAGAAGCTGATGGGATGGATTCTTCAAACGTTGATAAAACGTTGAATGGGCAAGACACGAAAATTGATCATGAACGCTTATGCCAAGCCATGCAAACATCAGATTCTGTAGATGATTTCGATTACTTTGATCTTCAGTGTGGGAATAGCACAGGCACAACTAGTGTTGGATCAGAAACGTCAGATGATGGGTGTGAAAGACAAGAAGTTTCTAGTGGTGATATTTCCCAAGTCGGCCTCCCTACATCATGCTCTTGTCAGGTTGGCCATTATTTAAATTTTAAAGGGTTAATATTGAAAAAACCCTACGAACTTTCATGAATTTATTGATTAAGTCACTGTACTTTTTTTCCGAGTATTTAAGTCCCTAGACAATTTTTGTCTTATTCAAAACTATATATTTGACCTACTTATCAGGTCACTAACCGGTAAACGGTACAGTGACCTAAACAAGAAATATGAAGGTCCAGTGACTTAATTGTAAAAACTGGAAAAGAAAGTTGGTTTTTTCAATAATAAACTATTCCAGGAACTAATTGTTTTACCTGTTAAGTATGTTAAGTAGGTAGCAGGTTAAAAATATATAGTTTTGAATAAGACAAACTTTAGGGACTTAAATACTCGGGAAAAAAGTTCAGTGACTTAATCGATAATTGCATGAAAGTCCGTGGGATATTTTCAATATTAACCCTTATTTAAAAGCTCATACAAATATAATGAAAATGAACAAATTTAAAGCGCTCAAAACTTTGTTTAAATTGATGTATGATTTGAAGGTTATTAGGAGTGTCTCCCAGTGGTCTGGTGGAACGAGTCAAACTGAAGACAGCATTCATAAAGCTTATTGTTCCCTAATTGAAAATGCAGAAAAGTTCGTTTACATCGAGGTAATTCACGGGAAATATTGTTTATAGTCGTGATTTTATAGCAATTTGTGCATTTCGATATATTTTCAATTATGTTGATCCAGTTAGCAGTTTAGCACCCTTGACAATGCTCAAAACCAGCAACATATCTTCATTTTTTTTCCCTTTTGCCAATAAAGAATAGAATGAAGAGCATATTATGATCAAAATGCTAAAATTTATGATGTTTGTGGTTCTTCTTCCAGAATCAGTTTTTTATTTCAGGCCTCTCAAATGATGATGTTATACAAAACCGTGTCTTGGAAGCTCTATACAGACGTATCCTGCGTGCTCATAAAGAGGAAAAGTGCTTTAGAGTCATTGTTGTCATACCACTCTTACCAGGATTCCAGGTAATACCCTGCCCGTGGTTTGATCCCCGTCTGAACTTTGGCTAAAACAGTACCAAAAATAACAGGGGCGTCTGGATGACGGTGGGGCCGCAACTGTGAGAGCCATAATGCATTGGCAGTATCGAACTATTTCCAGAGGACAGAACTCGATACTGCACAACCTCAATACAATGCTTGGTCCTAAAACAGATGACTATATATCGTTTTACGGTCTCAGGACATACGGCAGACTTGGTGATGATGGTCCAATTGTTACAAGTCAGGTATTGCAATGTTTTTTCATGTTTAGCAGTTTATACTTATGGTGATAACTTGATCATAAAATCTTTTTCTGAATTTTGATGCAGGTGTATGTGCATAGTAAAGTGATGATAATTGATGATCGTATCACTTTAATTGGATCATCCAACATAAACGACAGGAGTTTGCTTGGATACAGGGATTCCGAGGTGCAAATCTGCATTCTGCCCTCCATGCATTTTTGAAACATCATACTCCCTTCATCTACAAAATATGCAATATATTAGTGGCACTTAGTTTGTAGACCAGATTTTAAAAAGGTTAAAGAAATGTGGACCCAAATCAAAGTTTAAGGTTAAAATATATTTTATGAAAAAAAATCCTTATGCTAAGTGAATTTACTACATCAGATTGGGGTTCTCATTGAAGATAGAGAATTTACTGAATCAACAATGAATGGAGAGCCTTGGAGTGCTGGGAAATTCGCTAATAGTCTTCGGCTTTCTCTATGGTCTGAACATCTTGGTCTTCGTGGTGAAGAGGTTTGTACCATTTTACCAACTTATGAAAGAGTAATGCCCATCTTTTCTATATAAAAATCAACTCTCTTCTTTCTGTTTCAGATAAGTTGGATTAGAGACCCAATAGCCGACAAGACATACAAAGATTTGTGGTTGGCAACTGCAACGGTAAAGCATGACAACTTAAACACGATAAATTCTTCTGATTTGTACTACAACCTTCATGTGATGTTAATCTGTTAATGTATGTGACAGGAAAACTCCCAGACTTATCAAGATGTGTTTTCTTGCATCCCAAATGAATCTATACACTCGAGGTAAGATCCTAAAATAATTTTTTCCTTGTGAGATTGATTTTCTTTACTAAAAATAGACGCACACTTCTATTTACCTATTCCTGTATAATGCAGATACGCGTTTCGACAAAGTGTGAACTACTGGAAAGAGAAACTTGGGCATACCACAATTGATTTAGGCATAGCTCCTGAGAAACTTGAATCATCGACACATGGGGACACTCCTTCAATGGAGATACTAAAGCAAGTTAGAGGGTTTCTTGTTTCATTCCCATTGCAGTTCATGTGTCAAGAAGATTTAAGACCAATGTTTAGTCAGACCGAGTTCTATGCATCTCCTCAGGTCTTTTACTAGGGAGAAATGTACATGAATTATATAGTCTTTAATTCATTTATATAGTTTGTTATCTTTTTCTTTCTTGGAGGGAGAAGAGTGGGTTAGTGTAGATCTTTGGGTAGAAATAAATGTAAATTGTAAAATTACAATTTGCTCCTGATGTAGATAATTGGTTTAGAATAAAAAGAAGTTTGGTGAAAATGCTATTGAACTTCATCTCCATGCATGATCTTCATCAAATGAAGAAGCTAGCTGCAAGCAGGGATTGGCCATTTGGTTTAATTTGTTCAAAACTATTATATATCTTCTGATCATCACATGATCTTCACCAAATAATCATCATATCGTTCACACACACACACAATGTGTGATTTGATACACACTTGGCTGTATATAGTTTCATTTTTCTCCATGAAAACTTTAGCACATTGACCAGTAAGAGTTTGAAGATAATTGAGTTCATTTCATCAATCAAAATCCTTGATTCCAATCTTCAGTTTTGTAAAGAGCTAGCAAATCAAGGGTTTTGGTTGCTTTATAAACCCTAGAAAATCTTTGAAGCCAAAAAAACTTGAAATTTCAATTTAGTCGCAATTTCACCTTCTATTCCCTACCACATAAAAATATAATATCCAAGAGCTATTTCCAGCAGCCTGTACATGCGCTTGGTTTCGCCAAAAAGAAAATTGGATGCAGTTTACGAAAAATGAGGAAAGAAGCATTTTAGGACAAACTTGCTCCCAGCTTCTAGATATGGGAATTTAGGTACTTTCATTTCTATGGATAAAAAATGTATAAGAAAATTTCAAGTTCATCTATGCTTTTTTGGTAATCTTTTAATTAAATTCCTGTCGTTAAAAAAAGCATGGCTATTAAGTTTGATATATAGTCTTATTTCCAAAGTTCATCTTTGATATTGACATCGTCCCAAAACAAAACTGTTGGTGATTCCATATCACTATTTATTTTATTTTTATTATATTTATATGAAAACTAATGAGATTTTACTTTAAGTACCAGCGACTCATGGGGACAGGAGATGCAGAATATGTACTCGTGTAATGTGATTTGAGTCTCCCGACATAGTACATCATAGCATTTGGCGGTGGACTTCCTAAACCTAAGATGTTTAAAAGGGCTAGGAATGTGAAGGAGGTAGACAATTTCTTGTGGAGCTTGGAACAATACTTCCGAACTATAAATGTAGTTGAGGATGCAAAGAAGATCAACCATGCCTCACTTTATTTAGAAGATAGTATGATGTTATGGTGGCATCATACGCATGGTGAGATCGAGAATGGAGTTTGCACCATCACTACATGGAAGAGGCACAAGCAATGTTGAGGTGACTTTCCCAAAGAGGTAGTCAGGTAGTATTCAGGAGTGTGTGAAAGAATTGTCGTACTACTGGAGAGTGGAGATTCCTGACTATCCCAACAAGGAGGCTTTCTATGCTTTCTATGATGAATTTACTTACAAGATAAGAGTTAAAGTAGCTTGTTAAAACATACAATTTCATTCTTTTTAACTCCTCCGTAAACTCTAAAAATTGGTCATTTTTTGGAGGGAAAAAGGACATTAGAGTCGAATTTTTTTGTCCTCCAAAACCAACATTGCGAGTCAAGGGTATTATATGATTATAGGTAACAGATGATACATCATAGACTACAAAAAAGCATCAATCTAATCGCAACTTGCTAAAGAGCCAGCAAAAGTTGTTTTTCAAAGTGATGAAAAGATTGGCACCCCTGGTAATGTGTATCCTGAATCTACAATGAATATGTTTCCTGTCACGTACTCTGACGAGCCATGGATAAGGTACTTGACCAATGATGTCAAGGCTGGGTTGGTAACACCCAACTCTCTCAATG
This sequence comes from Centrapalus pauciflorus, assembly GCA_020465985.1. Taxonomy (NCBI): domain Eukaryota; kingdom Viridiplantae; phylum Streptophyta; class Magnoliopsida; order Asterales; family Asteraceae; genus Centrapalus; species Centrapalus pauciflorus. The sequence continues at coordinate 157,947 of JAANYP010002918.1, read as the reverse complement.
GCATCGTCTTTGAAACCACGTTCTCAATCCATTTCTTTTGAAGGAGTTTCTCCGTAATCTCAGATTTAAAAATCCCCGGACATATTGAGTTCACCCTTATTTTGTGACTTCCAAGTTCCATTGCCATTACCTGAATAGATCATTGACCAAGTGAATCAATAAAGTTATAATCAAAATCTTATGCCCGAATGCATCACGCATATTAGTCATAATAATAAAATTGTTGATATTATTATAATTTGTAAGAACCCGTGAAGAGGCATCAAGTGTCAAATGAGGAAAAGGTCATATGCACAAATTTTCTACCATTTTTTGAAGTTAGCCATAAGCATTAAACTAATATCCTTGGTACTTGTTACAAAAATGGACGTAGTTTATAGATTTGTAGTACGTTTAACAGTTTAATGCTTATGGCTAACTTCAAAAAATGGTAGAATCAATTTTAGCCAGCAAAAAATGGTATCCTTGGTACTTGCTACATTGCATGTAAAAGAAATGTATTTTTAATCAATTACTATTTTGCACAATTACTTTCAAAATCAAAGTTTAAAAGGGTTTATATTATAAGTTTATAATCAAATAAGAGATATAATTGGCTAAAATAGAAAAAATAAAATGTTCATATTGAAATTTGTTTCAATTTCCAATAAAGTACATTCCTTTTATACGCAGTTTTTCCTAAACTTTAATCTATCATGCAATTTCAAAAATAGTCTATTTGATCTCATGGTCGAACTAAACCATGATTTTCTACAAAGAAGCAATGGTTTACCTTGCCTAACATAAAAAAGCTGGAAATATACAAATATATATAAAAACCACCATGCATCTTTATTTTTTATAATAATAAATTGTAGCTCAAGATTGACGATGACAAGCACCAATGAGCCAATTATAGTCTGTCAAACAAGTCATGTCATGTATGTGCACTCACGGCTAATGAAATATATGTTTATGCACATTTGGGAGGAGAGGGTGGGGAGGATTTCTGAATTATGATTACCTTTGTCATCGTATTAAGGGCTGATTTTGAAGAAGCATATGCAAGACCTCCAGGTAAATGACCACGATTAAGACCAGCAGTTGAAGAGATGTTGATTATCGATCCTCCTTGATTAAAAGCAACCATTTTCAAGCCAACGTACTTTGACACCAACCACGATCCTGTTACATTTGTTCTAAAAGTTCTATCCCAATCTTCTTCTGATAAATTCAATGGATTTCGCACGGGACCTATATAAAATTGCAGCAACAAAGAAAACTTAAATTGAAAAATAACATGAGCTTCCAGACATTTAACAAGGTAACTGAAACGTAAAGCTGAACTGCTGAACATTTAGTGAGCATACTTCACATAAGAAAGCGAGTGTTAACGCTAATCCCATGTTTATTTAGTTCTATATGTTGAATCAACCTAAATCACAAACTAAGCTTAAAACAAAGATGGAATATGAACAGTATAACAATAAAACAACAAGCCGTTGATCCAAAACTATTAGGTCAGAAAATAACGGGGAAAATTTACGAAGAGATAGGCCCAAAGAAATCATAACGAGGTCAATCAAAGCTTGGAAGCATTGATTGAATATGTGCGATTACATGTATTATTCAGTAATAGGCATGAATATGTGGCAGGAAGCCCGATTATCATCAAATTAAAGTCACTGGCTACTCTCTTTGCTGTCTGGCAAACATATCTGGGAGTCAAAGTATGTATCATGATAGATGATTAGATGCATCATAAGATGACATGGACCAACACCTCTTACACAAAGTTATGAGTTATATGATGATAAATAAGGATTCACTTACATTTTTCACAGGCATACCAAATACACAAAGGTCAGCGGTCATTTGGTACTTAGCCATGTTGTGGCAACTAATATGAGTCCCTCATTCACTAATGAATTATGTGCACACAATGCACTTGTTGCCAATTTGACAATGTGTCTATGAGAAAGGAAACAAAATCTCCTGCTCCAATCCATGGAGAAATGTTATAATAGTATGTTTTTATCATATTCTCGCATAACATACACACATGAACATATACATGCATGTGTGCCAAAACAGACTAAACTTTTCACAACAATAAACATCTATCTGATAATGTATTCATGTATATCTCGAATATCGACCAAGCCTTTCTTACATAAGTTTAACATCTTACCCTAAATAAGTAAATAACAAGACTTACAAGCTGTGCTCTCAGTTTTCTCATTGCTTATTAGGTTCTTATAGGCCTATTGTTAATAAAAGTCGTATCATAGTAGTTCCACATCTTAGTATATCCATCCACCACTTATTTTCCAACACTTGTCCTACATCATCTATTATGAAAAGTGATTTGTACACAACAAAGTTTTGTCATTCGCAACAATTTCTTATAGAGTCACTATCTTACCTTGCTAATACTTTTATTATCGTTACACTTTATCCCTAAAAGTAAGAACGGAATAGTCATTTTATATGAAATTGTTGTGTATGACAAATTTTTGTTGTAGACAAATCACTTTGCTAGTAAAACAATCTGTTGATGTTAGTATTCAGTTTAAAAGTAAATTTTACATGTGGATTTTAAATGATTTGAATGTCGTGACCATCACTTTGATTTTGTGTTAAAAAATATGAGAAATGTTCCCGTGAAATTTTTTTCAAGTTACATGTTTGTGGTTGGGATTATGGAACTGTTGCCTTGAGTAAAATGATTTCCTAAATTTATACGCCCTAACAAATATTGCAATTTTGTATGGTACGGGAAGAGTATTTCTCTAATTCTCTTACCACATCCACATTACATGTATATACATACGTCGATGCCTAATGCCATCAGCAGCAGCACAATTTCGGTCAACAATGCACCATTTCGATCCTTGGGACTTAGAAAAACGATCTATGCAAAGCAAAAACTACAGAATGCATCACATAAGTAAATATGAAAAAAAAACAATCCGAAGCTACCTCTAATACCGGCGTTGTTGATTAGAGCATCGATACGGCCAAAAGCGTCCCAAGCCTTTACCACAGCGGCTTCGATTGTAGGACCATCGGCGCTGACGTCAAGCTCCAAAGCCACAGCTCGGATTTCACCGTTCCTGGCTTCACTTCCGTTCGCATGGCCATTGGAGATATACAAATTGTTAATTTCGTCGCACAGAGATTTGAGGCGGTCGATTCGACGGGCGGCGGCAATGATCCTGCAACCGGCCTTGGCTAAGTCGATACAGAATTCCCAACCGATGCCGGATGATGCGCCAGTTACCATGACGATCGTGCCTCCGAGTCCTCGCCATGGTTCCAGCTCACAGCTTGATACTTCTTGACTGGAAACGGCCATAAATGTAGGTGACTGATTGTCGAATTTCAATAAAAATATTCGAAAGATGAGCGTGTCGTCGTTTTTCGCTTGCTTCCTGGACTTGAGTACCTAATCAAAACTCCAAAGTCCAAAAGGGGTCTAAACGGATTTACAAATATAATCCCTCAACTATCAAAATCGACAACTCTTGTCCATCCGAAAGAAAAGCCACATGTCGCACTCAAATCATGCAAATTAAAATGTGCCCCAAAATTATCAAGAATACTCGTTCAAATTTAAACAACCGGTCCCAAAATCAACTATAATGAGCGTTTGGTTCATAAAATCTGATAGGAATTGGAATGAAAATTTCATTCCAATGTGTTAGTTCACAGTAAAAAGGAATGGAATGAAATTCCTTTTCTTTAAAAACAAACACCACTTTTGAAGGAATCTATTTTTCTTGGGATAGTGCCATGGAATTTAAATTTCATTCCAAAGATTTTAACAATTCTAAAACCAAACCCTAGACTGCATATTCACCGACCTCCATTTCTATTTCGACAGGTTTCATTTCAGGGATAAACATTTTGAGAACCAACGCCGCCTAAGACTTTAACATAGATGCAAACACATACCTCATAGGTTTGCTAATTCTCGTAATTTACACGAGACAAAAAAATCACAACATTTGTATCAATGATCACTGAATCTTACTTAGATAGGCGAAAAGAAAATGCAACAAAATTGAAAACAAATAGGAGAGGAGGTAATGTGTGAAATATATACAGATAGAAAAGAGTAAAAGCATATGAGATACATACCTGATACCCAGGAGCTTTGCTAGTTCTTGTAACTTACTCAACTATAACAAAAATCACAATATTTGCAGCGATTATCTATGAATTTCATCGCTTAGATAGAAGAACAGAAAAGGCAACATTGAAGACAAATGAGAGAGGAGGTAGGTTAGCGAACACTTAGCAGCTTCTTAACTAATCTGACATGTGGAAGGTTTTAAGAGAAACATATGTTGTCGTTACGTGAAAGGTTTTAATATAGTTACAGTAAGAGTCCGTTTGTTTTTTGCTCTTTTCTCTGTTTAACCAGACAAAAGATGAGGAAATCCATTTATTTTCTCAATCTCAATCAGACGTATTTTGTCTGACCGTCCTTTGATCAAGAAAATTTTGAAAAATGTCTTTTATCTAACTCTATTGTCTGATACGGTGATGCCTCAGCACAACCCTAATTGCTCCTTCTTTCATCTCTCACGGTTATGGCTCTCCTTTTTTAGGCTTCCTTTCTGGCCCGATTGAACGAGGATTTCAATCATGTCCTTTTTTCCCGAAAAAGGTGTTCAAGAAACGTTTCAAAGAAGTTATTCTCAAGGGGGTTCGGTTATAAACGAAGATCAAGAAAAGGTTCTTTGATTAGGGTTATAAAAAGGGCAATTTCAATAAAATTTGTTGCTTGAGGCCAAAATTCTGTTGTTACCACTGTAATCAAAAGCGTCGGGTCGGGTCTTTGAAACAACCCGATTGGATTGGTGAGAAAAACAACAAATTGACGCTTAGCATTTTTTTAATTAAAAAAATAAAAGTATTTATTAGGTAAAAGTATTTTATATTAATAAAAAATTTAACATTCTAATGTTAAGAACTATAAATTTGATAAATTGTATGTAATAAACATTTTACTAAATTAATAAACAAACAATCTCATCTAAATAGATTTTAGATCTTTTTTAATATCTTATCAAACAGACGGTAAAAAGTGTTTTGACGTCTAAACTATGAAAAAAACGGAGCCTAATTTTACACCTCTTTTTATAATAAAATGTTCACAAAAGATTTTTGTGTGTGTGTAGAGAGAGAGAAAGAAATGATTATTGCACAGAATCTAATTTTAGTATAGAATTGTAGAACCAACATCGTCCATAGATTAAATTAATTTAATGATATCCATAAATAAAATTACTTTAAAGTGTGGAATTAAAAAAAAAGATTGATATTAGTAATATATTAATTCAGGTAAAGTTAAAAAAGAATGACAATAGCAAAAAGATTAACATTAGCAAAAAAAATATCATATTTTTTAAAATTAAAATAACATTGATATCATTGATTTTTATAACAAAAAGTTATACCATAAAATAGAATTTTATACTCTTTATCATGAGACCGGTCATGATAAATTTTTTCGAAAAACTTTTATACTCTTTAACATGATATATTTTCTGGAATGGAATCTATCAGAATAGAAATGAAGGCTGGTGAAGATGAAATCTAGGATTTGGTTTTAGTACTGTTAAAATCTTTGGAATGAAATTTAAATTTCATGGCGCTATTCGCTAACCAAGGAAAATAGATTATTTCAAAAGTGGTATTTTTTTAAAAGGTATCTTAATTTATTTTTTTACTGTCAAACGACCCATCGAAATAGAATTTTGATTTCAATTTCATCGAGCACCTCTTAGTTTCGGGTCGAGGATGGTTTTTTTTTTCGAGCGTGCTTACTAGGCCCAAAAACATACAGAAGCCGTTTTAAGTCCACCAACACAGAAATCGTCGTAAGTTCGCTAAAACCCTACTCTTCCAGCATCACGTTCATCCCTTCCTCTTCATCGACGGATTAAGGTATGATACTGAAATCTCTTTTCCTTTTTCTTTATTTCATTGCTCGTATCACAAACTCTTTAATTCTGTTTGGTTCAATTCAAGGCTGTTGCCAATGATAGATACACTCATTTCTTTACTATATCTGCGCTGCCTTGTTGAACTACGATGATCTATTAACTCTCCTGAAATTATGTTTTTTTTTTTTTCCGGTAGGCGGTGACTTGATTGCTCGACGAACGTGAGGGTTGAGTTGATTCAATACAGCTCTCCAAATTTAGAAAGTTGCTTCTTAATACAAGTACTTGGTATGTTCATTACAATGCTTTTTTTCCGTTTCTTTTTCTGTCACTTCTATTGAATTGTTTGCTGTTTATATAATTTCTTGATTCTTGAAACTCTTTTAAAAGTTAGAACATTGTTGATGTTTGAAGTATCGTATGTGATGAAAATATATCTTTTGGGTGAATAAGGTTTTGAAATTTCAGTATTCTGTTGTAGTGCATTAGTAGTAATGCCGTCATATGCCAGTTCCATGTTCTTATGCTGACGTGTTTATCAAGAAGCATATAAGTATTTGTATCTTCATTGTTTCTGGATGATTTCACAAGACAAACTATAACTACTAATGATAATTAATGTGTGTTATATGTTATAACAGGTAGAACATATCGGTTATTGATATGGCAACCTTTGCTAAACCAGAGAATGCATTGAAGCGTGCCGAAGGTGAACTCTATCGATTTATTTTTAATAGTTTTACTTTTTACAACTCATTTCTCTTACCGAAAAGAAAAGTTTCTCTGCAAGGGTTTTGTGATTTACAGCTTTATGATGAGCCACCCCTTTTTGCACTTTCAAGCACTGAGAATTCTATTTGAACATCTAATTCATCGTTTGGCTGTTTGGTCTCATGCTTGATTGTGGATTGGCATTGTACTTGCGATTTATATGTATATGGTTAACTGATCTGGACTCTGGGCCTATGTGGGACTGCAGAGCTGATTAATGTTGGGCAGAAACAAGATGCTCTGCAAGCGCTTCACGATCTTATCACATCAAGGAGGTACCGTGCATGGCAGAAAACACACGAAAAAATCATGTTAAAGTACATTGAGCTTTGCGTAGACATGCGGAGAGGCAGGTTTGCCAAAGATGGCCTGATCCAATATCGCATAATATGTCAGCAAGTTAACATTAATTCATTAGAAGAAGTCATAAAGCACTTTATCGATCTTTCAACCAAGAGGGCTGAGTTGGCACGAAGTCAGGCACAGGCTTTAGAAGAAGCGCTAGATGTTGATGATCTGGAAGCTGATAACAGGCCAGAAGATTTAATGCTGAGCTACGTTAGTGGTGAGAAGGGAAAGGAGCGTTCAGATCGGGAGCTTGTGACTCCTTGGTTTAAGTTCTTATGGGAGACATATAGAACAGTTCTGGAAATTTTGCGGAACAACTCCAAGTTAATGGCTCTATATGCGGTAAGTTTTGCTTAGAGTTGTTGGTATATGAGTAATTCATCGTTGATTCTTTCAATCTTTTATTACTCAGTTACACATGTAATTAACATGAGCCTAGGAGGTATCATTGTTTTTTTTCTTCTTTTCAAATTCATATGGCAATATGATTGATTTCTCTATGTACCTCTTATAAATCTTCATGGCCACAAATGACCGTCTCTTGTTTACATTAGTTTCTTGTTATCTTTTGGATACTCTGTATAGAGATAGAGGTTCATTTACATGTTATGTCTCTCTGTTTTTGCTTTCTGCAAATTAATCATGTAAATAAATTTTACATATGTTGTTTTCTGTTGTAAATATTTTTCTCATTTAGAGGATGGCATGCAATAAAACCATTTGCTACCACCTGTAGTATTGTAACTGATATACAAATGTGTTTGATTTCTGATGTGCAGGATACTGCTCATCGTGCTTTCCAGTTCTGTAAGCAGTACAAGCGGACAACAGAGTTTCGTAGGCTGTGTGAGATAATCAGAAATCATCTAGCAAATCTTAACAAGTACAAAGACCAAAGGGATCGGCCTGATCTATCTGCCGCAGAAAGCCTACATTTTTATCTGGATACAAGATTTGAGCAGTTAAAAGTTGCAACTGAACTTGAACTCTGGCAGGTTTGTCTGTGTTTATGTTATTAAATGTGAACAACTTGTTTAGGACTTGTCTCAGAAGTTTACATGTAAATACTTTGCTTTTGTGCAATATTATTTGCAGGAAGCCTTTCGTTCTATAGAAGACATATATGGGTTGACAAGCATGGTTAAGAAAATGCCAAAATCTTCCTTGATGGCAATATATTATGCAAAGTTAACAGAGATTTTCTGGATTTCTTCCAGTCACTTGTATCATGCATATGCATGGTTTAAACTTTTTCAACTTCAAAAGACCTTTAACAAGAACCTGAGTCAGAAAGACCTGCAACTGATAGCATCTGCAGTTTTGCTAGCTGCACTCTCAGCTCCTCCCTATGACCATATGAAAACAGCATCTCATTTAGAATTAGAACATGAGAAAGAACGGAATATGAGGATGTACAATCTTATTGGATTCAATATTGATGTAAAGCTTGAGACGAGAGAAGCGGTATGAATATACTATTCACTGATACTTTCTATAACATCAACTTCTTAAATAGGTTTTTTTAATATATTTTGCACTTCTTTTTTACAGCTATCGCGGTCAACTCTTCTATCAGATCTGGTAAGATCAAAGTCAACTATTTGTCACATATTTTCTCGTTTGCTTTTCAGTGTCCTTGTTTGTATGTCAATTACCTGATGGCTAAGTTAATAAGTTTTTATTTCTTTTGAGTGAGTACATGCCAAGTTCCTGATTTATCTTTCAATTTGCAGGTTACGTGTGTGTGTTGTAATCTCTATTTTAACTATATAATTATAGAAACAGGCCAACAAAGTGATGAGATGTTAAAGAATATAACATAAGAGGATGGTAGCTCTACAAATATTAATTTATTATGAAACTAGTCTGTTACACATGTATTACATGTTTTGGATTTAAAATTTTTAATTAAAATAATGATAATAAATATTATTTTTATTTAATGAATTGAACTTATAATGATAGATGATGATAATAATAAAAAGCATATATAAATTTTAATTTAAAGTTAGATACATTCAAATTTAATAGATTAAGTTTTAAATTTTAATTTTAAAAACTTTAAAATTGAAGGTTGTTATAAATTAGATAATGGCAATTAACAAATGTCAAATGTAGAAGATGTCAAGTGGCATCTCTTAAGGATGACAAGTGTCAAGTTTAGTTATTTATTAGTATTTGTAGATTTGCTGTAAGCAATGGGCTTATTCATATTGTTGTTCTTGGTCATAGTTATACCCCATCACAGCACGAGTTTATGCTCTTTTTAGAATGACCTTCCTCAGAATACAGTGTTTGAAATGCTTTACTGCTGTGTTAGTTGGTTTGTCTTGGATATAATGTCCTTACAAATAGTGTTAATGAGCAAGACCTTGAATGTTTCTGTGCATTGTTATGTTTGAAAACTATAATACAACTATGCTGCTTGGTAACTTTGTTCTATTCATTGTTATATTTGAATCTTGGAATGTCGTTCATTTACAGGTTTCCAAAGGTGTGCTGACCTATGTAACCCAGGAAGTCAAAGATCTCTACCATATTTTGGAGAATGAGTTTCTGCCTCTAGATTTGGCATCAAAAGTACAGCCTTTGTTGACAAAGATCTCAAAACTTGGGAGTAAACTAGCTTCAGCATCTTCTGTACCAGAAGTACAGCTGTCTCAGTACATTCCTGCTTTAGAAAAAGTTGCTACCCTAAGATTGCTGCAACAGGTGAATCATTTAGTTCTTTTTTTTATGTATAGTTTGTTTTATCTACTTTTGTATAGTTGTTTTTGTATGTACAGATTGATTATACTTGATTCTTTGTGTTCCAGGTATCCCATGTGTACCAGACCATGAAAGTTGAGACTTTAACCAAGATGGTTCCTTTCTTTGGCTTTTCGGTTGTGGAGAGGATTCTTGTTGATGCTGTCAAACATAATTTCATTGCAATGAAAGTTGACCATATGAAGGGTGCTATTATATTTGGCGACTTGGTTAGTCTGTTATATCAATAAGCATTTTACATGTCTTTATCTTTCCCATGACGGAATTAACATAAATATATTATGCTGTGTGTGTACATCTGGAGAAAAAGTTCCCTTTTCATGCCACATTCCTGGTTGTGAAGCCAAGCCAAGCATAATGACAATGTTGCAGAATGTCAACAAATATAGATATAGTTATGTCTGGACATTCTACTTTCAATCTGACACCCGATAATGTCTAATCTTCATCCAAATGTTCAATATTATTGCATTTTATGTACGACTTTGTTTTTGCACCAGTTATGTGATTGCCTGTATTGGCCATTCATATAAAATTTGGCAGCATTTCTTGTTCTTAGCTTTTTTATAATTTTCCCACTCTACTGATACTAACAATGCCTCTCCTTCCTTCAGGGCTTTGAGTCTGACCATCTACAAGACCACTTGAGTGTTTTGGCTGTAAATTTAAACAAATCGTGGTCAATGATAAATCCTTCTCCAAAGAAAGTATCTAAATTGAGTGACATGCTGCCAAGTTTAGCAGAGATAATAAATAAAGAGCACAAAAGGCTTCTTGCTCGGAAATCAATTATTGAGAAACGAAAGGAAGAACAGGAACGCCAGCTGATTGAAATGGTATTCATTTTGTTAATAATATGAACTACATATATATGTTTGATGCAATGTTTAATCCTTCATGTTGGCTGTGGTTTATTAATTTATGATTCTGGATAAAACTTAATTCATCAAGGAACGGGAGGAGGAGATGAAAAGACTGAAGCAGCAGAAAGAAGTCGAAGAGGCAGAACAAATGAGGCTTGCAACTGAGTTTCAAGAAAGGAAACACCAAAGACGTCTTAGGGAAATTGAGGAGCGTGAGCGTGAAGAAGCACAGGCTATACTAAATGACGTTGAGAAGCGCATCAAAAAGAAGGGGAAGAAGCCAATCTTTGAGGGAGTGAGTAGCTTCCAACTTCAACTTAAGGTCTAAAGTCTTTTCACAGGGTTAGGCTCCCCGATGTTAACATTTTTCTGTCTACACAGGAGAAAGTGACGAAGCAAACTGTAATGGAGTTAGCACTACAGGAACAAGTCAGAGAGAAGCAGGAAATGGAGAAAAAATTACAAAAACTAATTAAAACAATGGACCACTTTGAAAGAGCAAAGAGAGAAGAGGCAGCTCCTCTGATCGAGATAGCTTTTCAACGTCGTCTGGCTGAAGAGAAACTGCTTCATGAACGTCAACAGCAGGTATTTCTTGAAAAAGACGATATATTTGCACCATGTATTGCAGTTACGTGAGTAGTTAATGATCAGATTATTATGCCATTTTATCTCAATATAATGTGATGGTTACATTGGTTCTCTATGATAATTTGAGTTCTTTTTGCAGCTTGATGTTGAGCTGAGCAGAGGACGTCATGATGGTGATGTCAAGGAAAAGTATAGGCTTCTTCGGGTTATGGAACATAAGGTCTGCTCAGAATTTATATTAGCAGGGCCTTTTATCAAGAACTGTTTTACAACTTCTGCTGTATTTCAAAATTTATTGTTTGTTCTGGGTATATTAGGGGTGTGCAAACTACAGTACGGTTCGGTAGTTGGCTTTTAGAACAAGGAGACTGAATGGGATCAGGTTTTATAAGTTTTTGTTTTTGTTTCAGATGTTCTTGTTTTATTGAAAACTGGTAATAGCTTGGATCTGTTCGTGTTTTTTGTTTTGGCACTAAAAACTTCAAAACCAAAGACTTTGGTTTTTTCTAACATGATAACATTTTGTGTGTGTGTGTGTGTGTGTTTTTTTTTTTTTTGGGGGGGGGGGGGTGTTCTTATCACCATTATTTGAGCAATGCTACTTGTAGGATGTTATAATTCTCAACTCCCAACAAGGTTCTATATTTTCTATTGCTATATTTTAATTAAATCATACTGCTTCTGTGTCCCTAGAATAATAATGGAATATGCAGTTGAAAACTGTTTCAACTTGGTCAAAAACAAAGGTTTGATAGAAAGATGTGCAACTAAAGTTCAAGAATAACTGAATTCTACTATCAATGTCCCCTCATATTGCATGGCATGCTGGGATGATAATGTTTCTTTATTGTTTCTTGCTATTATTTTGCAGATGCAATTCCAGGAAAGAGTCATGAACAGCCGGAGGGCAGAGTTTGACAGAATGAGAGCTGAAAGGGATGCCCGACTCAGCCAAGTCCTTCTAGCACGAAGAGAAGAGAGGGAAATCAAGAGGAAGATGCTGTACTATGTGAGGACTGAAGAGGAAAGGCTGAAAAGGTTGCATGAAGAAGAGGAAGCTCGTAAACGTGAAGGTATTTTTCTCCCAAAGTAACATGATCTCGTCTTTGGTATATATGTAATCTTCACGCCCTCCACCTATATCTACGTAGAACACAAAACAACCACTGTTTTGAAACAACAAAGTGGACATTCTTTTTTGGGTGTAGATGGTAGATAGGTTATCAAAGTAATCTTCCTAATCCACATATTTGGTATTCTTGGAAATACACAGAGGTTGAAAGGAGAAAGAAAGAGGAGGCAGAACGGAGGGCAAAGTTGGATGAAATTGCGGAAAGGCAGCGGCAAAGAGAGCAGGAGCTAGAAGAGCGGGAACGACTAAGAAAAGAAGCCATCTTACGGGGGACATCAGTCGATATGCCTGCCAGGCCTTCTGAGATTCCCAAACCAGGATCTACTGCTCCAGTACCGGCAGCAGCAAGCTCGGGATCTTCAAGCGGGAAGTATGTGCCTAAGTTCCGTAGAAGCGAGCCCTCGGTACAGGCACCACCTCCCTCAGTGGAATCTGACAGATGGAGCACTGATAAGAAGGATGATCGTGGTGCGCCAACAAGCGACAAGTGGCGACCTTCCTTTAATAGGTCGTCCAGGTTTTCGCGGTGAGGGGGTTAAACTTTGACTTCCAAGGAAGTTATTTAAGGCTGCTGCGTCTTATCAGCTTGAATTAAAGTGGTTTTGACTTTTGAGGAAGAGTACTGCATTTGTTTGAATTGGTGCAAATGAGAGATGTAGAATTTTATAAATTACTTGCGGTTTTTTTTTTTTTTGGACATGTTGATGCCTTGATGGTTAATGGGAACTGCTGCATAGTCGTGCTACTGTTCTAATATAAGCTGATACTTATTACATTTTCCTTGCTTACATTTATGGCATTACAAAAATGTAACCGCTTTCGGACTTTCCTGAACGCCCCTTGTCACACTATACGAAATATAGTAAAAAGTGAACCACTTTGGTTCGCTATGGAGGGCGTATGCAAACGGTTCTATTATACAAATTGCTGCCGGAGGTGCTAGGTCTAAGAAACGATCTATTGTATATTGGTGAGTGCAACAAATGGTCCTGATATGAAAATGTAAGTAAAATAATAATAGTAAAAATAATAATAATAAATTTTGGAGTTATAAATGATGGTTTTGAATTCTGATGATTACTTCTAACATTCAGGTGTTTTTTTTAAGAGGTTAAATGTTGAAGTCTGAAAACCATGTCTGAAATTAAAAGGAAGCCTTAAGATCTGGAATTAAGAGGCTCTCTGCCTCTTAATATTAAGAGGTAAATTCAGAGGTTGCAACCACTTAAATCTGAAACTAAACAAACGATCTGAATTCATCATAGACCTGAATTTTAGACTTCATGAAAAAACAAACAAGGCCTCAGTATGTATATCTTGTGACAGTTTCGATGAATATTTTGTGGTCATTTCAATTCTCAGTATCTACTTCTTCGTGAAACATAAGAATGACATGTTCAAACCAACAGACATGCTAATAGATCATGTAAAAAGGTCTGGTTTTTAAGCGTTGATCAAATACATATTAAATGAAGCAGTTTTATTTTTTATTTCAATCAACATTAATGGGTCCTGCACTCCTGCCTGACATCCAATGTGGCTTCCATTCAAGACTTTGTATATATTCTATTAATCATACACTTTTCGACAAGAAATCAAACAAGTAATTCATATGACTAAGGATGTGATGAGAACATTGACCATTGCCAAAAATAAAAGTATATTTCAGAAATTCTTTAGCATCATTTGATCTTAAAATGCAAAACCTCATCAAGGAAAATATACAAAACTGATAAAAATGTCATAAATATGATCCAACAGTTGGCACATATAAAAATATACAATCTATTACAGAATCAACTTTTTATGTACGTCGATGTGATTCTCAGCATCACAAACATTACAGAGTCAATCAAACTCTGTATTTTTCATGAATTCACTTCCATTTTCTCTATGAACAAAAACTAAAGACCATCATCACTCATGTAAAAGAATCAGAATTACACCATACCCCCAAAAATCCCGTCCCTCCCAAATATCTCTCTCTGTCTCTGTGTCTAACTATATACAGTTTCATCACTCAACTCTTTCCGGTGCAATTTTAAAACGATTGGAAGAGATAAATGACATAATAATTCTTCCTTGATAGAAAATACATCCACCGCAGAATAGGAAGTTACTTCCCAACCTTTTTTTTAGCTGGTGCAGCAGCTGCCTTTTTCGCCTGTGGTGTTGCTGGACCACTCCTGTCATTGTAGAGATATTTTTTAATCAGATTGGTTAAAGCCTACATAAATCATATCAGTTTTAATGTTTACGTATGATTAATTTAAATTAAATGATCATGATGTCGTACTTGCTTTGTGCAGGACTAGGTTTCTTGGGTTTGGATGCCACACCATTGCCAGCCTCCGAGCTTTCATTGGTTGTACCATCTCGGTCAGCACCTTCATCAACCACCACATTCCCACCACCTACTTCTTTCTGCTATTTAATACCAAATGTGTTTTACTTGTTTTTAAAATAAGTTCCCAACACTTCTTAAACTTAGCAAGCCAAAAGCAATTTTTTTCCAAGAAGTCATGAAAATATACATATATGGGACTTTTAGAGGTGAAAGCGACAATGTATGCATACCTGTATATTACTCTCTCCTCCCTCCTTGGCTAAGTTTGCCTTTAGAAAAGCAATCTGTTCTTTCAATTCCCTCAAATCTTTGTCATCGTTGTTGGATTTAGCAGCCCCGAGCTCAACTGTAGACACCCTTTCTGCAAATTTCAATGTGCTAATTGTTTCTCCAACTGTGTCCGGATCAGGACTTACATGCATAAACATCAGTGTCTTGGCTTGCCCTCCTAGCAAATCGACAAGAATCACGAGCTTAGTCAAATATATAACTGGAAAGAATGAGATATGATTTTCACGATTTACTTTTTCTTACCAAGAGCATCTTGGAGTAACAGGGTTAGTTTACTGTTCCTATAAGGAACATGCGCATTTTTTTGGGAAAGTGAGGCTATAACATCTCCTAAAGCAGAAAGTGATTTATTTATGTGTGTTGCCTCCTTTAATCTGTCTCCTGTAGCCTCTGTCTTGTCAGCTCTTTCACTTCCAGCAAGATCAACCAGATGCATACAACCTCTAACCGTTGAACCACTTGTCAAGTCCTTTCCACTAACGTGAACCGTAACACAACTGCAAAAATATTATAAATGTGGCTCTAGTTATCTGCATGATCTTTGGTCATTGTTCACATAACCAAAATGACCAAACCAGAGGGATGGAAAAAGAAACAAATCAAATCTATACATGGAAAACACTCTTTTCTTGATGAGTGTAGAAAATTAAGGATGAGGAACCTGTGAGAGCGACTACTACGATTGTTCATTGCGGTGGAACCCACAGCACGATTTTTGTGACCCAGGGTCATTAATCGTATTACATCCTCTGTTTTTGAAACTGGTATAAGAGCAGCATCAGGTACATTTATCCCATCTGCTGCACCAAGTCGAATATCTAATGTTAACTGCGGTTAAGATTACAAAATTCAGAAGATATTAGACAAATAGAGGGAAATAGTGATATGTGAACATCAAACAGCTATAAACTATGGTAAAGGATATTTCTTGGATGCTCCATCTGGCTGAAGGAGATCCCTGACTTGTTCATTGTATATTTCAAGCATCTGGACGCAAACTTCATATGCAATCATGTTCTTCCTCTGTTGTTGGATTTCAAACAAATCATTTAGTGCCCTGTAGTTTACTCCCATGGTTTCTGGTTTAAGGTCTTCAGGTCCAGTCTGCAAACCAAGTCACCACCATAGTTCAACAAAAGAATTGTACAACAAAACATTCGGGGAACAATGTTGAACTTCTTACCATAGTAAACGTTTTCCCTGATCCCGTTTGACCATATGCAAATATGCAAATATTGTATCCATCAAGGACAGAACGTATTAATGGTTGGGTGTCTGTGTATACTGAGGCTACAAGAGCATGAAAATGGAAAAGATAGAGAAAGAGGTGATGTGTTGGTTAATAATAATAAATGTGCTGGTATTGTACTTCTATAAAAAAATCAAAGATTTTAGAGACATTAGCAACCTTGAGTAGCATTTGGACCAAAAACTCTATTAAACGTGAATGATTTCCGAGTGTCTTTTCCACCTTTTACAGGCATCAGAACTTCCATAGTTACCTCATCAATGCAATCCACAGCACTAATACGTTTACCACCACCAAAAAACGGTCTCACTCTGCTGTAAACCCTGATACTTCCTTTTAGGTCCTGCACTTGATTATATAGCTTTCGATTTTCATCTAGAACTTTGCGGTACCCTGCTGCAGCTTGAGCCAAACTACTCAAGTGCTTCCCTGACAAAGCAACGGCAGGCTTTTGATCAAAAAAAAAAATTCTTATTTATTTCTTTCTTAATTTCCTAGTAGCTAAGATCCAAAGAAATGTGAAGATTATACCTAACTCATTGACCTCCTCTATGTATTTTGTCTGCAGTGACTGCAGATCCGCTTTTGCAGTAGAAAATATGTTTTTCATTGCCTGCATGATATCAAAATTCATAAGGCATCTGCTGATAAAATGATTATTTTATCAAGGCTACTGATTAAGGTAGAATATATACTTGTAAATCTTTTTGTTGGTGTTCAACAAGTGTTTCTTGCTTTCTAACACTGACTTTTAATCTCTCACATTCAACGTTTACCCAATTGTAGTATTTCTCTTCGCTGGCGTCTTCTGCTGCTCTCCGTTCCTTCTCTTTCTTCCTTTCCATCTCCTTCTTCATTTGCATTTCCTTCTTCTTTTCCATCTCTGTCTTCCTTTCCATCTCCTTCTTCTCCCTCTCTTTCTTCTTTTCCATCTCCCTCTTTTCCCTCTCTTTCTTCTTTTCTATCTTCCTCTTTTCCATCTCTTCCTTCCTTAGCATGTCTATTTTTTCCATCTCTGCATCTGCTACATCATCACTGATGGGTACATCGGTATCTGTGGTATCATCTTCCTCTTCCATCTCCTCAACTATATCATCACTAGAGGAGCTTGTGTCAATCAATTCTTCATCTTCAATCTCATCATCTGGATCAGTAGTGGACATCGTGGCATCGGTGGTTGCTTTCTCTTCCATCTCGTTATTTACATCACTAGTGAACTTCTTGGCATCTGTGGTTGCTTTCTTTTCCATCTCTTTATTTACATCACTAGTGAACTTCTCGGCATCTGTGGTTGCTTTCTTTTCCATCTCTTTATTTACATCACTAGTGAACTTCTTGGCATCTGTGGTTGCTTTCTTTTCCATCTCTTTATTTACATCACTAGTGAACTCTTTGGCATCTGTGGTAGCTTTCTCTTCTATTTTGTAATTTATATCATTCACGGATTTCGTAGCATCTAT
This sequence comes from Centrapalus pauciflorus, assembly GCA_020465985.1. Taxonomy (NCBI): domain Eukaryota; kingdom Viridiplantae; phylum Streptophyta; class Magnoliopsida; order Asterales; family Asteraceae; genus Centrapalus; species Centrapalus pauciflorus. Next base: position 140,190 of record JAANYP010002918.1, on the reverse strand, counting down.
GGTTGCTTTATTTTCCATCTCATTATTCACATCACTAGTGACTTTCTTGGCATCTGTGGTTCCTTTCTTCTCCATCTCGTTATGTACATCATTAGTGGACTTTATGGCATCTGTGGTTGTTTTCTTTTCCATTTCATTGTTTATATCACTAACGGACTTCTTGGTGTCTGTGGTTGCTTTCTTTTCCATTTCGTTATTTATATCAGTAACAGACTTCTTGGTATCCGTGGTTGCTTTCTTTTCCATTTCGTTATTTATATCAGTAACAGACTTCTTGGTATCCATGTTCGCTTTCTTTGCCATTTCGTTAAATATATCACTAATGGACCTCTTTGGAATTCCCATTTCATTATTCATATCACTTGCAAACTTCCTGCCACTATGTATGGGTGTTCTCTTTTCCATCTCGTTAGGATCTGCGCTTGCTTTCTTTTTCATCTCATTAATTATATCACTAAAGGACTGCCATGCAGTTGAATCAAATGTAATATACGAATCAGTAAGCGAGCTAGAAAATGCTGCAAGTAATTTAAAATCTGGAACTTAAGTCATACATGAACTTACCTTTGTTTCTTCTTTTCTCTTGGTATCTGAGTTCGCATTTTCTTCCTGTCAACAAAATTTCTTAATCAGTATTATGCATGAAAACACAATAGAGTGTGTCGTGACAAGAAATCAGAGCTTAACCATAGCTAAACGCCCATACGGCCATACCTTTAAGGAATCCTCTTTCTTCTTAGATCTCCCTTTGTCTTTATTCTTCTTCCTACGGGATCGCTGCCATGCCATGAATCAAAGGTTTTGCTGAATCAGAAAGTGTGATGGAAACTGCTACAGGTTATGAAGAAATCAAGTATACCTTTTTGGCCTTCTTACGAGCTTTAGGAAGAGACTCCTTCGTTTGCAAAGCATTATTATCAATAATGGTAGCATCTTCAGCAATCTGTTAAATAACAACAAAACCAATCATATCTGATGCAGGGCCTTCATAAGTTCTTCTCCTTAGCAATGCTTACCTTTTCTTTGTGGGTTGCCAATCTTTGTTCAAACTCCTCTGTGAGTTTGCTTAATACAATCTCAACAACCTGTGGCACATGGAGCAGAAGCATTAGTAAGGGAAGAGTCGACAGAAATACAGTTTTGAGCTTGTGAAACAATTGCAATATAGAAAACGATTCATATATGATTTTGGAGTGCACATGTAATAAAGCATCTCCTAATGGTTACTCAGGTATGCTGCTATGAGTACTCACCATAGGAATATCTTGAGGCTTCTGATTTGAAATAAGATCACGAACACGTATTTGAAGGGGCTGACATACAGAATAATGAATCCAATTGTCAGAGGGTTTTACTTGTTGCATAATTTTGTTACAAAAAACCAAAAGTCACAAACCTTATCGTTATCTTTATCATCCTTCCAAAGATCATCACATTTATCCAAATCCAGTGACTTATTAACCATTTGCTTTCTTTTAGTAGAGGGTTTCAGATTTCCCATATATATAAACTTCCCAATTGCACCCGCCTTTTTCCACTCACTGTATGCTTTCAAGGCTAGTATACAGTTCACCACTCTTGATACCCTCCCGCCCTATATGTTACAATCACATAACTAAACAAAATACAACCACTTGCAATTGATTTTGATTTGTTTCTAGACAACCTTTACCTGTTCTAAATCAGAGGTTTCGAACTTTGGAAGACTCCTTTCTTCTAAGGCTAAAAGAAAATTTTGGATATTTGGAAAGTATTGGCATGTAGATAGAGGTGCTCCATCAGGTATAATAACAGAATCAAAAGGTGCTTCCACCACCTGAGAAACCAATATACACAATTTCATACCAATTTATTTACAGGATAACTTACTATAAGAAAGAAAAAAAAAATATTGATAAGAGGGTAACATAGGTTACTTTAGAAACAGCACCGGGTTCAATCTTGTTAATAACAATGCAAAGGATAATCCCACTTCTTAACCCCATCCTAAAGTTCTCTTCTGAAGGCTCAGCCGGCAAATCTTTTGCAGCCACCACACCTACCATCTTCCTTAGCCATCTTGTTGCTTCATTTCTTTTTATTGCTGAGAGTTACAAACATCCCCACAATCATTATTTCAATTTACCAAAATCAATGCCACAGTTAGCCCTAATCACATTACCCATACCCCCCCCCCCCCTCTCTCTCTCTCTTCCACACACACACACAATCAAGAACATAATGTATAATGAGAAGAAAGTAGATGTTCATTTCTTTTTAACATTAAATCACACCTACAATGCATGATTACATATATTACCAAAACCAACAGAAGATGCCTACCATTCATTTGTGTCTGTGTATGATCAAAGAAAGAACAAACATACCAATTTTTGTAACATTCTTGTGAGTCACATTGACAGTACACAGTTTATCCCCATGCTCCAGAAGAACATCTTCAATCATGGACGCAGGGGAAAAATCCAACGCCTCGTCAATCCCCGCCATTTTTTCAAAACATAAAACGAGAACAACACCTTATTGATCCCAAAAACTCAACTTTCTGCCTCTTGTGGAATGCTATCTATCTATCTATGAGGAAAAGAATGCAGCATGTTGAAAAGGATGAAGATAGAAAGTTCCATAAACAAACAAAGAGGTAGAGGGAGAGGGATGGTTGAAGGGAAGAAAAATAAAAATTGAAAATTTTGTGATATCTTTCTTTATTCACTCTCTCTCCTCTTTGTGATCATAAATTTGAATGTAAATTTTGTTGAATTGAGGTGATGTGAAAAAGGAAAGAAAGGGTTGTTGGGTTACCAAAAGGAAGAAAATAAAGAGAGCCGAATGTCGTTGCGTTCCTATCGCCAATCGCCATGGAAGGAAAGCTTTCCTAACGGTTTATAATTTACAGGTGCGTATGGGCCAGTCTTTTTGCCTAAATTACCCAACAATCTTAAACATCCACCTTTCATGCCTATTTTATTGCACCTTGTTTTTCTAAACTCTTGGTAACCAACCTAATAATCAACATATGTCAATCATGTTTCCAATTTTATAAATCTTCTCTATTTATTTTTATTTTTTATGATAAACTCAATCCATAATCTAATCTAAATAAGTACTAATAAAATATGTCACATGTTTGTTGTTTATATAAAAAGGTTTATTATGAAAAAAGACAATATGTTTTTACGTTTTTTTTTTTCGTTTTCGTCCATCCATGTTATTTTTTTCCTCTTAAAAGTCCTCAGGTTAATTTTTTCTTTTTGGTTTAGTGAAATTTGGATATTAAAACCCATTTTTTCGTTTATCCTAAACCTGGTTTACTAATTATAATCGGGCTCTAGTAGTCAAATTTCACAAAATAAAAAAATTAACTTAAGGATTTTTCTGGAAAAAAATAACATTAATGGACGAAAACGTAAAAACCGTGGAAACATGTTAGTTTATTTCATAATAAACCCTATATAAAATATAAAAACTAAAATGTAAATTTATAAATATTATTTTTTTTAAACAAAAGTATATAAAAATGATATTATTATTTATCATGACCAATTAATTATATATGTATAAACTGGATCGTATTAGAAATCAAATATTCGTGAGAACTATAAAAAAATTTTGAATCAAAGTGAAAATAATCATTTTGCATTTGATTCAACATTTACTGTTGAATTTGGAATTAATGTACTTTGATTCAATATTTCTCACATTTCTTACCAATATTTAATTTCTCACGGAACCGTATCGATTATTTTTTTATATTCTTTTAAACTTTTATTATAATTAAAAATTTATTAGAGTACTGGATTTGATTTGAATTTATAAATAGATTATAGTATTATATTTGGATAGTGTAAATACTATTCATTATTTTTAAAAATTATATGTGTCACGTGCCAATTCATAGTGATGACAGTGACTTCACGAAAAATGAAAGCAAATATTTTGGGTATTTGAAGGATCTTTAAGTTTTGAAGGGTCTCGAAGTTTTGAAGTTTTCATCACCATTGAAGCTCGAATGTCGAAGGTTATTATTCGTTTTTAGGGTTCAAAACAGATCTAATAATCATATGTATAATCTATACTATTGTATGTGTACTAAAATTGTATTACACGTTTAGTTTGTAAATCTATATGTGTAATAAAGATGTAAGAGAATTTGCAGTATATGATGATATCATGCGTAGAGTATGTAGTACTATATGTAATATCATATTAGTTTGGTAAAAAAAATGAAAAAAGTGAATATACGACACTGAAAATAGAGGAAAAAGAATGTAAAAAGTAAGAGAGTCAATACATTTTATTGGTGGATAAAAAATTAGTGGGTTTACAAATTTTACCAAAATACCCTTTTAATTCCTTTTCAATTAAACTAATTGGTTTTTTAATAACCATTGGTCTTCTAAATCTAACGGCTTATTGAATTCTACAATAGTCTCAACTATATATATAATTCAAATGTGGTTCTTTTTTAAGATACAACTATATAGGTTTTTTTTATAATGGTCAAGTAGAGTAACCTTTTAAACCAAACATCAACGAAGTGTTGTCACCTTAATTGACAAAAAAATAATAATATAAAACTAAAGAAAATTTGAAAAAATTACTAAATTTATGTTTTCTTAAAAAAATATAAAAGTTTGATATACTGATGTGGCATGCGACTTCCAACACGTGTGACTGTCTTACATAGATCGATTAAAAATGTTTGTAACACCATTTGGAAGAAAGTCACGTATTCAATCACGATACACACACAAACTTCAAGATCAAATTCAATAAATCGTTTACCAACATTAAAAATGAAGCCATCAACTAAAATCCAAATTGTAATTGTCACAAAATTAAATTTGTTTCAAGAACATTTATACCAAATACAACATGAGGTTTGGTGGTTCAATTAGCTTGCCACTAGAAATCATATTGATTTTGTAAGTTTGCCCTTACCAAATCTTCTTCTTGGGTTAAAATATTGATAGTTAAAGGTGCAAGAAACCTAAGTTTGGATATGTATGGAATTAACTTAATGAATGATGAGCTATATGGGTTCGAAACAATTTTACAGGGATCGACTAAATAATCATCACATTATTATAAAAAGTCTTTCATATCGATAATTATAAGAAATTTAATTAATTATTTAAATTTAGATTAAGAAACAAATCAATCTATTAAAAAAACCTACCCAATATTTCTCCTCGTCACCTCTCTCCCTCTTTATCCCCATCCGACCACCTCTCTCTCTCTCTCCATCCGGCCACCATCTTCTCTCTTTCAGTCGTTGCATCGCCGGGCATCTCTCTCGGTAATTGTAAAACCACATAAAAAAAGTTCATCAAGATAACAATTATGGTTTGGCCTTGAATCCGCCGTATATATGGGCACGTGAAGTTCAAGATACCATATGACATTTTAGCACGAGAAAACATATGAACACCGTAAAGTATAAATTAATCTTTAAGTTATATTAATACGTCAAATATCATGTTGTGTGTGTGTGTGTGTATATATATATCTATACTATTAAAAGAGTAACTATACTCATTTCTGGTGAAGCGACGTGTCGTCACCATGAATCGACACGTGGCATTGATAAATTTTTAAAAATATAAAGAAATTTAAATCAAATCTATCCAAATCTAATATAATCCACTTTTAAATTCAAATCAAATCAAATCAAACAATATCTAATACTCTACTAACTTACTAATTAAATATATCTAAATCTAATATAATCCGATTTTAAATTCAAATCAAATCAAATCAAACAAAATCTAATAATCTACTAACTTATTAACTATAAGATAATATAATAAAAGTTTAAAAAGTATATATAAGAAAATAATTACTCTTCATATATATTTAGAAATATACAAAATTAATAGGTCATAATAAATAATAATATCATCTTATATAATTTTGTTTAAAAAATAATATTTATATATTTATCTTTTTATTTAGGGGTAAAGCCATACAATAGCAACCTACTTTTGAAAATGTATCGATATGGTACGTTTACTTTTTTAATAGTCTATATGGTACGTGTACTTTAATTTTCAGTATCGATATGGTCATTCTACATAATAGACCCCGGTTTTTACATACGAAGCACAGTTCTAATGGTATGAAAAACAGGGGTATATTACAAATATGGTCATATCGGTATGAAAAATTGAAGTACAGGTACCATATCGATATAAAAAAAATAGACGTACCATATTGATAAATTTTCAAAAGTATGTTACTATTGTATGGCTTTACCCCTTTTATTTATTATATTTTATATGTATTAAAAATATCCGCGTAATATGTGGGTAATAAACTAGTATGTATATATATATATATATATATATATATATATATATATATATATATATATATATATATATATATATATATATATATATATATATATATATAGAGAGAGAGAGAGAGAGAGAGAGAGAGAGAGGGGGAGGGAGAGAGAGGGAGAGAGAGAATATTAAACTTTATTTTAGAGTATTCAAAAACAAGTTGACAAAGTGTATAAAATTTGACTTGGAATGACAAAAATTAAGAAAGTAGACAAAATTAATACCTTATAGTTGCTTTGGTTCTTAATTCTTAATATGAAGATTTTTCTTGTTAAAAATGGTTAATAGTTTATTTACGTTCGATGAAAATAAAATGTAACAACCCAACTTTTAGCCCAACTTAATATCTGATTATCGAACCAATAATGTAATTTTATTACATTATTTGAATTATAATTTAATTAAGTTATGAAATATTTAATTGAATTATATAATATTATGAATTATGATTTAATAAACTATTAAAGATAATTAAATAAAAGATATATAAGATACGAAAGTAATAGTGGGTTAAGTAGCAAACATAACTAGTTGAAGTATATAAACGGAATTTAGGTCATAAAATCATATTTTTACTCTCTCTCTAACTTCCTCTCTCACTAGATTTTCTCTCTCTACTCTCTCTCTCTAAGATTTCTTCTAAACCGATCGTCGGATTATCAAGATTTATACGTTATTGGGAAGATCTTGAAGAATACTACAAGGATATGTCGTTGCATGTAGGAATATACACGAATTTGAGGTAAGAATTTACGTTTTAAGCCTTATATTTCCGGTTTTGAAGATATAAATTCGAAATAACCATTTTTATGAGAATTAAGCTAGTTTAGCTAAAGATTTAACTAGGGTATATTTAATATAAGTAAACCTAGGCTTAATATCTAACATATATATGATTTTGGGCTTGAAAATATAAGATTTAAAGCTGTAACTGATGAACAAATTCGAGAAAACAAGAACAAACTCGAAATGTATGAACAAACTCGACTTTTGTTGCTAAAATCGAATTATGGTTCGAATTTAACCATTAAACTCGAAGGTGGTTCGACTTTAGACATTAAATTCGAATGTGGCATTGAATCTAGACATGAAATTCGAATTTAGTTAAGGGGTGTTCGAATTTGTACCTAAGTTCGAGACATATGCTTCGAATTTAATCATTCACTTCGAATTTATACATCAAATTTGAATGGATATTCGAATTTAGTGCATATATTTCGAATTTAAGCCCATAATTCGAGTTTGGGTTTCTGAATTCTAATATGGTTTCGAATTTATCTTCAAGTTCGAACTTAGATTCGAATTTGATCCTATATGTGATTTTAATGGCTTCAAACTTAGTATATGATTCGAATTTGAGGATATAGATTCGAAGGATGCCTTTAAATTTAGTTAATAAGCTTTGAATTTAGTATGTAATATTGAAACCACTCTTTAAACTTGAATATCTTGAATAAATCATATGATCAATACATAAAATAACAAGAATAAATGCTTTAATGATTAACTATATATGTATGATTATATATATATATATATATATATATATATATATATATATATATATATATATATATATATATATATATATATATATATATATATATATATATATATATATATATATATATATATATATGTATATACAAAGATCTTTAGAGAATATAATGAACAAAGAATACAAATGAAAGAATGAGATTAATGATCATGTGATCAAGTTATGAGATATTAAGACTAGGGATGGCAATGGATCGGATATGGATTGGATGATGTCATATCCATATCCATATCCATGAAGTTTTTAATCATCCACATCCATATCCATATCCATTCAAATTAATTTCATCCATCCATATCCATATCCACTGGATGAAACGGGTAAACGGATGTCCGTTGGATATTAGAAAAAACTCCTTTTAAATTACCATAGTGCATTGTTTTAACAATTATCGCCACTCGCAATACATAGTTTGATTTAAATAAAAGAGTAATCCAAATATACTTTAAAACAAATACAAACAAAACATAAAAAATTTGTAAATATTATAACACCAATCATTAGGTTTTTTAATAGAGACCACTTTAGAAATCGAAGGCTAAATTGTTCAAATTTTTTTTTTTTGAACAGCAGATGTTAGTGTTTAGTTATTAGCATCATTAGAACTTGGAATTTTTGGAGTTAGGATGTTTAATGGAGTTTATCAAGAAAAATAATAGTTAAATAGAAGATTAGATTAAGCTAATGGTATGTGCTTTGGTCTTTATCTCATTTTCTTACCATAAAAAAATAATGTTATGACAAATTAATATGAGTTATTATATTTTTAATTCTAATTAATTAATTATGCAATAAAAGATTACAAATATGTATATAGATTTATGATATATCATAACATAAAAATGTAAAAAAAAACTATTAATATCGGGTAAATGGATATTATCCATGGATGAGAAATCTTCGTCCATATCCTATCCAATATTCATCCATATCCGCTCCATATCCGATATTCATCCATTTTACTTCGTCCATATCCACCAATGGTGGATTGGATCGGGTGGATGATCATTGGATCGGGTGACGATTGCCATCCCTAATTAAGACTAAAAGACCAACGAATGAACCTCGAGCATCATTTAACGAATAAATACTGAATATACAATTAAGATGATGTAAATGCTAATAAATATCAGAACTGATATTATTAACAGATTGAGCAACAAGATGGCGAGCATCTGAAAGTTTGACATAAGTCAGATTGTGGTTCTAATCCATTACAGATTGTGAGCAACAGAGCCAGAGCCAGAAAGAGCACAAATAACCAGTAACTGTGAGTTGTAGATTTCACTTTAACTGCATATTATGTGAATTGAGACTTTTGTTGCTTTATTATGATTTATTTGGCATTCTGATCTTGAGCTTATTGATATATTGTCATAGTATATTTACTATGATTTGTTGAGCTGAGTATTTCTTCTTCTAGATTCAATTCTTTGACGAGTCATTTGATTGTTAAGCTTAACACCATCACTATTGCTCAGTGTTGGGTTACTGTTAGGCTTATGATGTGCTGATTTACGTGATGAAAGCACAGAGGGTAGCTAGAGCTGAGCATTCCGATGATATCCATATAGAGCTTTTACTGGTAGCTAGCCCAGTACGTGGCTGATCCCCACTAATGATGCGTGTGTATGGATTTATCATCATCCGAGCATTCCTTATGAAATTGTCTAAAAGTCTCAAGAGCAACAACAATTTTATAACTGGGAGCTGAGCAAAGTCGCGCATCTAAAGAGCATTAATTGGCCAATGTCCCTTCGAGATTGAGCTGTGCATGAGCCTAGTGCAGTGCATAAGCAATAGAGCTGAGCCGTGCATGAGCCGAGTGCAGTGCATGTGCTTCCGCGTTCATAATTGCATGTTAAATGTGAAATTCTACATTCTCACTAAGCAAATAAGCTTACCCTGTTGTTGCATTATTTTTCAGGTAAAGGCAAAGGATTGGCTGGACCTAGTTCATAGGTCAGGACTTGAAAGAGCTTGAAGTGCATTAGAACCTGTTCCAATACATTGGTATTTGATTAAAAGATAGAGCTTTGGGGTTTGGACTAGTTTACATTTGTGCTTTGATGAAATAGTCTAGAAGTCTGTACCTTATACTTAGTCTTTTGTCTCTGATTATAATTAACTTTTAGTTCCGCACTGTTAATTTTATCTTAGTTTCATGATTGATATTGCGTTGCTACTGGGCCTTGACTTGAGACCTTTGAGAAATCTTGGGTCTCACATAAAAAATATATGAAACAAAATATTATAATTTTATTTTATCGTATGTTTCGCATGACTAGCTGTAGCTTCAAGTTAAAGGTTTTTACGAGCTGTAAAAAAGCTAGAGTTTCTTGCTATTATAATTGTGTTTGATAAAAACAGTTGTAACAATATCATTTGGTATTAAATAACTAAAAGACATTAATGTTAATTAAAAGTTATAATTTAACATTTTTTAAAAGATAAAAAAATAATTTTATTTGACTAAAAGTTTAAACTCGTTTTACAAGCTATTTTTATAGAAAAAAGTTTTTAAATTTAAATCAAAAGCTAAAATTTGTCAACCAAATAAAGCTTTATGGTTGAATTTTCAAAAATCGTGCGTTAAAACAAATATGTTTGTATTTTCTTATAACCGAAGTAAAGTGGGAGTTTTATTAACGAGGCAGAAGAAGCGCTGGGAAATGGGAGAAACGATTTCATCACTATTCGCTCCCCACGATCTTTTGTTTTGCTGTTCAACGATCACTTCCTTGCTCACAATTCTGTTTTCCGATCACTAAACCAATACAATAATAAGATTACTGAGATCATCACAGCTTTTCATCACTAGCAGATCTTTCATCCTGATAAATCAGCCATATATTCTTCATCGATTGCCATCTTAATTGGAATTTGGATTTGAGGATTGTTTTTTTGGTATGTATTGAACTACTGATTGTTTTCGGAGGAGGTTTTTTCTTCAATGGCGACAAGGAATAGAACATTTCTGTTTAGGAGGTATAGAGATGCGTTGAAGAGCGTTAGGGTTCCGTCAGGTCGTTCTCATGTGGGGCCCTCTAGCTCTGGAGGTGGTCCGGTGATCGAAATGGCTAACGCCCCTATGCTTAAGCAAAATCGTTCTTATGCTCCTCTAAGTACAGAGGATCCTGGAACTTCCTCGTATGTCCTGCACCCCTGTTATGTTTTCTGGCAGTTTATGAAATATAAAATATTCAAGCTTTGGTTTGCGTTTGACCATTGAGCTCTGAATTTCGAAACAGAATTGTGCCAATTATGTGTTTATTTGCATGTACATGATATGTATGCGTTTCGTTTTGTTATGCTAGAAATCATAAGCATCGTATTGTAATAAAGACAAGCAAGATATGAAGTTTAGTTTATTGTAGTCTGACTTCTTTTTTCGCTGTGTAATAAGAGGAGTGAGTTTTAGCATATATTGCCTCTGCCAATGAACAAATTTTTTTTAGGAAGTTGAGAGAATGGAAGCATTCTTTGAGCTATAAGTTGGTCATCGGTGTGCATGTTTAGGAGAACAATATCACCCATTTACCCTATATGTTGTTCCTCTTCACATATGCATGAGTACTCTGCTGCACTCTCAAGTCTCAAATGAAAGATATATAGGCAACCTGATATGGTCATCTAAATGGACCAAAATTCGCAAGCATTCAATCCCATAGCTTAGAGTATGTGGCGTATGATACCAAGTCCACCATGCAATGTGTTTCTAGACAGTTATGAAATACAAAGCTAGGATGCACGGTGAGGATGCATGGAACTAGTACTCATTTAGTGTTGTCATGGCCATTCTAAATGGCATAATTTGGGTACAAGGAGAAGTGACTAGAGTGGTTATGCTTCTGCTTTAACGGGTTAAAATTTCTTATGCCTGTATGACTCATTGAGGGCCTTAATATGTAGTAAGATTGAACAATTATACTATTCAACATGATTTTCTTTGCTTCATTATAACATAACTAGTTTAGCAACCCGTGTACTACACTGATTGATTTTGTTAATATGAATATGTAGACTTATAAAAAGCTATAACAAATGGGATGAACAAAATATAGAAAACGATGTGGATTTTAACCACATGGGATGAATATATTAGGATAAGAACAGATATAGCGGACTTAATTTTGCAACAGATATACGGACTCAACAGAATCTCTATAAATTTATAGAAACATGTGGATTATTAATATTAACCCTTAAAAGGGGATTTTTGATAACCCTGCAACAGAAAGACAGAATCCCTAGAAAATAGCGATGATTCTCTAAAGTGATCTAATAAAATTATTTGATTAATTTTAACATTAAAATTATAGATTACACATGTCGAAAGAAGGTTACGCCAATTGGCGGTTTAGTTAAGTGACAAATGGAATCTATTTACTCTTTTAATAGAATAAATAGATTTAAAAAAAAAACCCATCCAAGCAACCAAAAAGCAAATAATCAAACAAACAAACAAAAGGAAAACAAATAGTACGTGAATTCTGGTAGATTCTTTGTATTGAAATTTCAATTAGGAAAAAAAAGTTCAGCTTGTCCTTGCCAATATGTCCAGAAGTAATTGGATGCTGAACAGTTCTCCGTGTGTGATGCCATGTCCATTGAACACTATACCACTATATAATGTGACTACAGCATATGTTAAGATGTTGACCTGATGATATATCAGCAATCAGCATATTTTTACAGCATGTCAATTTCATTCAGTTAGAGAAATCAGTTTGAGCACTAGTAGAACTTCATCCTTCTCCTCTAACCCTTGTTTGACATGGTTGCACTTGTGCCCTTGGATCTCGTCACCTACACTCTTAAGTCTTAACTGACTCCTCAAAAACAAAACAGAACAAAACAAAAGAAGTGGTGCATCATTGATGTATGAGGTTTTAGCTGATAGTGAACGTTGAAAAGATTAAGCGTGACCAAATGACTCATCACTCATTCACTCTGCACATGCTCAAAGATGCATTGTCAGAAAAAGTTTATAAGGGGAAGAACCTGAAGGTAATCAGGTATCTCTCCCTACTCAAATAGTCAAATTATTGTTTCCTGTTATCGGGTGGCACATATATTCATGAGTACAAAGTTGTTCCCTTGCCCTTGACATCATCCATGATGAGCGTGGTAGTGTAACACATATGTGGTTTAGAACTTGCAGGATGGGTTTGCTATTTCTCGTCAAATGACAAATTGAAGTATGTGCAATGGTTTTCCATTTTGTGTTGAGAGGTTGTTGGGAAGAAAATCTAGAAGTGAGTTGTATACATATCTGGAAGCTGGAAAGAATTTTATGAAAGATGCTTTCCTGAATTACCGTGCTTCAATATGTACCTGGAAGCTGGAAAGAGTTTTATGAAAGGCAAATTACTAGCGTTTAGTTATTGTAAGTTATTAGCAGCCTTCAGAGGAATCAGAGTAAATATTTTGTATAGGGAAACGAAACCTCATATGTGCCGTTTGTCTTTATATTTTTATCGGATCACTTATGTGGGGTTAAGGATAAAGAAGCCTCCATATCAGGAAAAAATTATTTAAATAATAAAGCATTCCACTCTGTATGTTAAGCATGGGAAACCTTAGCTAGCTGCCTATCTGTGTCCACTCACCCGACTGATGCCAGCTGACCTTTTGTAGATCCTCGTTGCTAATCATATTTATCAATGAAGGGAGCTAACCATTTTGTAAAGTACTTTTTCAACCTTCAACCTGTCTAACCATTTTGTAAAGTATTTTTTCAAAAAAAACACTGTATTTATATAGGATAGATCCTATAATTAACTTCCTGATTTCTATTTCTTAATTAATATAGGGGAAGGATAACCAAATGGGGTTCCTCATTCTTATGCATGTGGATATACCATCCTCGTGTTAAAAATTATAAACAAGGTTTATCTGTTCTATGAGAATTGAAGATTAGCTTAAATTCCAAGGAACATTGTAATTATGCATACCGAGTGCAATAGCAGCTCATTTGATATCAAGGTTTTTGTATGCAAACATCCCTCCTCTGCCAACCTATAGAGAACATTTCTTTCACCGGAACCTGTGTTATGTATTCTAATTTTTCCCTTACTCCTCCTTCAACGAGGATGAGCTATACATGTTTCTGGAAAAAAAAAATAGATACTTTCTCTCACTGGAACCTGTGTTATGTATTCAAATTTCACTTTATGTACTTAATGAAGTTTTGTTTTCTTTATCCAGTGCTGGGACACCAACAGTTGGTCTTCCTCCAGCTTGGGTTGATGTATCTGAAGAGATAGCAGCAAACATCCAACGTGCACGGTCAAAAATGGCAGAGCTAGCGAAGGCTCATGCCAAGGCTTTGATGCCTTCATTTGGGGATGGTAAAGAAGATCAGCACAAAATTGAGGCTCTTACCCATGAAATAACTAATCTTTTAAAGAAATCAGAGAAGAGGTTAAGAAAATTATCTGCTGGTGGGCCATCTGAGGACTCAAGTATCAGGAAAAACGTACAGGTATAACTTTCTGATAAACTTGACAGAAGTGATTTTATGCTTCTTTGTCTGCCTAAAAAAGGGAGGAAAAACATACACGCACATTGTAATTGCATGCCTAACAATTGGCATAGTAGTATATGCTTTTCTCAGTGTTGGTGATATCAAATTGTGTTTAGTAGTTTAGCAGCCATGCTTTGGCAGGTGACATTTGTAGTGAATTTGAATGTTGTATCTTAATCAATGTAAGTCATCTGAAGACTGAAATTATATCATGCTTTTCATCTTTTATGGCAGCGGTCTCTGGCCACTGATCTTCAAAGTCTTTCAATGGAACTCCGGAGGAAGCAATCAACTTATCTGAAGCGCCTTCAGCAGCAGAAAGAGGTCTGCCCAGATTTTTTTAATTATTAATGTTGTATTAGTCCATGAACTACACAACATGATTTCTACACGTATTAAGTTGTTATGACAGATCCCTATTACTCTTGCTCTTTGTTGTAGTGCTTGAGAAAGCTGTTGGGTTCTGCATGTCTTTCCATTAAACCTTGGAGTGCCAGCTCTTTTTAACGCTGAACTTGTATACAATATACCCAGAAAGTATATCTTGATACCAGATACTTAATGTGTTGCCCTTATTTGTAGGGTTCAGATGGAGTTGATCTAGAAATGAATTTAAACGGAAAACATTCTAGAAGCGAGGATGACGATTTTGATGGCTTGGTATGTTATTTTCCTTTCTGCAGCATACCCCCCCCCCCCCCCTCCCTCCCAAAAAAAAGGTAAAAAGAAAAAGACACACGCACACTATTGTATCATGATATTTTTCACGATTTGTAGATACACTGCAAGTGGTCTTGTGAAATTAGTGACCTCATCAGATTTGGCATCCATACAAATTACCGTACTTGCCTTGATGTCATCATCGACAAATGACAGTGATAATTCTTTATGCATTTAAGGAATTTTTCCACACGAATTCTAGGAGATGTAATAAAATTGTCCCCTTTTCTTCAGACTTGCTTACTTAAATAATACACAGACAGTAACAATGTGCCTTTCTCGTTCTGTTGGAATGGATAAAAAATGAAACCCTCAGGAATTAGAAAAGGAGATGAATGGTCAAGTGGTTGGAACCAAAACTTCCTTCCACAATTAATTGTATAAGCCAAATTATTAGCCATATTGCACCTTTATAAATCGCTAGACTACCCAAAACATGTTTGGCTTCCCTTACCTCTTGTAATGCTCTTCTTGCTAAAAGTCCCCACTTTTCATTGATGCATCCATAGATAAATGCTGACAACAATGAAACAATCTCAAGCAGTTATATCGATACGTCTTCAATTGAAGCCATCTTAAACTTCTGAGATCGTCCATTTTGACCTATCCATCATCATGTGTCTGCACATCCATCTTAACATTTCTGTTTCTTATATTGTGTGTGTATCATCTTTTGCGTGTATGCCCTGTATTTCATAACAAGCTTTGATGGCTAGCAAAACAAGTTAACCGTCAATTATGCTGGAATTGTATGATGACTTTGAATTGTTTATCTAGGGTTTTAACGATCATCAAATGGCCAAGTTGAAGAAAAGTGAGGCTTTCACTGTCGAAAGGGAGAAAGAGATTCAACAGGTTGGTGCTCAAAAATTGTGTTAATCTTTTTATTTGTTGATTTTTTAATTCACGCCTCCATACTAATCTGATTTACCATCTGTTTCTCCATAGGTAGTAGAATCAGTGAACGAGCTGGCACAAATCATGAAGGATCTGTCGGTCCTGGTGATTGACCAGGTCAGAAAGCCAATGCCTTCTCTAAATGTTTCTTTTTGCCTCAAAAACTGCATACAACTAAATATATATATTATCACAAGCAGGGAACAATCATCGATAGAATAGACTACAATATCCAAAACGTTGCTGCAACAGTGGATGAAGGCCTTAAACAGCTCCAAAAGGTTAATATTTAAATACATGATGAAGTAGTACCTATATGACCGAACCTCTCTAACCACGTTACACTTTCACTGCCATGTTGGCGTTGAAAATTGCAGGCAGAGCGAAGTCAGAAACAAGGGGGAATGGTAATGTGTGCTACAGTACTTGTTATCATGTGCTTCGTAATGTTGGTTCTCTTAATCCTGAAGGAGATTCTCTTCTGATGAATGTAAGTTGTTTCTCAAGACGGCAGATGAACATGAGAGATTTGAATTTCCCCGTATATACACACTTCATGCATAATTCAAATTTCTCACTCGGTTTTTTCATCAACACGGGTTGTATTGGTTTCATCGGTAGGTATATACAACTTATAACTCTAATTGGAACATACTATTAGTTCTTTCACCTGAGGAAGGTTTTGTAGAGGAAATTTGCTTTCTCTTCTTTATCAAACTGTTTATTCACTAAATATTCCTATTTAGTATGACTTTATTATATTCAAATTCAATTGTAGATATTCCCATTAACTGCATCTTCAATTCCCAATTTGTTTTACTTGGAAAGCCAATCTTTTTGTTCTGGGTCTGGGATCGTATATATACATATGCATGTATAGATTTGGATTCAAAAAGGTACCCATTAGAATCAAGTGTATCAACCCAAAGCCACAAGATTAAAAAAACAAGGGCTGTGATCAAAGGAGATAAAATCATGTGCGTTTCTCTTTTTTTCTTAGCTGAAAGGGTATTTTCGTAACAATAATGATCATTCACATCACTATAAAAAGATCATTCACAAGACTTATAAAAATGTTCATTCACAACACTTATAAAATTATCATTCATAACACGTAATTGATCATTCACAGTACTTAATTGATCATTTACAACACTTATTTGATCATTCACAACACTTATTTGATCATTCAGAACACTTATTTGACCGTTCACAGTGTTTATTTGATCATTCACAACACTTATTTGATCATTAACATTAATTATTTGACCGTTCTCAATATTTATTTAATCATTCACAACACTTATTTATCATTTACAACACATATTCGATCATTCACAAGAATTGTTTGACTATTCACATCACTTATTTGATCATTCACAAGAATTATTTGACTATTTACATATTTTATACACTTATTTGATCATTCAGAACACTTATTTGATCATCCAGAACACTTATTTGACTATTCACAATTCTTCAACACTTATTGATCATTCACAACATTTATTTATGTATTCAATTATTTATATATATTAAAAAAATTATTATTTATATATATTATATATATACTTACAAATATATTTATTTGTTTTATTAGTTCCATGATAAATATAAGTTAAATTCCTATAAACATACTCATTTTTTTTATTAATTTTTCGTGTGTGTCCATATGGATATGTTTGTGTGCGCGATTAGAAACTTTTAGGTTTTGCATTTTGGATTTGAGTATTATAATTATTTTTTGGATTTGATAAATTCATAAATTATTTGCAATGCAATGTGTATGAAAGATGTTCAAATGATCGTTACGAAATTACATTTTTAAATATATTGCACTAACAAATTATCAAAATACTAATAGTCATAAAATTTATATGAAATTTATTTAGTCATGTTTTAAATACTTGACGATTAAATACATTTTCTAATTGAGTTTTGTATAAGTATTTCGTAACAAATCATTTTAACTTCCTTCATGCATAAGACATTGCATGTAAATTTGTGAATTATTTGAGAATCCAAAATTAAATTACAAACTCAGAATTCAAAATGTAAATTTAAAACTTCTCATTTTATTTCCTTTTTTTTTATTTCTAATATATATAGACACACATGTAAACATTAATAAATAAATAATCATATTTATAAGAAATTATCACAATTATTGATTAAAAAAAATCTTTATTATAGAAAAAATAAATTAACTCTGTTGTGAAATTTTTATATAGAAATTAATAACAAAAATATATATATTGATAAACTAAAAATATATTGGCATATATATTTGAAAGTAATTATAATACTTTTTAAGATGATTTATAAATATCTTTTTACTAAATTTTATCAATTTATCAACAATTAACAAAAAATAAAACCAATTAAATGGCATAAGGACCAAGTCAGTTTTTTAGGAAGGGTTAAGGTCTTACAATAGCAACCAACTTTTGAAAATGTATCGATATGCTACGTCTACTTTTTTAATTGTCTATATGATACGTGTACTTCATTTTTCTGTATCGATATGGTCATTCTACATAATAGAGCCCGGTTTTTACACACGAAACAGGGTTCTAATGGTATGAAAAACAGGGGTCTATTACAAATATGGTCATATCGATATGAAAAATTGAAGTACATGTACCATGTCGACATTTAAAAAAGTAGACGTACCATATTGATAAATTTTCAAAAGTAGGTTACTATTGTATGACTTTACCCCTTTTAGGAACTAAAAAAGTATCAAAGTTTCAAAATAAAAACTACTGGTGTAATTTTTTATAGTTAAGGACAAAGCCTGAAATTTGTTATAAATCACAAGGACCATTTTTGTAATTTACTCTTATATAAGTATATAACGTAATCCTATCACTTGGATGTCTCTCAAAATCCGTTAACCTAAAAAATTAGAATATAAGGTTAATGTAAGCAAGCTTCCTTTGCAACTTGAGTAATGTTAGTCTGCCTTTCAAAGGATTAACAATTGTCTTAACACGCAAACGACCATAACATCCCATGTCTAGTTAGAATCAACAGACTTTGCCAAATGGATCCAAGGCAACATACAAAACCAGTCAACAGAAAACAGTTCCGGGAAGGAAAAAAAAAAAAAAAAGATGCCCAAAATTGATCTTGATAACAAGATCTTGAAATCTGCCAACTAGTAAAAGTAATAACCAGTTTGTGTGTCAAAACCACATTTACAGAATTTGAAATTCCCAACTAGAGAGTGACAACAACAAAATTGGAGAAAATCTTTATACCCCGATATGAATCATCGAAAACATCCAACTTTACAAGTAAACCAAGACCACAACCCCCAGGTGAAAAACAGACAGATGCAGACTTATACCAACACTATTCCACCACCTTTAAGTGACCCTAACTTCAAAGAGAATGACCTGAAAATGAAATTTCAAACAGATAATTGTAAAACCACACGCGAATCACCGTTGTAATAAAAGCTATTGCCAACACATTTATCTTATCATGCTCTGATGACAATAACATTTGCTATTATAACACTGACAGCCTTCATTATCATATTTTTGAGAATTTTTTCAAACAATAAAATAAGCAAATATACCTTCAGTTGAAGTTGAATCCACCAGATGGAACTGAAACATCACCACCTCCAAAACTGAAGCCAGGCTGGGTGGTTTCACCAGGTGGCATTGCATCATCCTCGTCCTCCACCCAATATGTCTCCAGAATCTTCACCGCTTTCTCATATATCTCATTGTTATCATGACTCTGTAGGTTCTCAATTTTCTCCGTCCCTTCAGCATCATCAATCATTTGTGCATAGATATTGACATCTCCTGATGCCCCCAAATTCTTATCGGCTTCACCAACCTTTAGGATGTTCGCAAGCCCCTCTAAACAGACCGTCACAATTCTGGGGTCTGGACAGATGAGAAGGTCACATAGCGGTTTGATACATCCTTGACTAACTAAATACCTGCAATCATTTTACACAGTGAGACTAGCTATCAAAGAAACGACATGTAAAGAGGGGCAGGCAAGCATCTCACTTAATTTGGTCATGGCTTCCACCAGTAGTCGCATTTGAGATAGCCCATGCAGCTTCCTTCTTGATGTCAAATTCAGCATTTTGAAGCAAATAAACAAGAGGACCAATGATATTTGCTTCGATTACTGTCTGCAGAATCACCAAATCGACAATTTAGCCCAAAAGAAAGTCACTGACCAAAACAATGTTAGATGCACCACAATCTTAGTGCCAGCACATTACCTGAATCTGATCCTTGTTGCCGGCAGTGATGTTTGAGATGGTCCAACAAGCTTCCTTCTTAATACTCCTTTTGTGATTACTGATCAACAGGTTCATAAGACAGGGAAGTGCTTGATGATTGATGATGTACTAAACACATGCATGCACACAAATTAAGTGTCAACTAATGTCTTTTACAACATAATCCCAAGACGAGACTACAAAATAAACACATAGTTGAAAGCTAACTTTTAGGGGCGTGAACAAAATTTTTTGAAGTAGTTACCAGATACTAATTGTAAGGTAACAAGCTTTTATAAATGAAAACCTAACATGAAAAACATAATCTTATAGTTTTACACAGCTATATCAAATGGTATGGAGAGCTTGATATTAATTATGCCATGCCAATACAAGTGTAAATACATCCAATTTTTAGAAATTTCATCAATTACCTTCTTCAACATGGGTAAAACATTGCATGATATTGATTTTGGACACAAGATTCTACTTTGTCATCATTGAGATGCAATTCAGATACCTAACTAAAAGTTGTAACACTTTTAAATGGTGTTTTGGAATGAAGGAGGTTTGATACTTTGGTGTAACAATATTTGTATTAAAAGCAAGTCCCATACCCATCCCAAACAGCAAGAAGATATTCACACTGGTTAATTAACAATCGGGGTCGTGCTTTGGGCCGTCAAGTTTGTGTCAACATGTCAACCCATTTATCGTCGTTTCAAGTCTGTGTTCATGTTAAAATTCAATTTCTTCTTTTCAGATACAGATTCAGTTTCCCGTTTTCAAATTGAGTTTCAGGTCCATTTCGAGTTTTGGTAAACATCTACTAACATTACGCAACCCAAATACAACTAAATGACCTAAAATGAAGTAATAAACATCCATTGCCCAATACAAGTATATAGTTTTGTAGGATTCAAGTCACACAAATGCAATGTACTTTTCTGAAATTACTCAAAATGGCCAATATTTTTTTTTTACATGGATGATACTCGTACTAGAATATGACCTATTGACATGGGACTTGTGACCAATTACTATGCTCACATGGCTGTTTTTGTTGAATCAAATGATGAGGTAGCATTTTCCTGATGAAGTGGCACATGCATGGAGCTTTGACTTAGATTTATTTGTCTCCTTCAAATTGAAAAATTTTACTTATTACAATTATTATATGTTAACAGGAGTTCATCAGAGAGAGCCCACACATTCAAAGCTTCATCAGAAATTCCAATTTGACCCAGACATTCAAATCGATTTCGTGATTCTTATGCCCACAATATATACAGAAATCAAAGTTCTTGCAAATTTCAATCGAAATTGAAGTTCTTACAGATTCCTAGTCAAATGAAAAATCCAAATATGTACCTCAAAAGTCAAAAGGAACATCCAAAAACACAGATTTTAAATTGGTTTCAAACTCAGAAACGAAACATCCAAATATGACAAACTCAAAACCAAGATTCATTCAGATCTGGACCTCAAACAAAACCCATGCATGAAGAAATTGAAAAGACAGCCTCAAACAGAACCCAGATATTGAAGAAATCGAAATCAAAACCTAGTACAAACCCGACAAACACACACAAAACATAACCTAATACAAAACCCAGATCTACGGCTTGAAATCATTGATTATGATCAAAATCATTCATGTCTGGAACAACATTTGATTATGTCGAAGACGAAGAAAAAATGGAGGATCCGAGGAAGGGGTCTTTGATTGTGGAAGATGATTAGATGAAGAAACAAGGGTGGTGGTGTGTTTTAACAATAATAATAATAACAACAACAACAACAACAACAATAATGATAATAATAATAATACAACAATGATGACGACGACGACGACGACAAAACAAAAAAGCCACATCGCCAAACAAAACCGGTTACTAATCACCATCTCCACGAAGAAACCCAAGTTCAAATACCATTTGGATAAATGAATAAGTTACTAATTTGAGTCAGCAAACGAAACCAGCTACCAATCACCATCTCCACGTAGAAACCCAAGTAGAAGTACCATTTGGATAAAACAAGTATATTAATCATTTGAGTCATTTCAGAAAAGTACGCTGCATTTGTACGTCTTTAACCCTTTGATAGTTTTTACTTTTGTTTTTTTTTTAGTTTTCATTAATATTTGTACCTCATGGTTTTTCTAAATGACGTCTAAACCGGCCAACTGGATCACCCAGCCCAAAACTTTGGTGGCAACCCATTTCCTATCCGCTTCAGTTTGTGTCACTTCTCCCATTTCTCAGGTCATGTCAAAATTGACAGCCTTAGATAAAGTTCCTTAAATCACTAAAGTGCTCATGCATACAATGATGGCTTATTGGAACGTTAGTTGAAATAAATTAATTATCCTACCCCACTACATTGTCGGTAGTCTCAATGACTCACACATACCTGAGTTTGCATATCATCTCCGGTAACAATGTTCCCAACCGTACGTAGCGCAGGAATAAGCACTGTTGGAGAAGGATGACTGAAACACCAAGAAGATTCATATAGCAGAATGTTAAAAAAATAAAATAATATATGCATGACATGTGTTTGCTAGATCAAAAGTAAATACTATACTCACTTCAGTAACTCAACCAGTCTGGGACATACATGTACTTCAATAATAGCTTGAATTTTATCATTTGTGCCATCAGAAAGATATGAGAGTGCCCAACAAGCATCAGTCAAAACTTCTTCATCATTCGAGTGAATAAGTTGCTGAAGGATATGAAGTGCAGGTCTTGTCTGTAAAACAAATAAAAAAAAAAACATCATTAATAGCAAGTAGTTAAGATTGTGAATGACGTGTGCATAAAAAACAAAAGGGGTTAGCAATATAGGAAGATGTGACAACCACAGTTTACAGAGACCAACCTGATCGAAAGGAGGTTCTGGCTTGCCTCTACAAAAATTGGAAAGCGTCCATGTAGCATTTCGCAACATAGATAGTTTAGAATGCTCATTTATCTGGGCCAGTAAAGGAATCAAAGCACCGTGTCCGAGTACAAGGTCACGACATTTAGGGGAATCACCAGCAATATTCCCTAGCGCCCATACAGCCTACATGTACAGAAATGGAAACAACATTAAACTCCTTCAGACTACCAGAATATATAAACACAAAAACAATATAAGCTTAACAGAATAATATGCAACCTGCTCTCTAACATCACCACTATGTGATTCAAGAAGTTTCACAAAATTAGGCACAGCACCATGATCAATCAACACTTTAGTGTTTTCAGATGTCCCTGAAGCAATATTGGTCAAGGCCCAAGCTGCCTCAAACTACAAGATATAATAAATATAAATTATTATACAACATATACAAGATTACTGTTGGTATTCTAATTTACATATATCAAATGAGGCCATGAGTGACCATGTTATATAATGTTCTATTTCACCTGTAGTCGGGGTTCATCCTCCCTCAAAAGGAACTCAACAAAGCAAGGAACAACACCAGATCGAATAACTTCTTCAATTGGAGGGCTGCGTTCTGGTTAAACGTGAGATAATAAATTGAGATATGTAACAAGAACAATCTATTGAGATATTAAATTACTAATAAACATGGTATAACCTATTGACAGTAGTTTACGAAATTGATTAGTGGCTTCAAGCTGCAGATTGAGATCACCAGACCAAACTCCAGCGATCATTGCAGGTAGATTTTCTAACTGCAATCAGGTTTGTAAATTTCCATGAAAACATAAAAAATTAAGTGTGCAACATTTTCTCAATTAATGGAATCTTGCTATTCAAATAGTCATGGTTGCAAATTAAAAAGTACATCAACCCATTTTTCATGACAAAAGGCTAGGTCACTTTAACAAAATGCATAAGACACCTATGGTGATACAATTACAAAAGATGTCCAAAAACTCAATAATTACGATTTTCATCCTTCCCTGAAAGAATTAGACAATATTTTGATTTAAACAATCTATCCATAACCAGGAGGGATAAGCCAGCGGTATTTTATGTTTCTCACAAAGCATGAAGTCCCCCAAATTCAAAATGGGGTTTCCTTCTAATGCGAGTGGGTATTAGAGATCACCGAGGTAGTAATGATGCCACTAAGAAAGTAAGAAACCCTATAAAGATGCAACTGAAACCAAATCACGCAGCAATGGTTAAGTGAAGTGAATTGTATCTAAATTACGCAAACAGAACGTCATCCAAAAAGACGACGATCAAGCTACAATTCCAAAAACCAAAATAAACATACAACCCTAAAATTCAGACTCAACACGACAAAGAAACGAAAATGACTACATATACACGACAAAGTTGCATAGGCTACGAACACATTACAAAACTAGTCTACCTTCTTTAATACGGCGGAAGCAGACTGAACAGGCAAAGCGAACTGACTGGAAGTGGTTGCTTCGCGTCTCTTCTTCTGCAAACTCTCTTCTCTCTTATTCTTACGAATCTCAACCATGTTGTCTTCCCTACGCCGCCGCCCTTCCTCGGCATCGACAGACACCTTATACCGGTTCCGGCGAACCTCCGTCTTAGCGCTAGGTCTCAGCGACATGGTTGCAGTTGGTATGAAGAATTGGATTCAGGAAGTAAAGAAACGTGAATGTGTTTATCAGAAATTCAGTATCGATTGTTCATTTGGAGAGAGAGAAGTGGTGAAGATGGAGAAGGGCGCGGCCCAAAACAGAATCCTTTCATGAATCGGCCGTTTTTCAAATTTTGGATGTTAATTGACCCGCCGTATTATATATTTTTTATTTAAAAATAACTATTTTATTTCTTAAATAAATAATAGAATTTTTGCTACTTAAATTTCTTTATATAAAAATAAAAATACTGGTCTATTAATCCATTTATTACATTGTTGATTTACATAATAGAGTTATTGTTTTGAGGTATTTACAGTTTTTGGCCCTTAACTTTTTTTTTACAACACAGGCACCAAAAATTCAAACCTTTCACACAAATGGTTATTGTCGTCAAATAAGACTGTTAGGTCAGTTAAGTCCCAAAGGCATTTGCATCTCATAGACCATTTACGAAATTTTCTAGTGGTTTATCTCTTTTTATATTTTTTCTAATTCTTTGTCGTCATCATTATTATACAAGTGATTTTTCACATAAAGAAATCAATGTCGCCTTCTCCATTTCTTGGGTATGATTCTGATAGATCTTTAAACGATTTTGATAGATTTTGCCTTCATCGGCTTCCCTATTTCGTTTGTGGGTTTTGAAGACGAAGGCACAAAAACAGACCATCGTGTTTCTTCTTCAACAATAAATAGTGGTGTGTTTACAAATCTGGACTTCAAGCATCGCTTCCTCAACAACATGTCTTCAAGCTTTTTCTTTGTCGCATGTTCAAATCGATATCTAGAAACCCTAATACGAAGATGAATGTGCAAATAAATTTTGACTTCCGTTTGATGATGGCCCTTTTCAACTTTTCTTTTTCGTGCATTCATGATTAGTTTCCAATTTGAGTTTGTGGGTTTTAGATCTAAGTTTGGTTAGACGTCTAAAATAAGAAGTTTCAGTTACAAGGGACGGAGAAAACGCAACAACAATACCCTAATCTATAAACCCTAGTCAAACGAATATGAACTAGATTTCAAGTGAATGGCATCCTATTACAGGTTGAAGACATAATAGAATGATAAATAGGGTCGAAGGGGAGACGGAAGTGTATGCTAGTGAAGCTGTCATCTCATAGCTATATTAGATTTGGTTCGTGTCCTTCGTTCATCTATATCAGGTCTCCATTTCATCTCATGGCTACATTAAATGTGGTTCGTTTCCCTTGAAGTTCTTTCCTTCAATCAGGTCACATCTCCTTCGATTTCTCTTGTTCATGATCTGAAAATGTATGTATCTGGGTTTAATGTACGCGTTCATAGTGTTAATCGAGTTTCTCTTGAAATTGATTTCAATGTGTTCATCATTTTCAGCTTCATTTGAGTTTATGGCTTCATCTTCTGGTTTTGATTTGGTTATTGTATTTTTCGTAATGGACTACATGCTTCATGTTTGATTTCTTTTTGACTTTTGTTGCTTCTTTTATTTCATTATTGTTTGGATTATTCGTTATACGATGGTTCCGTGGTGACTAAAAAGGGGAGGTGGTGATGTTTTGAAATCAATTGAGAGGCCGGTCAGAAGCAGTTGTGACGGCCTAACAGCAGTTGATTAAAGGTGGTGGTGCTCGCTTGAGGTGTTGACCGCTTAAGTTGATGTCGGATTTTGGAAAACATGAACATATTCATACTCTCTTGATATAATGAACAATAAATATACTTCGATTATTATCATTGTTTTGGCTTAAAATGTTTAATACTTCTTGAGGGTTTTTAGTAAGTTATATAGTGTTTTTTAGCCGGTTACTTTTACCCATTGCAACAAGATATAAAAAAAAATTTTAATTACTTTTTTTTGTTAAGTATCAAATTATAATTAATACAACATTGTACGTTCGGTTTGCATTTTAAGAAGGTGCAAAAAATATATTAAAAAAATACATACCATATGCAGTAGGCCTACGAAACCAATTCATGTTGTAGACACAAGTTTACGTAGGCCTAAAAATCTAAGAAAATCCATCAAACAACGAGTATACATGTTACCTTGCAAATAATTCAATTAGTACTACAAAATACAAATTAGTGAATGGAGAAGACATGTTATGGGAATAAAATGTTCAGACAACTCCCAACATGAAACACATTCTTATAGTTGAAATGTTGAATGAATGTTTTGTTTGAAAGAGAATTGTTATTCCGTAGAATTTAACAGACAAACATGACATGCAAATGGAATATTCATTCATTTACCACTATGAACCAAACGCCCCTGAATTTCCCTTGACGGGTTGTTGTTGGTGTGTGTAACATATGGAGAGATTAAATAAGAGATGACTAGAGTAAATAGAAGGGTTAAGGTCTTACAATAGCAACTTACTTTTGAAAACATATCGATATGGTATGTCTACTTTTTTAATTGTCTATATGGTACGTGTACTTCAATTTTGTGTATCGATATGGTCATTCTACATAATAGAGCCTGGTTTTTACATACGAAACATGGTTCTAATAGTATAAAAAACAGGGGTCTATTACAAATATGGTCATATCGGTATGAAAAATTGAAGTACAGATACCATATCGACATTTAAAAAGGTAGACATACCATATTGATAAATTTTCAAAAGTAGGTTACTATTGCATGACTTTACCCCTAAATAGAATGGCAAAGTATTGTACAATGAGAAGAAGTAAGAGGCTGCAATTAACAAGCGTACATCATGCATTAATTGTTTGTACCTCTCAAATTTCAAGATTCTTGCATTAATATATTGTACCTAAGGATTTTATAACTTGTAATTTATACATGTCTTATAAACAAGCTATATATTTACATGTTATCTAGTTAGCGATTCCACCTCAAACTGAATTTCCAGTTTTTCATCCCTAAACATGTAATTTTTTAAACTGTGTTGTCTGTGTATGGTATTTTAATGGTGCATTTTAATAATATAATCCAATAATAAATCATGAGTGAAATAAGTTATTATATATTTATATTTGGAATATATAACGTACTTGGTGCCTGACTGCCTGTAATTATTTTTGTGGAAGTCTAAAAAGACATCCCATTATACTAAATAGACAACTCTATTGATCGCTTCATTTTTTTGACTAATTTTTCCTAATATGAACATCTATGAATATGTACACCCTTACTTCAAATGGCAGGAAAAAACATATTTTTAAGGATTTCTAGACCCCCAGGGGTGTCCTTTTAGCATCACCTTTTTTAGGTTGTTGCAATTGCTGTATGTACGAGTAGGAATAGTGTCCCTTTTAGCTCCCATGAAGGCGAAACTCAATCCTGCTACCAGCTTTTTGCTGTTTTCTAGCATGTGTTTCCATCAATTTGTTCCTCATCTCGATGACCCGACTCCATGCACCCTTTTCACCATGGAGCTTTATTATCATCGTGTAAATAGTGGGATGATCTCGTGCCAAATTCTCGAGTCTATTCGCTAGCTCGTAATATGAGTGCAACCCACAAGCTGCAAGCAACGCACCCCACACACCCACATCAGGTTCTAAAGGCATCTCCTTCACCAGTTTCTCTGCCTTCTCGAGCTCACCTGATTTCCCGTATAGGTCCACCATGCAAGTATAGTGCTTCATCTCTGCTTGGATTCCATACGTTACTCCCATCGAACGAAAATGCTTTTCACCTTCTTCAACAAGTCCTCCGTGCACACAAGCCGATAGTACATTGATGTACGTGATATGATCAGGCTCAACTCTGCTTTCAGTCATCTTCTCAAACTCACACAATGCTCTCTTTGCCAATCCATGTCTAGCACAACCCCCGATGATGGTGTTCCAGGATACCGTGTTCTTCAGTTCCATCGACTCAAAAACACATAATGCCGCTTCAATGTCCCCGCATTTTGTGTACATGTCAATAAGCGAGGTCGAAACAACCACTTCACAACACGAACCAGATTTCAAGATGCATGAGTGTAGCTGGTTCCCTAAGACGAATGTAGAGCAGCCTGCACAAGCGTCTAGTAGAGTCGAAAAGGTAAAATGGTTTGGACGAGTTCCTGACTTGACCATCAAGATGAACAGTTGTATGGCATCAACGTAATTCTCGTGTTGTACATACCCTTTTATCATCGCCGTCCATGAAACCACATTCTTTTGTGTCATATTATCAAAGATGGCCCTTGCTTGATTAATCTTTCGGTTTTTAATGTAGCCATCAACTAAGGTGGTCCAAGAAATGATATTAACTTCAGGCATCATGTCAAAAGCCATCTGTGCATCAACTGTTAACCCCAAATCCATGTAACCTACAACCAACGCATTCCATGTACTGACATCTTTTATAAGGATATCATCGAACACACGACATAAGGCCTCTCGGTCTATTAAATGGGTATAACCCCGCATCAACGCCGAACCCACAAAGACATTGTAATGAAGGCCTAAATGATATATGAGACCATGAAGCTGCGGAACCAATACGTTATAGGTGTTCAAGAAACCGCTAATCACCGTTGAAAATGTAAATTGGTTAGGCCTTACACCAGTTCTTTTCATCTGCAAGAAAAACTGGAATAGTTTGTGTGGATATTTGGTCTTGTTAAAACCACACATCATGGTATTCCATGACACGACATCTTTCATGGGCATTTGATCGAACAGCTCATGAGCAAACTGCATTTGGTTGTGTCTGATATGGCCAGTGATCATGGAATTCCAAGTGACCGTATCGCAAGAAGCGGGATTTTTATCAAACAGTTGGCGGGCATTGTTTATGTCACCATTACGAATGTATTCTTGAATGAGATTAGTGGTTGAAAGGGTACTTAGTAAGCATAAAGAAGCAGGGGAAGTGATTTTCGGTGTTGGTCGGAGGAAATGGTTGCGGAAGACGCGCCAAGATGCTCGACTGCTGCCCGGGTACCACTTTGGCATAAGAGGGTGCATTGAGCGCACCTCTACATCACCCAAAACTCCAATTCTCCGATCCAAAAATAAGGAACGAAACACAGATTCTCAAAGCTTCAAAGCCACCATGGAGATTAGCGATTGAGAATCAGAAACAATGTGGTTTTCGTTAATTATACAGAAATTGGTCTCAAATCGATCGATCAGCTAATCTCAAACTTTCTATGCAGGAGTTTGGCAGATTCATAGGGACTGAAGCAATTGCTATGCTACAAATTCATGGTTATATTACTCCTGGAACTAGTTTTGCAACCTTACAGAAGAAAGTGTGGGAAAAAAGTTTGTTTATGTAAATTACATAGAAACAAATGCTTTTATTTTTTTTCCTTCCTCTTCAAGCATTTATCTTTCTTTTCTTTTGATTCAATAACACAAACATAAACATTTTTTTCTTTTCTCTTTCTTTCTTCCATTTTTCTTTCTCTTTATCTTCTTTTCTAATTTGAGAATAGAGTGTAAAACCGGAGGATTTTTTTTCTTCAAACTTTCACTTACACCCTTGTCTTTATTAAACGTTTTCAAATTACATCCCACTGTTTGTAAAATTTTAACTTATTATCTATTTATTGGGTCAAAGTGATATGAATGTCAAAATATATATTACTTTACTAAAATCACTCTAATAACTATTTTTATTTGCTTTACCCAAATAATACTTGAATTAGATTATATTATCGACATGATACTTTTGGTAACCTGTAACCATATATACCGGTTACAAATGTTGACATAACATATACTTTTAAAATGATATGATTACATGTATTTATATAAAATTTAAAAGCTATTATCATTATTATTATTATTTTATATATTTTTTAGAATTGTTTATTCATCTCCCAATAAATAATTTGCTGTCTTCATCTTCCATAAAAAATGATTAAGTTATAATTATAATTTATAATTTAAAAGCTATTATCATTATTATAATATTGCCCATCCATAGTGATTATTATTATTTATTGTTTAATTTAATATTGAGAATAAGTTCTATAAAATTATTCAAACTTTTAAACAAGTTTTTAACTAAAACTAAAAATTAATGTTTTGAATTTCTTCTAATCCATTACAAACATGTACATAATTATATATAGTATATTGTTTCTAAAGTTATAATTATAATCATGTTTGCATTGGATACAAGTATATTTTTGTATATTTTTAAGAATCTAAATATTAAATGACACACAACTATCAAAGTATCAAGTATATACGTCGTTTATAATTTCTATTGCTACTTAATTGGAGTTAGAACTATTTAGTGTGTTAATTACCGATGCTATTTATTAATTAAACCAATTTTAATACAGACTTTTCATTATACAATTTATTATTGTTGTTGCTGTTAATTTATGTTTAATTATTATCATATCTCAAGTTTAATTATAAGAAAAAATCATTGATTCATTATATGATAATATGTGGGTTACATGACATCTAAATATAAATATTTTAATTAAGATGTAATACAATATTTTTTTCATGATAAAATATGTTGTATGTGATCTTAAATCCTATTGCTGTAGCATCGCACGGATATAAAAACTAGTTTGAAATAATATGTTGCTTTCATAAAAGTATTAATACATGGTTTGTAATGAATAAATTAGTATTTATCATGGTTATCGAAATCGCGATTTAAATCGTAGGATCGTACGATCCTACAAGTAGATTTCGATCAGGATCACTAGTAGGATCGATTTTAGGTAGGATCGTAAGTAAGATCGAATGATCGTTAGCAAGATCGTAAGATCGTACGACGATCCGATCCTACATACGGTTTGTTTTCGTAAGCAATATCGTAAGATCGTACGACGTGTATTTCAAACTTTTTATGACTTGTGAATGGATGTATGAACATAACTTTCTTTAGTATTGTCTTTAATAATTTGAATGCTCTATGAAAATGACTAGTTTTCTTTTGAATAAAGAATTACTTTCTTTATGAACATTATTATTTTTGGATGGAAATGATTCTATTTTGTTTATGATACAATACTGCGATATATAATATTTAATTTCGGTAGGATCTTACGATCCCGATCCGATCCTACGATCCCGATCTTGCAATGACAAAAACGATCCTCGGTAAGATTTCGATCTTGACAACATTGGTATTTATTACTCAATGTTATACATATATTCATTTTATTTTATTTTATTTTTTTTTTAAAGTTTTAAAACCTTAAATAAATAAATAAGTAATTTTAAAAAATCAACCAAATTCTTGGTGATATTTTGTTTTTTAAGATGTTAAATGTCTGAAGTCTGAAAACCATATCTGAAATTAAAAGGTGGTCTTAAGATATGAAATATGAAATTAAAATGTAATCTTAAGATTGTTTGTTTCGTAATATGAAACATATTAAAATTATTACTTTAAAGTATTATATCTAATTAATTATATATTATAATTATTTAATTTAAATAAACAAAATTATAATAAAATAATTAATATGATAAAACTAGGGTTGTAACTTGTAACTTGTACGCAGGAGAGAGAACATATCCACTTTTTTTTTGCTAGCCAAAAGTCAACTTCTTAAATTTAAGAGGTAAATTTAGAGGTTTTAATCTCTAAAGTCTAAATCTAAAAAAAACAATCTTATTTCATTATAGATCTGAAGTTTAAACTTCAGATGTTATTAAGAGCCTCTTAACTAAAAACAAACAATGCCTAAGTTAGAGTTAGAGCATATGATAACCGGAGGTTTTTTTTATTACTAGACATGTTTAACAAAAAAAAACAATTATGCAAAAAACCATCAATGTATAAAAATTTTCGATTAAGTCTTCAAATTATTTTTTTTCTTGATAAGTCCCTAAACCACTTAAACCTTTTAAATTCACCCATTAACATATTATAACAGGTTAACATGCTTAAACTTATGTTGTAAAAAATAATCAAAGTATAAATTTTTTTCGATTAAGTCTCCCGTTAATTTTGTTGTTATTATTATTAATGATAATCTTTTAATTACAATAAAATGATTCATTTGATTTTATATTTTTTATTAAGATTTAAAATTGCTTTTTTATTTACTTTGGATATTTATTTATGTTTATATTATAATTATATGATATATCATTGTTTATTTATGATTATTATATGAAATTTATTGATTTTTAACTTTTCGATAAATTAAAACAAACCATTCTGTTTTTTATTTTTTTTCAAACTTTTAACAACGACGATGCCTTTCGATTTCATTTTTCAATCATAAGTATATAATTGTAGCAATTTTCATTCGAAAAAACGCAATGGATACAGAATGTTCCGCTCGAAAAAATTGAGAATCTATTGATCGTACTTTTTCGTTCGGAATTATTAAAAATTACGATAATCTTATCGCAAATTAAAATCAAATCAAATATATTTAAATCCATTTAAATTTGACACGCGTTGCAACATTCTTATACCATGTCATGTCTAAACCTAATAAAATATATTTAAATTTAATATTAAATTAAATGTTTATTACGAAATACACCAACATGTTATCACAGTTTTAGCGTTTTCGTCTCTCCATGATTTTTTTTCTTTTCAGAAAAGACTTCAAAGCCCAGTTATATATGGTAAATTGAGTTTTTAAAAACTGAAAACCGGGTTCTAATAATTAAATTTTACAAAAAAAAAAACTTGAAAACTTTTATGAAAAAAATAACATAGAGGAACAAAAAGATAAAAAACATGAAACATGTTGATCTTTTTTCATAATAAATCCTTTAATTAACTAAAAGTGAATAAACATTATTTTCTATAGTTTTAGAATTTATTTTTACTTTGTTTAAATTAATTTATATATTTACATGGATATTAACCTAATTATATACGGTTAGAACTTCCAAAGTTAAACGAAATGACTGAATGACGTCATGTCGTGGATTTGAATTTCAAAAGCTCGAAGATTCCTCAAATTCAATTCTAATCTGAAAGCACAAAGTTAAAAATTTAAGAAAACCCTAAAACCCTATTGGAGAAACTCTCTTTGGCCCGCCCCGTTTCTCACTCTTTCTTCTTCACTCCCTCTATATAGACCTCTGTGCCTCTGCAATTGATCCATACTCACGTATATATCAACATTCTCTCTAGGGTTTTTCTCTCTTTCTAGCAATATCAACCATGTCGCTGAGACCTAGCGCCAGGACCGAGGTTCGCCGGAATCGGTACAAGGTGGCGGTCGATGCGGAAGAGGGCCGGCGGAGGAGAGAAGACAACATGGTTGAGATCCGTAAGAACCGTAGAGAAGAGAGTTTGCAGAAGAAGAGACGCGAAGCACTCACTGCTAGCCAGTTCACTGTGCCTGTTCAATCTGCTCCCGCCGCCGAAAAGAAGGTATACAAATCTTACAATACGTTCGTATCGTATACGATTGAGTATTCTATTTCCCGTAATTTCGTTACTGTGTTATGCCGTGCCTGTATTTTTAGGGTTTTCTGTTTGATAGGTTTTCGGAATTGTACCTTGATCATTGGTATTTTTATGAAGTTTGGATCTTGTAATTTACATATCTTAAATTGGTCAACGTCGATTAACCATGGCGGCATGACCTGGTTTTATTTGTAGCTATTTAGGGTTTTTTTTTTTACTAGGATCATTACCTTTTTGATGCCACCACACCCTGGTTCCCAATGAAAGGAAATGACTAATTTAAAATTTCTGACCGCAACAGCATTTTTGTATCTACGTTGTATTGGTGGAACGTATAAGCTTTCTATGAAGAACGATTGTTTTGTGATGAATAAATCAAGACATGAGTCCTTCCTCATGGGTGGTGATTTTATCTAGAATGCACCAATGTTCCCCAAGGATAATGGGGAAGCATTATCCCTTGTTGTGGAAGATCTGTTCTAATACAAACTTTGATTGTGTCTGTTGTATTCATATTACCGTATTACTATGTTGTCTTATAGTTGCGTTTGGCTTGATATAGATTTGGGTTGCTGTATGTAATTTTGATTATTTAAAATAGAGACATCTGATAATTTGATTCATCAAACTCCTTATATTAACTCTATCTGGTATTGCAATTGTGCTTATTGCAGTTGGAAAATTTACCTGCGATGGTTGCCGGAGTGTGGTCTGATGACAACAATATGCAACTTGAGGCCACTACTCAGTTTCGTAAACTGTTATCGATAGGTTTGTCATGGACCATTATTTTTAATTTATGGATTTTTATCTCAATTCCCAATAGACATATATTATTTTTCAGTATCATTGTTTCTGTACATGTTTAATTTAACATGTTTTCTCTAACCAGAACGCAGCCCTCCTATCGAAGAAGTAATTCAATCTGGTGTTGTTCCTCGTTTTGTTGAGTTCCTGGTGAGGGAGGATTATCCTCAACTGCAGGTGAGGAGAAAACAATATATGATATGTCATTTTTTGACTTCATTTGATATGCAGAAGCATGCACACAAAATTTTATGCATGTTATGCAATTAAATCTATCATATATCTTGTAGTTTGAGGCAGCTTGGGCTCTAACCAATATTGCTTCGGGAACATCTGAACACACAAAAGTGGTGATTGATCATGGTGCAGTGCCTATATTTGTGAAACTTCTTGCATCTCCTAGTGATGATGTTAGGGAGCAGGTATGCTTTTCTAAAGGGTGGTTGCTAAATTTGTTGTTTGATATACTATATCTACTTCATGATTACTCAATTTAGCGTATTATACTAGTGTCTTCATTCAATTTGGTGGTTGTAAGCGTTTAACATGGTTTTTTTCTGTGCATATAGGCTGTATGGGCACTAGGGAATGTTGCTGGTGATTCACCCAAATGCCGGGACCTTGTACTCGGTCAAGGTGCGTTGCTTCCGTTGCTGGCCCAGCTAAATGAGCATGCCAAGCTATCTATGTTGCGCAATGCGACATGGACACTTTCCAATTTTTGCAGAGGGAAGCCCCAACCTTCTTTTGATCAGGTTGGTTTGTGTAACTGTGGTGTGCTAATGAGCCACATATTTTTATGTATATATCCTCTTACAGATTAGTTGTGCCTTTTAAACGACAACTGACACTCTCATAATAACAATAAACTAAACAGTAGTGCCATTTGCTATTTTAATTTCCACTTTCAGCTGTGATGGACATTTGCTTATTTCTTTTGACAGACCAGGCCTGCACTTCCGGCTCTTCAGCAACTTATTCATTCGAACGATGAAGAAGTTTTGACTGATGCTTGTTGGGCACTTTCATATCTTTCGGATGGTACCAATGACAAAATTCAAGCTGTAATAGAAGCAAATGTATGTCCCAGACTGGTTGAGTTATTGAAGTGAGTATGGTAAATATTATAGAACTTATGACACATTTAAGCCTTTTGGTTTCTTATATTTTTGTTATTTGGATCTTTGGGTGTTTCAGTCATCCTTCTCCTTCAGTACTCATCCCTGCTCTACGTACAGTTGGAAACATTGTTACTGGTGATGATATGCAAACTCAGGTACCGGTTTGAGACTACCTTTAGCATAGTAGGCTGTTAAGATTTTGGTTTTTACCAACTTTAACATAATTATTATTTTTTTTGCATGTGCAAAATATGTAGTTTAAGGAATGTCATCCAGTGTACTATCCAGTTTGCTTTCCTTCTTGACCAGGGAATTTTTATGAGAAATATATTTGACTACTAAAAACAAAGGTTAGAATGGTGGTTTTGTGGTAAATTGTTTTCCAGTTTTACAGTCACCCAAAAGTAAAAATATATGTTTTACTTTTTAAGCAACTTTGTTAAAGGTAGATTTGTGAACATTGTTTTTGGCAAACACTTAAAAAGAAATGTATTGACAATTATTGGAGAATGGAGGGAGTTTACTTATGTAGGAGTCTAGGAGTTTAATTGGGGAGTTTACTCATAAGATGATAGTTTTTTTTTCCCGGATACCTCATATTTGGTTGGAGGCTTAACAGCATGACATGAGTGTTTCTCTATAGCTTATAAAAATTCTTAGTGCTGAAGAAGCGATTAGCCAGAAATTGACACACTGCAATTATCTGGGATGGAGGGAGCAATATCAACTTTCTGCAAACCATATAACAAAGTGATCATTGTTATAGAGGCCTCTGACAGTGTCACTTCATTTGCAGTAGGCACGTTGAAGCCTCAATAAATTGTTTTATTGTAATTCATCATTGTGGAATTAAATAACCATTCGTCTGCTGACATGTGATTGCTCCTTGTTTTTATGATATGGTTCATATGTATAAACTTTATATAGATTACGTGTCTTGCAATCATACACTTGTATATTTGATAATTTTAAGAGCTTATTTCTTTGTACATTGCTGTTGAAAAGATCAATGAATTGATGCTAGCAGAAATAGAAAGGGAAGTTCAGAGTCTTCTGACTTCTGATATGTGTTCACTTAGCATTTCTTTTTTGAGATTGAAATATAACATTATATAAGTTGACAAATTTCGTTGGCATTTGTATGTGTTTTAGTATATCATCAATCATCAAGCATTGCCTTGTCTACTGAACCTGTTGAACAACAATCATAAAAAGAGCATTAAGAAGGAAGCTTGCTGGACCATCTCAAACATCACTGCTGGCAACAAGGAGCAGATTCAGGTAAGATGCTTGCTTGCACTGGACTTGTTCATTTCAATGGCCTAAAATAAGAATATTAACCTTGTTACAATTAGTTGCGTCTCCACTAATGAGTTTGCTTGTGTTTCTACAGACTGTAATTGAAGCAAATATCATCAGTCCTCTTGTTCAGTTGCTTCAGAATGCAGAATTTGACATTAAGAAGGAGGCTGCATGGGCTATCTCAAATGCTACATCAGGTGGAAGTCATGACCAAATTAAGTAAGATTCTTTCTTGTGGACTGCCTTTGTCTTTTTCCGTTGTTTAATCATTGGTTGAGTGTTGATATATTTTTCTATACAACAAATTCAGGTATCTAGTTAGTCAAGGATGCATCAAGCCGTTGTGCGACCTACTTGTCTGTCCTGACCCAAGAATTGTGACTGTTTGTCTAGAGGGGCTTGAGAACATACTGAAGGTTGGGGAAGCTGATAAAAATTTGGGGCGATCAGGAGATGTAAATATGTATGCACAAATGATTGATGATGCTGAAGGTCTGGAGAAGATTGAGAATCTACAGAGTCATGATAACAATGAGATATATGAGAAAGCTGTAAAGCTTCTCGAGACATATTGGTTGGAGGAGGATGATGATGCAATGCCACCGGGTGATGCCACTCAGCCGGGTTTCAATTTTGGAGGTGGTGATGTTTCTGTTCCCAATGGTGGATTCAACTTCAACTGATTGAAGGTAATATAAATAATTTGTTTATTGTCTCTCATTTTTAAAAAAAATTACTTTGCTATGTTTGAGAAATTTATCCAACCACCTAACTTGTTTGTAAACCCACAAAATATGATTAATATAACAAACTAAATTATCTGTATGAAATTTCGTTTCCAGGTCATTCTACTTGAAGTTAGAGTCGGTCATTTATGGTGCGCGTAGTGTTGGCTGAAAGTCGGGCATCTGTCTGTTTTGTATGGAGAGAGCTTGGCCGAATAATTTATAGTGTGGTTGGAGTTTTATGAACTGGATCAGGTTTCTTACCAATCAATAGCAGTGAAGTGCTGATGAATTATGTAAAAGTAATATGTTGTTATTTATGGGGAAGCTTTTGACAAATTAAATTGGGATTTATAGAATTTCGATTTTCCCCTACACTTGTATTTCTTCATTGGTCCAAATTCTTTAGACGTGCTTTTTTATATCTGTTTACTTTTCGTGTGTTTTTTTTTTATAAAAGGTGGTTATTACTAGTCCGTAGCTTTATGCACTTCCATCTTCCAATTGTACTTTTGGAATGCAATTATTTTTGTTTAGGAGCATGTATTGCAACCAAGTGGTCTGTAGTAGTCTTCATAAGCCTAACTCAAAGCCATTTATCTCAAAATAGCTTAAATTCGGTTTTGATTTAGCCTTGCGGAGCGGCAGTCGGTCTGAAATTTTAAGATAAATGGTATTTATATGAAAACGTAGGCATTTTTTATTGCCTTTCTAGCCTATCATATTATATAGTTTATAGGGTTAATATCGAAAAAGCTCACTAAACTTTTCTTTCTTTTCCAACTGTTAAAGTCCCTAAGCTTATTTAAAAGTATATATTTTTGATTGACTACCGGATTAACCGATAAAACACAGCTGATAAAACAAAAAGTTTAAAGTACTCTTGAGTTTTTCCATTCCTCCAATTCTTTTTTAAATTTCTCTTAAACCTGTACCAATACTAATTACTAAACTCATCAACAAACCAAACGCATCCTAAATTCGGTTTTGAATTAGGCTTGCGGAGCGGTAGTTGGTCTGAACTTTTAAGATAATTGATAAAACAAAAAGTTTATAAACTTAATCACTAAAATATAAAAGGATGATGAGTTTTTTTCTAACATTAATCAAGTAAAAAACCTAAAGTACTTGTTTGCTAACAATTCAAACTGGTTAAATATACATTTTTGAATAAGACAAATATTTTAGGAATTTGAACAATATGAATAAAAGTTAAAAGACTTGATCATGAAAATAGAAAAAGTTTGATAGAATTTTTTCAGTATTAACCACAGTTTAAACTTCAGAATCCAACGTTAGGTGTGAATGTTCCATACTTCAATTTAAACATAAAAAAATACAACAGAAGATAACAAGGGTGACCAAAAGCGCCAACCACATACTTTTAGTGTAGGAGAAACTTTACCCCTAAACTTCGCAAAGGTTTTTCATCTCATAAAAGTAAAGGTTTATTATTTAAAAAAACCCAACATCTTTTCACGTTTTTTGCGTTTTCGTCCCTCCAAGTTATTTTTTTCTTTTTGGTTTAGTGAAATTTGAACATTAGACCCCGATTATAATTTGTGAACCGGGTTTTTAAAAAACGAAAAACCGGGTTCTAATGTCCAAATTCTACTAAAACAAAAACAAAAAAATTAACTTGAGGACTTTTATGGAAAAAATAACATGGAGAGACGAAAATGCAAAAAACATGAAAACATGTTGGTTTTTTTTTTCATAATAAACCCTAAAAGTAAAGAAAAAAAAAAAAGCAAGCTCGTACGTCGAAAAAAAAAAAAGATACACACCAACTAATTTAAGCCGAAATATGGGAAAACGGATCCAGCCTTGCCATTCTTTTGGCAGCCACATCTTTCCACACCAAAACCCACATCATTGCTGCTCGAATCTTGCACCACCGTCCCCTGGGCGATGATCCATCCCTTAAGAAACACAATTCAAAATCAGACGATACAAAATCCATAGTTTCATCGATAGGTCCCTTTGCCTCCCATGTTAATGTTCCACTGTGTGCAAGATCTAACTGAAGACCAGATGGCATACCTGACATTAGATACCCACCTGGGCATCTTTCATCGTATGAAAAATCAACTTCCATTTCACCACTATCATCCAACCCGTTGCTATACGAGTGT
The DNA here is from genome assembly GCA_020465985.1 of Centrapalus pauciflorus. Lineage (NCBI taxonomy): Eukaryota > Viridiplantae > Streptophyta > Magnoliopsida > Asterales > Asteraceae > Centrapalus > Centrapalus pauciflorus. Next base: position 99,898 of record JAANYP010002918.1, on the reverse strand, counting down.
GAGGCTGTCTGCATAATTTGCATTTGATCTGTGTACAAAATAAGGCTTTATAAGCAAAATGGGGTACCGATATCAAAATCTAAATATCTTATAGTACTGCAAGCTAATGCGAGGCTCGTTTACTATATAAGGAACCAAAAAGCACGGGCGGATCCATAAATTTTAGTTATCGGTGTCACTTTTTAGAGTAAATTTGAAACTTAAATTTTAAAAAAAAATTTCTAAGACAAATCGGTCACCGGAATGGATTGCCAACACAAATTTAACAAATAACAAAATTTTTGGGGTTTTTTTTTTAAAGATTTTGGCTGATTATTTGCTTCTTCTTTATAATTCTATTGTGCTTTTTTTTCCCCTTCTAAATTTTTATAATTAAAAATCAGTAATATTTCAATACATGTGGGTAATAAAAACAACAAATATAAATTATATATGTATATAATACGTTTACATATTTTTCGTAGGTGTCACTAAAAAAAAAAGCGTAGGTGTCACTCAAATTTTGATACATACGTAACTCAGTATTTTGAAAATTTATAGGTGTCAAGTGACACCCATCGGTATACACTACATCCGCCACTGCCAAAAAGAATGGAGAACTTGTGCAAAGGAAGCATGAATATGGAGTAATATTGTAATGTTAACCGACTTGTACATGAATGGTTCCACGCAAACGAAATTAATGTTTATGTACCTTGGGGTGGAAATGGGATCTTAACATCTTGCATGTCTAAATTAGCAGTTCTAAGGTCGCCATGCAGGTTGACCGCTAGCACTGGGGTTGCAACCGCTGATAGATCATCGATTGGTACCATGTCATCCAAAGTTTTGTAAAGTTGCTGCTTTAAAGATTCCACCACATGCTGTGAAACATAAGTTGAATGGTACATTATACAACGAGGATCGACTACAATTGGTTCACTAGAAAAAGCAAATAATTATAATTTATGAAAGAATGACACAGTATGAAAGGGCTAATTGTTAAAAATAGAAACAACTTTGTGCAATTTTAACATTTATAACAACATTATTTATTTTTTATCATTAATAGCATCAACTTTTACATTTTTTTTAATCATTTATAGCAAAATTTTAAAAAGTTGTTGCTATAAATGATAAAAAGAATACAAAAATGATTGCTATTAAGGATACAAAATACAAAAGTTGATACTATTAGTGACAAAAAAATAAATAATGTTGCTATAAATGATAAAAAATTCCAAAAGTTGTTACTATTTTTAGTAATTGGCCCCAGTATGAAAATATGAAATACGAACCATCTGCACTTCATCAAGTTCATTCATGGAAAGATGATTTTCGCCATCAAAAGTTGCACCCACAACTCGCAAAATGGAATTGAACAAAATCCCTAGTCCATTACAGCAATACATGTACACCTTGTCGTCTAAAACACAATCATTGGCATGCTTGATAATTGTCTTCCATTTGTTGTTATTGGGACCGCCAAGTAGCTAAATTATACAAATCAACATTATAGCAACTTATCCATGAAAAGTTCATGAAAATTCTGCTGCTACATATATGCAAATAAATAAATAAATAAAAACGAATACGGTACCATGCATAGTGAGGACTCATTAGTAGCATAGACTTGCAGGAAGTCTTTCACAGTATATATTTTGCGTGACTCCCCCAACCGTTTTTGCAAAGCACCATCTTTTGCTATCTTTTCCAAGCGCCAGATCTCATCACCCAAAAATGGAGGATGGTGTTTCTGGTATGCTGGATCAAGAAAGTAAATGTTAGTGATGATGATCCATTTATCAAGAAAACCACGATGAATTTAAGCTGCTGGTATATTATAATCTGGGGTTCTTGACTAGGTTATATCTATGATCTATCTGATGAGAGTAAGACATTTGCTGATCTTGGTTTCTTGGTCATGTGCAAAAATGATCATGGTGCATTTTAAAGTGATTTAGATAAAAAGTGCAGACATTCGATTATTGCAAATAAAGTACCACAACATCCCTGCATATGTTTTTATGGTGAAGTTGTGTTATATTATTATTACTAATTCAGAAATGAATATTCTTAAACCACTATTACAAAAGTGTATAAATTTGCAAATTATAATACAAAAAGAACCAACAGTAAGGGCTCATTTGTTTTTAAGTGATTAGACGTCTAATGTCTTATTACGTCTGTTTGATAAAGAGAATGTTAAATTTCTATTGACCAAATTAGAGATTAGAGACAATTAAGATATTAGACATTAAATCAAACATTGCCTAAGATATGAGTTTTAGAATTTTACTTTAGAATTATTCCCTCCATCCTGTAACAAGTGTGACATCTGACCCTACATCCACATTATTAGAAGCTGTTGACTACCACAAAAATGTATTAAGTTTTTTGGTATATTTTGTGGACCACCTTGTATGTCATGTCATAATTCTTTGGAGTCCAAAGTAGTAGTATTTCAAATATTGTTCACTGAAATCAACAAGTTCATATCATTTTCAGGTCCATCTATTCTTAATCCATAAAAATAGAAAGTAAAACCTAATAAAGTTAATATCATTTTCTAATTCCCCTTAACAAACACGAACATTAAATAGAACTTTTGAAGCATGTTAATATGACAATTGGAGGCACAAGGATAGATGCATGGTCAAAGAATTCACAATTCTGTAAAACTCCGCAGGGAAAGTTGTGTCGGACAAATAGGTATGAAACTAAGAATAGTTGCTAACTTTCACATATTCAGTTGAAGAGAATTAAAACATAGACAGTCGAAAAGAAGAATAAAAGATAGGAGGAGGGCTTACACTCTCCTCGTTGATCTTTTACCATGAACGCCTCGCTTCTTGCTTCTCTAATTCTGACTCCACCAGTTGCATTTTGGGCTTTTGCCCCTAACCTAAACTTCCTACTCCTCCTCCAGCTTGAATTATCGGTGAAAGATACATTGCCTAGATCTGCTAAACCATCTTTCAGAGTCAGTACCAGCTCCCCTGTCAGTAATGGTCTTTTGCCGTCTCTTGCAACTATAATTTTCGCATCAAAATCAGTCTCAGACCAATCTTCATGATCATCAGCAGGAAAATCACCATCAAGAGGAACAATCAATATCTTCAGTGAAGAAAACGGTCCAGATGATACAATATTATTAGAATTAGCATCAAATAACACCAGTTTGATAGCACTATTATCCTCAGATTCTATCCTGCTGCCAGTGAAAAATGTATGACGTAGACTGGTCTGAAAACGAAGCTGCAAGTATGTCGTACTACGTGATTCAAGCGCATCAAAAGGAGATCTATATAACAAGAAAGAAATGCAGAATTATTACAGATGCCAAATAAACGAAGAGTCTATTTTCTATGCACTGTTGGTGAACTTTTTATACAGGTAGCTATAAAAACTTCAAACATCTATTAATGTATTCATTCAGTTCTTTTGTCTCTTTGATTTACAGTTGATGCATGATGTTGAATCGAAAAGTTAGTGAAAAGTAGCAAACATATAAAGAACACAAGATAATCAAGAGTATCCATTCAGCTCTAATACTAGCCAGATTATATACAGACACAGAGGAATGCCCTAAACAAAACACACACATAAGATCAGTGACAAATAATAGATTCTGAACCATAATTGTCAATCGAACCATTAATTCATGATTAGCGTATAATGCTTTGAATCAATGTTAGAATGCATTTGAAGGCCAAAAAAAAAAAACAGACAAATCAACATGAATCAGCAGTAATGATTTATCAATTTTTTGTCGGTGGCTTTTGCCAATTCAACTTTGATTTAATGATTAATCAATGATTTTGTAACTACAATGTTAATAACGAATCAAGGGTTCGATTGACAAATTATGATTCAATATGTGCTAAATATCGCATTCTCACTGGATCCTTCCCTCTATGTGTGTGTGGTTGTAGACTCATATTATGCTTAAACTTATAGAATGATCATAAACAATGTGTGCAGATAACAGTTTATGCCCCATGAAAAAAAAAAAATCGAGACACAACCTTTGCAATGTACCAAACTTTTGAAATGCAAGCTGTATTCCGTCTCGCACCTATAAAAAACACATGTTAACTTTACTTAGTATAATGATACTGTGATTAGCAAATGACAAGGTCAAAAAAAGTCATCAAGAAACAGCAGGCAGCGCAATTAAACATTCTGGACCATCAATAAGTTCAAGAAAGACTTGGCTTGTTAACATGAAAAAATACGTCAACAGAAAAAGAAAAAAAAAAGATGAAAATTGCTCATAGTATTGCGAATGAATAAAAGCAAAGAAGGCATGGTAGTACCGATCGTCGAATTAATGGTTCCAAAGTTGCCTCTAATTCTTCAGGAGAAAACAGCTGGTTCACATTTCTAGCATTGCTGCAAAGGAAACAAACACAAATGTCAAGAAGATACACAAAAACTAAAACTCATATAAGCAGTTCTACGAATTCTGAATCGCTCACTTTGAAGACCCAACCCCCTGTGATTTCTGATTAGAAGATCCAGAACCTTCCCCTTCCTCCTCACTAAACGGTCGTTTCATTTCATCAAGCAATTATTAAACTACAACTAATTTAGGAATCAAGTGACATAACTGTAAACTGCCCGAAAACAATCTTATAGGTTCAGAGGAAATGGTTGGAAGGTTATTTGAAACTTCCAAGTAAATCAAGCTTTATATTTGCTGCTGAAATGTGGGTGCGCACTGTCCAGGAGGGTGTTGGTTTCTCATATAATTTTATAAAAAATCAAAAAAACTGTTGGATCCATCACCATATCATTTTCTTGTTTTTAGTTTAAGACACAATCTATGTATCTGACACACATGCCTTGTCAGCAAGATTGCTGAAATTAATACTCTTACCGATAATTAAACAATTAAACTCCCATAGTTTACTAGAAATTAATATTCTTAACAATGATTAATCAATCAAATTCTCGTATCTTTTTGACTTACTAGACACACCCTTTTAAGTTTTAATTGATTACTACTTCAATTTAACACTGAAACTAAAGTCAATAACCAAAGTTTTAAGTTTTAATTCATGCAAACTATCAAATTTGATATATCATTACGATAACGTATGTGGGTGAGGTTAAATTTGCAAGAATCAAAGTTATAAATTCAACTATACACAAAATGGAAGTGATTTGGGTAATTGGTTGGTTGATGATAACCGTTTTGTGATATAATTTAATGTAATGTGGGGGTCCCAGTAACTGGAATTAAAAAAAAAATGGTGAAAAAGAAGAGGCAGAGGACGTAAAACGCGTACCTGATGGAGGAGGATTCGATTGTTAGGGTTTTTACGAGGAAGTTTGGAGGAAATTGCAGAGCCGCGTAGGAAGGAAGTGTTTGAAATTCAATATTTTGGGATTTTGCGGTCACCTGAGAGAAGTCGTCGTCTTCAAATTTTTACGAACCATACAAGAAAGCCGAGGATGCTGCTGTATAAATTATTTACAGCCTTTTTCTTTGCTGGGACGTTTTAATAACATTTTTATTTAAGAAAAAACCAACATATTTGATGTTTTTTTTTGTTTACGTCTTTTTATGTTTTTTTTATAAATATTTAAGTTATTTTTTTCTTTTTTTGGTTTAGCGAAATTTGGACATTTAGTAAATCGGTTTTTTAAAAACTGAAAAATCGGGTTCTAATGTCCAAATTTTATTAAACCAAAAAGAAAAAAAATTAACTCTATAACATTTATGGAAAAAAATAACATAGAGGGACGAAAACACAAAAAAAAAGTAAAAATGTGTTGGTTTTTTCATAATAAACCATTTTACTTATTTACTTATATAAACTCATCATACACTTTTAGAATATTTTTTAGATGTTTTTTAAGGTAAAATTTGTATTTGTTGTGGAATTTTGGTTAAGCAAATAGCAACTTTTCATTTTTTTAAAAAAAATATTTATAGCAATGTTATTTATCATTAATAACAGCTTTTAAATCTTTTATCATTAATAACATCAAGTTTTATATTTTTTAATCATTAATAAGAACTGTATATGCAACATAACTTCATACAAACCGCAAGGATCATTTATGTAATTTGCTCTATTTCATAAGAAAAATATTGCTATTAATAACAAAAAATAAATAATGATGATATAAATGCTAATAAAGCAAAAAGTTGTGTTGCTTTTAACAATATTTTTGGTAATGATAAAGATCAAATTAAAATAACTTCTGTAATTACACTAACTTAAATGTGATGAAAAATACAATAATCTGAATATAAAAAAAATACTTTGATGTTTAGTAACATAGACTTTGTCAAAATTCACAAAGTTAATTTGATCTTTTGTTTGTTTTTCATTAAGATGTTCTGAAAAGGGTCTAAAGTCTAAACTTCAAATCCAGAATAAATTAAGATTGTTTGTTTAGTTTTGGAGTTAAGAGATTAGTTTTAGAGTTAAGAGATTATAACATCTGAATTTACCTCTTAATTTTAAGAGGGAGGCTTGAGTATGAAAATAAATTAAAAGGTTTCTTTTTTTATTTTTAGTTTACAAACCCTAAAACTATTTATTATATTAATTATCATATTTTAGTATTTCTAATAGTAATTACTTATTGTAGTGTAAATTTAATTTGTAGCCTAAAATAAACCAATCATATATAATAATGCATTTAATTAACCCTTGTTAATAGTACTTTAACATACTACATAGTATGTATATGTACTTGAAAACATGGAATTTATAGTATACATATGCATGAAATCTACTATTACTATTAGTGGAAAGTATCAGTCTATTAGGACAACGTGGTTATGAGTTAGATTTTGCTCTATGTTTTACATTGTTTTAAAAAAAAAACTAGAAAATGGTGTCGAAAAACTATGTATTTTTGAGTTTATACACATTTATGTAGTATTTTTTTGTGCACATTTGGTAAACTTTTAAAAATGTTTCAATTAGATAGTTGAGTGACCTGAAACCAACATCAACCGGTCACATGTTTACATGGATGATTTTTTCAAGAAAATGACATCCAATAGTTATGTACTTTTAAATTTGTACACATTGATAGTCAAACTTTTAAAAACGTTTCAATTAAGTAGTTGGGTTACCTGAAAATCGATACAAACAGGTTAATATGCATATGCTGACATATTTTAATGATCTAGAATTAAAAACCTTAAAACTATAAAAGAATTCGTAAACAAAATATGTTTCAAATTTATAAGTTATGCTTTCATTTTATAACAATATATTACAACATTAATTTTCATAACCTAAACGTGATATGTATCAAGTGAAAATGATATGTTTTGAATTTGATACCTACCCTGTTTAGAAGTCATTTTATAGTTTATGAAGAAAAAAAATTACATTAGAATGTTTTTAATTATATGTTATAAACATGTCCATATGAGCGTGGTAACCGGTTGTTATCGAAATTCAGGTAACCCAACTACCTAATTTAAACATTTTTAAAAGTTTGACTACTAAACGTGCACAAAATACAAGTACACAACATAAATGTGTACAAACCTTAAAAGTATATAAATAAAATACTAAAAAATAAATATGTTTATAAACTAAGTATATAAACTAAATATAATAAAGAATAAAAAACAATTAAATGAAATAAAATTTAGACTATAAATGGACTTAATAAAACCACAGGGACTAAAAACGTCATATAGAAAAGGTTAAAATGACCATATTATAAAAATTAACTGTAGAGTTGTTAAGTTTAACGGTACATTGAATAAACCCTAACAAATTAGCAATATAGGTACAAAAAATGACATTATTAAAGTTCAGATATGGAATCCAATTAAACCATCAAACCCCATGAAAAATTTTAGCTTTTGTCAAAAGTTTAAGTATTAAAATATAATAAGTAAAAATAGTATAAAGATAACTTTTAAAATTTAACACTAGTCAAATGGTTAAAGAACAAAAACTGTAATAAAATCTTAAAATTAAACTATCGGTGTAATAAATGACGGTCTAGAACTAAATTTATAATTTTCATCAAACAACGTTAATTCAATTTGTAATTTATCCTCAAAACTATGAGGATTCTCTTTGAAAGCAAATGAATTGCTCGGTAGTGATCAATAGTCACAGGGGCAAATTCAATCATAAAAAGAAAGCAAACAACCAATTAAGTCGTGCGTGAATTATGATCATGAATTATACATCTGATTTTGTTTAAATAAAAATCAATATAACAATTATGAAGTTATCATTATTATTTGCTTACGAAGTTAATCAATAGTTTCCAATCCTTTTTGATAATTTATTTTAACTTTATACTTATCATTACATACATATGTTATTACTTTTTATATGTATACATTTATATAAGACAAAATGTAATGAAAATCAACAAAGTATCATATTTTATAGGGTTTAATATGAAAAAAAAACCACATTTTTATATTTTTTTGCGCTTTACTCCCTCCGTGTTATTTTTTCATGAGAAAATCCTCAAATTATTGTTTTCAATCCGGTTTTCGAAAAAGTTTGGTTTTTTTTTATAATCAACTCTGACTTTTTCCACAAAAAATCAACATGTTTTCACTATTTTTCTCCGATAAGTCCACAATCTTGAAAACTTTTTCGAAAAAATAAAGAAAAATTCCAAAAATGACAAACAAATACATAACTTAAGGATTTTATTGGTTAAAAATAACACGGAGGGACTAAACCGCAAAAACGTGGAAAACATGTTGGTTATCTTCATATTAAAAAAACTTTAAATTTTAATTAAATAAAAAAATAATGATATAATATTTGTGAAATTTAACTATTAGAGTCCGATTGTAAACCAGAAGAAAAAAATTAACTTGAAAACTTTTCTGGCAAAAAATAACGCTGAGAGACGAAAACGCAAAAAACGTGATAATATGTTGGGTTTTTTTCGTAATAAACCCAATTAAAAACTAAAGCTTTAATATCCAAACAAAAAATTGTTTTAATAAACATTAATTTTAGAAAACAAACGTAATAGTCAAATGCATTACTACAAATCATTAACTACTATATATGGCAACCTAAATAGTTGCTCATTAAATATCTTTTTTAATAATTTTATCTTTCATTAAAATATAGGGTATTGTGAAATCAAGAATTCAAGAAATAATAACTTTTAAAGGAATATACCTCTTTGATTTCTTCTACACAATATGCTTTCTTTTAATTAAAAAGGTATCATTTATATATGTTCCACATAGAAAGGGATTTCGGAAGAAAGTTCCTTAATTGACCATCAAAATCTTCTTTTCGACTGAATTTTAGTAGCTGAAGCTTTTGAAAGCTAAAACTTTTTAAAAAAAACTAGAGCTTTTAGTTTTATAAATGTGTTTGGTAAATGTAGCTGTAGCTGTTGTTTTTAGTATTAAATTACGTAAAAAAACATTAATATTAATTAAAGGTGGTAGTTTAGGATTAACAGGATGGTAAAAAAGTAAATATGTTTGACTAAAAGCTCCAGAGCTTTTCAAACGCTACTTCTACTAGCGTTTTACAAAAAGAGTTTATTTTTAAGAAAATGAAAGCTCTATGTTTACTTCCAAACAAAACTTTTATTTTTTAGTAGAGCTTATTAAAAACAAAAGCTCCTAAAAGCTCTCTACCAAACATAGCCTAGGGATGTTAGAATTTACATTTTGAAAAACTGAATTTTATAAAAATGTTGTAAAAATAACTTTAAATTCAAAAGCTTGTAAAAGATGATTAAAAAAACTACGTCTTTTGTGTGTTTTGGATACTAAAAGACAAATTTACAACTTAAAAATGATTTTGTCTGTCAATTACTTTTGTATCTTTTTTTATGTTTCCAAAACACAAAAAACTAATAATTATGATCAGAACGTAAATCCAAACACCCTTTTTATTAGAAAGCCATGTTTTTGTGGACAAACATTTCAATTATAAAAAACCTTGGGGAATTAACACAATATACGTTAAATCAACGCAAACCATTTCATAAAAATCTCACCAGATGTGTTCTAAAGATAGAAAACCATAAATTTTCAAATCTTCACTTCAATAGTTGATGATGTCTTACCTTTAATTTAAACTCTATTTAAAACTTGAGCTCTTTATTTCCTTTCTATGAGCATGAGAGGAAAAGGACGTGAAGTCTATTTCGTATCGTTGAGTGAGCACGAAGATCTCGACCAACAATGTCATTAGGGAGGCCCACAAAAATGGTCTTTTAGCATATCGGTATTAGTTTGCAATAAAAACTATTGTTAAATCCATGTCCACTCTACTTGAAAAGTTTGACACGAATACAATTATACAAACATACACAAAAATTAATGGTTCAGGAATAGATTAACACAATATTAACATGAAAGCCTACCTACAAGTGAAGAAATAGTTAAACAAGTCAAACAAAAAAAAATGAATTGACACCTTACACAATAATATTAAATTAAAAACAATCATAAAAGTTCAACATATGTTGAAATCTTTGTTGGTAAATTTTTTGGTTGAAAGACTAAATTGCTAAAAAAAATAAAAGTATGATGCTTTTTACATATTTTTCTTAAATGAAGATCTAACAAATACGTGTCATGTGTGACATTTGAATTGAACAACCGGTTAAACATTTGAAATCAATTTAATTAAATAAATTTTTGTACAATTTTTTAAAATTATAAGATAAAGATTTTGGTTAGAATCTTTTAACGTATAATGGTTTATTTTGAATAATTTTTTCTTAATAATAATAATAATAATCATGATAATAAAATAAGTTAGTAGAGATTAAAGTTCATACCCTAGAATCGTATATTGAGAAAAATGATTTAGATTTATCTTTTATAGAAAAAAATGATTAAAACCCAGTTAAAATATATGTATACTATGAATAATAAAAAAGGTACATGTACTATATCAATAAACTTAAAAAAAGTAAACAACTGTTGTATAACTTTAGTCTAAAAAAAACCAGATTATTAATAAGTAAAATGACAAAAAAAAGAAAAAAAAGAGAGAGACGTGGAAGATGAGACTGGTTTGTTGGAAGGGAATGAGAAGGCCAGAAGAGAAGAGTATGTTGTTGCCATTTCTGGCAACAATATCAAGTGGGGCCATACCATCCATTGCTCGCTCTTTTTAGGGTTTTGTGATCTTCCTTCATTTATCCAATTTCACCCAAAATTTTATTTTGTAATTTATGTGTTCAGCTTCTTTACCCCCCAATTTGCAGAGACACACCTCTATTCTGGTTTCGCGAAGAAATTTAAGTAAGTTTGTATACTCTATCAATGTCAATTTGATTGTTAAATTTGATATTCCTTACTGGGTTATGTAATCGTTTCCTTGTGAAGTATTTCGTCTGATTTTAGCTGATTTCTGGAGGAAATATAAGAATGAGCTTCCTCAGTTTATATTTTTCATGGGTTTCAGTTTCATCTTAGGTTCGTCTGCCTGTTTGTTTATGTATAAGCATTTATTTATATATTTGTGTTTACATGTTACATTTGGTGTCGTCTAGACTCTTATCTTAGATTGTTCTTATTCTTGTAACTGACTATTGATTTTCCAGGGATAATATGTAAATGTCGTGGATATTGTATTCTTCCATCCAAAGTTATTTTCCTTGTTGTCGTTCCAGGGGTTGAATATTAATGATTTTTTAGTAAATAATCATCTTTGCATTACTATCATTGGTTATGGTTACATAAACCATGGAAGGAGTTCTTGGTGTCAACGGATGATTCTACTCATTATTCAATCTTTACCAGACCAAAGTCATGGAACACTCACATTTTATTCAAAGAAAAAAAAATATTTACAATTTATATGCAATGAAGGAAATTGGAACAGCAAAGAACAATTGTGTAGTCTATGTTGCATGAGCATGTTTTTGTAAATGTTTTGCGATATGTTTCCTGGAATCTACTCTGATCATTTCACCCTAATTAGAAGGCACAATCACAAACACACACACACACACATCACATAACATGTAAACTTTGCACGATAAAATTTGGTGAAATGTAAACTCAATGAAGAGAATTTGGTGTATATTGTGTGGGTGCGGGAAATAATATGAATAATGTGGACTTTTTTTCAAGTCTGGTTCTGTTTACTTATGCATACTTCTCTCTTGGTCTGTTTAGGAATACTGTATTGCAAATATGGGTGTTGATGACAGAACTCTCAATCTGTCATGTGGTGGTATGACTCACCAAGAATGGTCCATATGCCTCCATGCCTATTCTGACCTTACCAATGTTTCTCCGGTAGTGTTCTTATATCTTCTGAAAGAATGTTACATTTATGGTAAAGTTCATCTTTCCTCCTTTTAATTTGTTAGTGGTCAGCAAAGTCCTTTGTATATATATTTATGAGTAGCAAATTATGATTCTAGGCAATGATATAAGGAATTATAATTGCGAGTCTGCAGCTACCAAGTAACAGTTGGTATTTTCACTACAAATATTGCATATGGAACAGGTACATGCAAGGCAACTCCAAAGTTTTTTGCCCTCCAGCATCAGGTTCATCAAGCTTTACATAATACGCCAAGGCCAGCTGTGTTTGTTGCTCGTTGCCTCTCTGTATTGCCTGTATTTGAATCATATTGCGAAGGTTTTAGTCATCTGATGATAGCTGCTCTTCGTCGTCTTTTAAAAAGGGGGACCACTCAGGAAGACCTACTGGAAGCAAAACTGCTTGCTACTCAATTATTTATAATTGCTGTTCGTGGTAGTAAAATACACGATGACAGAATACTTGTGAAGATGCTTGAAGTTTTCGATATTAAACTTACAGATCTTGAGGGGACTATGTTTCACTCAGATGTGAAGAATGATAACTATGAAGACACAGCAAAAACCTTCATTGAGCAATTTATCTCTAAGCTGCTGGAATCTCGATCATATATGACAGCTGTCACTCTGCTAGAACATCTATGTATCCGTTACTCTGGAGAGTCTTTTCTTCATACAATGCTGGAAAACCAAGAATATAGAGCCGCGGAAAAGTGGGCGACATTCATGGGGAAGCCAATGCTGTGTGTACTAATCCAGGATTACATAGACCGGAAGCTGCTAAAACAGGCTTATGACCTGATGAAGAAAAACAATCTGCATGAAGAATTTCCAGAAGTATATCAAATGGGTAAAGAAAGGTAATTATATCGTCTGAAATTCTGAATCATTATCAGTTTTTTAAGATCTTGAATTTCCACGTAATCAACGGTGACAATGTGTTCAGTCATATTGCAGCTCACTTAAAAAGCTAGCAGAAAAAGGATGCTGGGACATAGCGGAGATGAGAGCAAAATCTGACAAGCAACTTCTTGAATATTTGGTAGGTAATTTCAAGTATTTCCATATTCTAGGTTTCTTAAGAATCGCATATTATGTAGATAAACCTTTCATGATAATGTTTGTTTATCTTATAATTATCCATTAAAGGTTTATTTGGCGATGGAAGCTGGTTATTCAGAGAAGGTTGATGAACTTTGTGATAGATACTCCCTCAATGATTTCATAAAGGCTAGAGGTGCTGACTGTCTATCTAGGCAATGTATTCTACTTGTTTCACCTGAAAAAAAATAACCTTAAGCAATGGTATTAAAAATTTTTCTGGGTGCTGTACAGAAGCTGAGGCAAGCCTTCCACATATACAGTATCTGCATCTAGATGAACTGGCAATAGATGACATCATTTGGGTTGATGAGCCCGTAGGTCTGCAAGAAGCAACATGTCATATTGAGGGATGCAAAGTCATTGGCCTTGATTGTGAATGGAAGCCTAATTATGAAAAGGGCAGCAAGACCAACAAGGTAATTAATGTGTATCTTTTGACAATCATATTTAACTCACAAGGGTTTTCTATGCACAACTGTTCTTTGCTTTTCTGTACATTGATAGTATATCATAAAATATCATGTTAAACAAGGGTTAATTAAAATGTATAGACACACTTCATACTAGAAAGGTTCCTGGAAGTTGTCTGTCATGCTTATCTTGATTTTGAAAATACATCTATGATCTATAAATAGTATTGTAAGCTAATTGAATAAGGCACTAAGTCTTATCATCAATAAAAAAAATTAGCTACCCGAGAATGTATTGGTCTATTGTTGTGATATTTATTCATTTAGTAATGATTAGAAATATTGATAGGATTTTTATTAGCCCTTGGATTAAGAGTACAAGAGATCTTAAGGGATTCAGATGTGCCACCTACATTATGTCTAGGCTTGAGGCATCAAGAATATTAGTATTATTAGTGATCAGTTGGACTTATTTGTTATTACACTTGATAACTTATAGAATTAGAAAAAAAAAAAAAAACTAGATTGAGAGAGAGAGAGAGAGAGAGAGAGAGAGAGAGTTGAGAATAATCTACAGAGTTTGAAGAAGGATGATGTAGTGGGGCAAAATGGAAGAAAAGTAAAGAAAATCCTTCTTGTATAAACAAACACACATGGACTGTGGTCCCAATTTATGCCACACTCTTTTACTTACTGTTTTGAGCAGAATATCAAAAAGTTGATTTAACAAAAGTATTCCAGAAACCGTAAACAAAGCAAAATAGAAGTTGTCTAGAACTTTGAACAAAGGCATGATCTTAGGTATATTAGAAACATATCAGGCATTCAGGCCGACTTGTTCAACAGCTTGACACATAAATTTTGTCTTTCCCAATTAAAGCAACAATAAATAATAGGCTTAAATACCCATTGTTATCACATAAGCCATACAGCTTTCATGAGAAAAAAACAGAAAGTTTCTATTTCAACACTGCTATAACCAAGAAGCAAGAAGTTTAAAAAAGAAAGACTTTATCACAAAGTGGGTACTAAAAATGTTGGTATTATGGAATGTATTTATATGGCAAAAGTACATGTTATAGGACTTGGAACTGAAGATCAGGGGGTTGTTTGGTTTGCAGTAAAAAATCACTATGAGATTGACTTTGAAAGTAGGCTGGTTTAGGAGGTATGATTGCTTGATAGAGGATGTTTGGTTTATGTTGTATATATGAATGGAAATATAAAACCTACAATCGCAATCACCACAGGGTCCAGAACCACTTCTACCACCACCACACCCATCTCTACCACCACCAATGGAAGCATGGGTTGAGTAAGAGAGTGGTAGGATATATTAGATAGGGTAAGTAAGGGTAGGGTAGGATTAATGAGGGGTGGGGGTAGGGTAGGTTAGTGTAGGGTGGGTGGGTGGGATAAGATGGGGGGTAGGGGTAGGCTAGATAGGCGGGTAGGGTAAGGTAGGGTTTGGTGTAGGGGATAGGATGGATAAGGTAGTTTTATGACTCGTTGACAACCTTAGATGATATGGATTATAAACCCAAGGTAAGAAGTGGGTATGATGGATCCTCATTCCTATGGTTTATATTACTATAGCCTCGAACCCGTAACCTTAAACCATACAAATGTTTATATCTCAAACTCATAGTTTCATACCCATACTCTTGATCCAAACACCTCCTAAGCCAAAAAATCACGGGTAAGTTGTTGTTCACATTGGAATTAAGCTTTTCACGTTTTCATTTCTGCCCGTTTCATTTTGAATATTTGCATGTAAGGATGGATTCATCGTATGTGTCAACGTTCATTTGATCAAGCTGAGCTTAAAATTTTTTTGTGTATATATTTATTGGTGAGGCTTTTTTCTTGAAGCAAGCATGCATAAGAAACAAATAAATAGAAGTTTACCTCGGTGGCAAGTGAAGAAAATTTTGCCTTTGTGGCTAGTAAAATTGGTCTCTATGTACTAAGGTTAACCTTCGTGGCTGATAAAGTCAGTCATTATAACGACTAAGGTTAGCCTATTGACAAGCAAAAGATAGGCATGGTGGCTAATTTTATAATTGCCTTTGTGCCTCGTAACATAAAGGAAATAAATGGGCATCAATTGAATGCGCTCATATTAATTTGTTCCGAGTACAAACAAGAAAGATATGCATGCATTTTATGCATCTACAGCAGCATTCAGCATTCAAAGCTGTTAAATTTTAGGATGTCCCTATGACATGTTGGTTTGTTTTCAGGAGTCACTGTTTGCAAGCTAAGGCATAGGCCATCTCAATTGGCATATAGATGTATGACCGAGAGAAACCTTTTTCTGATTCAACTAGGCCACACTTACTTTTGTTTCTCTTGTTATTTGCTATCTGTAACCAATCAATGCATCAAGGAGGTGGGCGGTCCTTTGATACATTGAAAATCTCTGTATAAGGACAAAAAGATGTGAAGGGAATATATAATTAATTAATTTTATTCATACACTAGTCATACATAATTTTTTTTCTTTATTAGTTGCACCGTTTTTGCATGGTACAGGTTTCCATCATGCAAATTGCTTCTGAGAAGATGGTCTTCATCATTGACTTGATAAAGTTGTCACATGATGCTCCTGCTGTCTTAGACAAATGCCTTGTCCGCATTTTTCATTCCCCTCGTATTTTGAAGCTTGGTATGAGGCACCTCAAGTGTTGGAAATAATTGTCACTTTTATTTTGTTTATATATATATTCCAAGTTTTTGATAATCACAATAATTAAATCCAAAGATTATTAATAATGCAGGTTATAATTTTCAATGTGATATGAAACAACTGGCTCAATCTTATGAAGATTTTGATTGTTTTAAGCACTTTGACATGCTACTGGATGTTCAGAACATATTCAAAGAAGCTCGTGGTGGCCTTTCAGGTCTGACAAAGGTAAATGAAAGAAACTTATCTTCATTTTATGAAATGTTTTTAAGATGTACCTTGGAAATGCATGATGAGAAATTTGTCTCTTCGCTTTTTGTTGATTTAAAATGGAACAGGAAGTATTAGGCGTTGGTTTGAACAAAACAAGAAGAAACAGTAATTGGGAGGAACGACCATTAACCCAGAATCAGGTTTGTCTTTTTGCACGGGATCACTTCTATAAATATTCTGATTTGGTGTTTCTACATTCAACAATCTTGGGTTTCTAAATAGTACATCATATCGAGCCTGAATACGCTTTCTCTGCTTTGATTCAGAACAGAACTAACACATTGCTCTGCTTTGAATCTAAACGCACATGCAGCTAGAGTACGCTGCTCTTGATGCTGCTGTACTCCTCCACATATTCCGGCATGTTCGCAGCCAATCACAGTCTACCGGTGTTTCAACTGAGCATACACAAATGGAGTGGAAATCTCACATTGTAAGTGGAACGTATTCTTTTGGTGGCGTACAAGTGTGCACAAAGTACAGTTTTGCTAATGGAAGATGTATATTTCATGCATGCAGATTTCTCATGTAGGTAACTCGACAAAGACCAAAAAGAAATTGAAGAGCAAGAAAGATTGTAATGCTGGAATCGGAGAATCTCATCAACCAAGTCAAAGTTAGTGTATACGATCAAAAACACAGACAGCAGTACAACTCTAGAAATGGTCTTGAATTATAATCTGTACATATTTTGATTATTAAATGCTATCAAAACGGGCGGTTAATCTCTGCTTTAATCTGCTGCATATTAGAGCTTGGTAATGGTGAAGGTAACTACTTACTGATCGACTTCAACACAACCTTATCTTGATGATTTTAGTCATTTTACAGACCTAAATTTGTGTGTACGTGTGTGCGCGCACTGTAGTTAAAGTTTACCTGTTTCTCAGTAAAGCAAAGGGTGCTATTCTCAATTCTCACCCCATAAATGTCTATTTCTACCCATCATTGTTACTATATTATTATAAATCAGTTTTTTTTATAATTAATTAGCCAATAGAAAAATGACAAATTTTACCATTTCACTTTTTAAGGTCAACTTAACCCTTTTTCTATCCATCATGGGTTTTAAATAGATTACCAAAAGGGCAAATAAAGTGAAAAGCGTTGGTCACCGAAAGAAAAAGGGTAACCGAGTTAAGTGATAAAGTGCATTGTGTTTTTCTAAATTTTGATTTATGCATATAATCACTACAAGAACATAATCCACATATTACAATTATTTTTCTAATAAAATAATAAATAAATGAAGATGAAGTGAATCAATAAATATAAAAGAAAGACTAAATTACATAAATGGTCCCTGTGGTTTATATGAAATTATGGTTTTAGTCACTGAAAGAATTTTATTACACCAGCAGTCCCTAAAATCGAAAAGTTGTAACATTTTGGCCCCTGAAACTAAAGTTCGTTAACTTGAGCCGTTAGTTTCAGGGGCATTTTTGTCTTTTTGACTTTCAAGGACCATTTATGTAATTTTCAAACTTTCAGGGACCATTTATGAAATTTTCATACTTTTCATACACATTTATCATTTCTTTCTTATTTATAATTTAATTATCCAACTATAACATTTTAATTTTTATTGCTTTTGTTTTAATCATTGATTTTTATTTATATGTTTATTGTTATTATTAATGTTATTTTTTTAAATATTACTATAATTATTTATTAAAGATTATTATACGATATACCTGGATCATTTTTTTTCAATTATTTTTTTTATTTAAGAAAATTAAAAATAAAAACTAGTTGTAGTTTTTTTCGTTCGGAAAATCTAAAATCGAAATGATTTATTTTTTTCTCCATTCAAAAAATTCAAAATAACAAAACGTGTTGATGTTTTTTTCGTTTGGAAAAAGAATATAATCAAAATGCTTCGTAGTTTTTTCATTGCAAATAATTAATAAAAATTCTAAATTCTAAATGGTTTGAAAAAAGCAAGAACTGGAATGGTTCGTTGTTTTGAGTCAAATAAATTAAATTCCAAATGGTTTGTTGTTTTTATTGAAAAATTTGAAATTGTATTGATTTTTTATCTACGTTTAATTAAAAGTCAGAATAGTTCTTTTGTTTGAAAAAAAAATCAAAAATCATAATGGTTTACCATTTATTGATCAAAAAAATTAAAATCAAAATGGTTCGTCATTTTTTTTTTGATAAAAAAATTAATACAAGATGGTTATCATTGTTTAAAAAAATCAAAAATTGTAATGGTTCATCATTTTTTGATCAAAAAAATTATCGAAATGGTTCATTGTTTATTTGATCTAAAAAACAATATTGGAGTGGTTCGTAAATTTTTTTTATCATTGTTTAATAAAAAAACGATGAACCATTATAATGAACCATTTAATTTTTTTGATTAAGAAACGATGAACCATTATGATTTTTGATTTTTTTTAAACAACGATAACCATCTTGATTTTAATGACGAACCATTTTGATTTTAATTTTTTTGATTAAAAAACGGTAAACCGTTATGATTTTTGATTTTAATTTTTTTGATAAAAAAACGGTAAACCGTTATGATTTTTGATTTTTTTAAACAAAAGAATAATTCTGATTTTTAATCAAACGTAGATAAAAAATCAATACAATTTCAATTTTTTCAATAAAAACAACAAACCATTTGGAATATAATTTATTTGACTAAAAAGCGATGAATCATTCCAATTTTTGATATTTTCAAACCATTTAGAATTAAAAATTTTATTAAGTACATGCAATGAAGAAACTACGAAACATTTTGATTATATTTTTTTTCCAAAAGAAAAAAGCTTCAACACGTTGTTATTTTGAATTTTTTTGGATGGAGAAAAGAAATAAATCATTTCGATTTTAGATTTTCCGAACGAAAAAACTACAACTAATTTTTATTTTTATTTTTCTTAAATGAAAAAAAAAATAATAGAGAAATATTTGGATTCTCAATAAATAATTGAAAAAAAAATGAATCAGGTATATCATATAATAATCTTAAAAAAATAACTATAGTAATGTATAAAACAAAAATAATATTAATAACAATAAACATACAAATGAAAATTAATGATTAAAACAAAAGGAATACAAAAATAATATGTTATATTTGGATAATTAAATTATAAAAAAAAAAAAAATAATAAATATATATATATATATATATATATATATATATATATATATATATATATATATATATATATATATATATATATATACACATAAATGGTCCCTGAAAGTTTGAAAATTACATAAATGGTCCTTGAAAGTTAAAAAGACAAAAATGCCCCTGAAACTAACGGCTCAAGTTAACGGCCGTTAGTTTCAGGGACCAAAATGTTACAACTTTTCGGTTTTAGGGACTGCTGGTGTAATAAAATTCTTTTAGGACTAAAACCGTAATTTCATATAAACCACAGGGACCATTTATGTAATTTAGTCTAAAAGAAAAAAAAAAGTTGTAGACAGACAAAGATCGTTGAAACACGAAATTCTCCTAGGTTAAAGTAATGGCTATATGTGGTGCAGAAGCTGTATCCTTTTAATGCCCATTTATTAACCCTGCCAGAATACTGGGCTAAAATGGTCTCAAGAAACTTTTTTAATATAAAACTGTAAAAAAACAAAACAAAAACTCTATATTTAGGGTGTGTTTGGTTGGTAAGATGTTCAAAACTTTTAGCAATTTGAATGAAAACCATGAGTTTTTTAATTTGAAAAACATATTTGAATACCATTAATTATTAAAATTAGAAAAACAAAATATTAGTGGGTGAGCTCGATACCCGGACCGAACCGGTACTGAAACCGAAATAAGATATGTGGAAGAACCGTATAACGAACTGCTTAATTTTATATGGTATCGGTTCGGCATAAATATTCTACCGAAACCGAAATAAGAGATTCGGGGTAAATATGTTACCGAAATTGTGAGTACCGAAAACCGATTTTTAACTAATTCAAAATCCGAGTACCGAACCGAATATATTAATTTGGTATCGGTCATTCTGTATCGGGTCAGGTTCGGGAAATCGGCTCTGTCGCTCACCCCTAGATGCCATGTAACAAAAGGCCTCAGCGGAATCCCGCCTGGCACCCCCTTTCAACATCCTGCTGAAAAATACACTTGATAGGTGACCAAATCGATAGAAAGATGGAGTGGAGGGAGTTTAGAAGATTATTAGTGGGTGACAGAATAAGAAAATGATTACTATGATGGTTTTAGTGAGATGAAAGACGAATGAGACATAGAGAAAAGCTGATGTGACATTGATATGACAAATCGAAAGATGAAATAATTACAATTATGGAGTAGCAACATTTTGATTTCAATAACAAAGCAATATAAATCAAAACAACATACTAGGACTCGAAACCACAAATGAACAATTTATGAAAGGGTTAATTGCATCAAAAGATAATCTATTATCAATTTTTTCAATTTGTGTAACATACTAATTTTCTTTCTATTTAACGTAACATACTTTTCAAATCAAGTTAATCAAGATAACCTTATCGACTTGGATTAAGGATCCATATATGGGACCTTTATTTAAGGTAACATACTCTTCAAATCAAGAGT
Source organism: Centrapalus pauciflorus (assembly GCA_020465985.1). NCBI lineage: Eukaryota > Viridiplantae > Streptophyta > Magnoliopsida > Asterales > Asteraceae > Centrapalus > Centrapalus pauciflorus. Next base: position 78,599 of record JAANYP010002918.1, on the reverse strand, counting down.
ACGATACCTTTAATAGAAAGAAAATTATATGGAGGTCCCATCAAAGATATATAGATCATGGTTCAATTGTAATGGTCAATTTCTTCAATCCATTGATCTGATTAGGGCTTGTGTGTGACGTGTGCAACTATCGAGTGAGCAAGAAAGAGAACCAAGCATATATGTGTGATGCTGGAGGCCATTGACTGGAGAAGATGGATGGACTGTGGGTGGACTATAGAGGGAGAGACAGAGAGAGACGACACCAAGTGGAGAAGATGGATGGATCGTGGAGGTCATCAATGGCAATATTGAAGGGAACGGAGCATTGGAGGTTGTCGATGCGGATCTGGGTCACAATGGTGGTTATGAGCAATGGTGAATGGAGGTATATATGTGATGGTGAACTGGTGGTGGTCGTCGCCTGAGAAGATGACGATTAGAGTCTTGGACAAAAAACGAGAACATAAAATGTGCATTTGTTTGGACTTAAAAACCTTTAAAGTCTTAATTTCAAAACTTAACTTAAAATGGACAGTTTGTTACATGTCAGACTTAAAAGGTTAAAATATCTGAAATTAAGTGGATGACATAAATTAATATTCTATTTAACTAAAACATTAAAAACAATTTAATTAAGTAAATCATTTAAGACCAGCTCTTAATTTCAGACGTGTAATGTCTTAATTTCAGACGTGTCATATCTTAATTTCAGACGTGGTTTTTAAACTTCAGATCTTAAGTCCACCACTTAATTATAGACTTTAGATATTTACCTGTTGAAATAACAAACAAGTGAAAATTACTTGGTTCTCTAAGAAAATATGTGCAATATATTTTATCAACCTAAACAAAATCTAATTGCTTGTGATAGGAGTGGATCCATAATATTTTGCCCGACGCCAATTTGTTGTTAAACTATTAAAAAAAAAAAAATTAGATGTCAATTATATACTATGTGAATTTTATTAAAATTATTTAACCTTTGGGTTTGAAATAGCCAAATAGGTGAAGATTTAATAAGGTTTTTCAATGGATACTTCTATAATAAGAAGTTTCTACTTAAATCATACAAACATCCTTTAACTACATAGTAAATTTTTTTTTAAAACAAAAAGTACAATTTAAGAGTAACAATCGTTTAATCAAGTGAAGTTATATCCATATTTGTTTCAGTTCATCCCATCTATTCATATTTATATCAACAAGATTTTTTCTTTTAATAAAATATAAAGAGAAAATTATATAAAAACCCAATGCACTTTTAATATTTTTCGATTAAGTCCATGTACCAAAAACGTTTCCATAAAAGTGCTTCAATTTAAAATTTCTTACGAATTATGTTGTTTTATGGGATTTTTCAGATGTTTTTCATAAAATTTTGTTAAGTTAAAAGTAGTTTTATGGAAACATTTTATGTGCAGTGATTTTTACGAAAACGTTTCTAAGTTGAGAGACTTTTATGGAAACGTTTTTGATACAATGACTTGTTAGAAAAATACTGAAAGTTTACATGATTTTCCCAAGGGTTAAAGTCCTACAAATACAACATACTTTTCTCAATTTACCTAAATGACTAATTAACTTTCTTTTGACCGGATGATAGTTGTACTCCAAAATAAATTGTCGATATGGTACTTGTAACCAGTAACTATGTTAATATGACAGTTGTTGATTCAAATTACAACGTAGCAGGCTTTTAATAACATGATGCTTACGTGGATTTACCATATCAATATAAAAACTAGTTACACGTACCATACCGACAAGTTATTTTGGAGTACAACGTGGATTTACGTGAATTTTGATCTATATAAATAATTTAGAAAATCCACGTAAGCATATAGATCATTTTCATACTTCTAAAAACACCAATATAAGATCATTATTGATAGAACTGGTAATCAAAATAACCATCTCAATAATAAATTTTAAGTACAAATACCAATAAAATAAAAAAATAACTAGATTGGTCATTTGAGTAATTTCAATAAAGTAAAACGTATTTATGTCACCTTTTCCCAAATATAAAATAGTTCAATATATAGTTTGTATTTTGCAAAGGGTGTTACTTCATGCACCATATCTATATCTACAATTGACCTAAAACATGTCTTTTTTTCATAACTCATCATTATATTTTATTTGTTTATACTTTTTTGTCCAATCAAAAGATAAGTATTTATAGGTCAAATGTATAGAGGTGGTGTATGAGAAATTAGAGGTGGTGCATGAAGAAATAGCCTTTTGCAAACATTGTTATTGTTGCCATCGATGCATGGCTCTTTTCATGACCCATTGACGGTGCGTGTACCCATGTAACGTTATTAATCATTTAAACTTTAATTGAATAGTAAACGATACTGACCTGAAATCTGAAACCGGTTGTTTTGATTTGGTTCCAAACTTCCAATAAATGGATTTACAGACACAAGACACAACCCAAACATATATGATCAAATATTTATATATATATATATATGTATGATAATGAATATACATAAGGTTGATCGAGATGGAATGGAACATTGATATGCAGAAGAAATTTTCAACAAAAAATTCCTATACAAACCATCAAACCATGTTCATGTTCCATCACATAATTAATTAATTAATTACCTGGATGAAACCGGATTTAGAGCTCTTGCAAGTCCATTCATGGCGCCATAACTCTTGGAACTGAACCCTAAGCAACCCAGCACTCCTTGCCTGTATGGCAGATACGTCTTCTTTCTCATCTCCTCCGCCTGTGCTCGATTTGTTGTGTAAATCACTTCATGTGGTGATCGTGCCACTCTCCTCTTCCTCCTATTCATGCCTACTCCATTTACTGCTTTTTTTGTCGCGGTTTTTGTTTTAGTCTTAGTCTTAGGCGGTGATGGCCCCTCCGCCGTGACGGTTTCATCAGCTGCATTGGTGGTTTTAGAGGTCGGTGTATTAGCATCTGATGATTTCTTCTCTTTCGTAGCAGAAGAAGGGGAAAAGGACAATGTCGACCAGAATTTGTGGTTTCTGTTGCTGCTGGTACTGTTTCGTCCTTCGCTCTTGCTTCTGTACAGTAATTCCTTCAGGAACACCCAGCGTTTGGAGCTCCGGCCGACGGAGGATGACCGTGAAGACGCACCGGACGACGGAGTTTCATTATCATCGTCAGCTCTCTGTTTATCTTCGGCTTCTAATTTCTCCTTAATCTCGTTGATTTCGGTAGATTCTCTTCCATCCTTGAATTCCTCCAGCCATTGAAAAGCGCTATTCGTCCTTAACGGCGACATAGATCTAGCTCTTCTCCTTAAAGGCTTAAATCTATCACGAGACTTCAACTCTCTGCTTCTGTCAAACTTGATCTCTTCATCTCCACCATCGTCGGCGTCGTTTTCTAGAACATCGATCAACGGAGCTAGATCCTGAGGACGTTGAAGGTGAGAGGAGAGCTTCATCGGACGGATCTGCCCGTTCAAGAAGAGCTCGTCAGCGGAACTCATGGATCCGGAAGGAGCTGTTCCACTAGCTTCTTGCCTTACCGTGAACTCAAACTCAAAGGAGCCTCCGGCTCCTTCTAAAGGAGTAGAAGAAACGGTATCCGACGAGGAAGACAGACGGTGCGTAGGACTAGCAGGAGCACTGTAGAAGAATCCTCCTCCATACGAATGCGGTGGTCCACGGCCAGGACTGGAAGGAGCACTGACGTATGGAGTAGAGACAGCGCTATCAAGGTCGTCGGAGAATGTGTAAGGAGGTTCGAGGGCATTAAAATCGGAGGATTGAAGGTCAGGTATTATGCTTCCATTGTCAGTGCAGATTTGAAGGTCGTCCATTCTCCGGTGAAGAGGTTGAGAGACAGAGATCGGTTGTAGGAGGGAGGTGGCGGCAATGGTGGTGGTTATGGAGGGAGGGAGGGTAGCAAAGGGAAAAGGAGTTAGAATAATGATAATATAAGTGGGGTGGATTTAGATTTGAGATTTACTAGAATTTTGTTTAGTACGATTGGAATCCGAACTGCCACTACCCTTCCATTACCCTCTGCCTGCACCTGATGCAACTATTAATTGAAGAGGATCCAATGTCATCACACCAACTATATAATGCATCAATGTATCTTTATAACTACTTTTCAATAAATTACTAGTTTCTTCACCCCTACTCTATATCATGCATGTATACCGTAAACGTCATGCTGTGAACTGTGAATTCTAATGTATGAACATTTATATTGTAAAAGTCATATTATCGTTCATTCACAATACATCACAGTTGATTATTTTGAATCTGATTGTTGATTTTGTTAAATCCGATTCTGAATTTTGATTTTGTTGAATCTGATTAAAATACGTACGTGAATGGAAGAAGCGTAAATCAAGCAAGCAATAAATTACTGATTGTCTATGGTATCCCATAATTCAAGCATTCATTTGACTAAAATTGATTTGATATACATTAATTAATTAAGTTTACAACTCACTAACGGTTATACCCTTAGTTTTATTTTGTTGATTTTTCCCTACTTAGATGATGTATTGGTTCCTTTTGATATTGAGTTGCACTGGGGATCCGGATTCTACACACACATATATTCAAATTTAGAACATAAAAAATAGTATTGTTATTCGTCACAACTGTTATCCTTCTAGCTTTGTAAAAATACATGAATATTAGTTACTTTTTTGTCATTCATATAAATTATGTCTTTTAATTAATATAATTTGAGAGTTTAATCCACATATAACATAATATTTATATATTTTATTACGAAAATAAAATGTTATGAAATATGCATTTACTAATATTGTATTATTCTTTTTTTTTTTTCAAATATAATTTGTATATATTTTAGTTTTTGTATTTTAACTTTATGTAATCTCTTTGATTTGGTTTAATATTTTAGCAAACATGATTGTTTAAATATTTTATTACAATAGATAAAATATTTTAGAATATGTTTTACTGGCATTGTTATTTTTATTTTTAGATATTAATTTAATAAATATATAATCACAAAAGAAATATTTTTAATTAAATTAATAGATGCGTATAAATAAGATAAAATTAAGATTTAGAATAAAATTTAATTTAGATTAAATTGATGTTAAGATAGATTAACACATGAATTTTATAGTTAGATACACACGGATAATATAAGTTTTAAATATTTAATATAAATTAAATTGATAATAGAATAGTGAAAATAAAAAAAAAAACATGGTGTGCCGAGGAAGCAACACGAAAATGTGTTCCATTTTATTATAATATAAAGATCAAGATTAAGGTTAAGATTTGCCACAACCTATTAGTTTTCTAGTTTTCTTAAGTGACTATAGGTAAAAATAAAATTATTTATCGTTCTTTTAGAAGAAACTTTTCGGTAGATGAAATTCAGTTATTTTTAAATAAAATTTGCTTCTAGATGGATATATAGGTAAAAATAAGTTGATATGATTATGTTTTTCGGTGGAGTGTAATTAACTTGGTCTTCTAACTTGATAGGCTAAACGTCCGAATGCGATTTAATTTTTATTAACTTGATGATATCTGATGAAATGTGTAGGTGATACTTAGGATTTTAATATTCTCAATATTAGAGTTATATAGTGAATTTGGATAAATATTGTTGCGTCTTCTGAACAAATTGAAATGTGAAATTTAGATAAACATTGTTGCATCTTCTAAACAAATTGAAATGTTTTATGTAGATCGACGTTCATGTTTACAATCATTAAGTCACTTTATAATAACTACATGCAAGCCTACATTTCATACTAATTAAATAATCATGATAATATTAATGAATATATTAAAGGGTTTATTATGAAAAAAACCAACATGTTTTTCAATTTTTAGCGATTTAGTCCCTCCATGTTAATTTTTACCATTAAACCCCTTATGTTACCAATTCGTTGTTGGTTTTGTGAAATAAATGACTTGTAACCAGTGATACCGGTAAGAAATCCTACGTGGCTGCTGATGTGTATATCATCATCCTTACAAGAGTTTACCTGTTACCCTCATTTACTCAGTGTTCCCCATTCACCCTCATTTACTCTGTTACCGTTTTTACGGCATTGACTAACCCTGAGAAACCGTCGATACCCACGGACGAAATCAACCAAATTCTTGGACAGACAACGACGAACTACAATGGACCTCCATGGACGAACGAGGTCAACGGACCAGGTAAGTGAATCGAACCCTAATCGTTGATGAACAACCCTGATTTTCAGTATGAACCCTAATTTTCATTATGAACCCTAATTTTGGTTATGAACCCTAATTTCGATTTTTTTGATAGGAGAATGGCATCATCATCATCCCAAGCAAATATTTTTTTCTTTTGATTTGTATTATGCTGGGACGTTTGTGAAAGAACCAGTGTTAAGATATGCATTCTGTATGGTGAAGACTTTTATGGATGTTAACTTTGATAATCCAGATTTCAATGGGTTATTTGGTATGATTTATTCATTCACCAAAGTCAGAAACATGTCATTTTACTATGTTCTTGGTAATGAAGAATTGGAAGATGGTCTTAGGATGCTATCAAATGATGATCAAATGAAAGGGTTCATTCAACATGGATGCAGAAGTAAGGATACATTATTAAAGGTTTATGTTGATGAATATGAAGAAGATTTAGAAGAGTTTGTTATATATAATGATCCTGAAGTTGAAGAAGATAATCTAATTCTGTATGATGAAAGTGACAGTGAAGACTCATCATACAAGGCAAGTGATGAAGGATCTAGTCTTGGCAGTGATGATGCAATTTCTTTAGAAAATGAAGAAGTTGATGAGTTTGTGCATTTAGATAGCATATCTGATGATCCTTTCTTGATTGCATTATGTCCTAATCCTGAAGCTGGTATAGATGTTAATTTTGAGGGTGGAGATGAGATTGGTTCTGATCATGAGGCTGAGTTGGATGTTGAACATGCAGCTGGGGAAACATTACAACCAGGAGTCGTTTATCCAACTCACAATCCTCATGTTGAATGGAAATTAATGAAACCAACTTTGGGAGAAAAGTTTGAGAGTCAAGCTCAATTAAAACATGCTTTGATAAACTATAGTGTGGCTAATGGATATCAGCTTCGTTTTGTGAAGAATGAGAATAATAGGTTGTTGGTTAAATGTGGATATGAAGATGGTGTGCAATGTCCGTTTAGATTGTGGGCATCTTGGGTACAAAAAGAGAATACCTTTCAAATCAAGAAGTTGAATGATAATCACAGATGTAGTAGGGACTTTGTCAAGTCACCACTTGTGAATCCTAGTTGGATAGCTTCATGGTTCATTAAGGACTTTATTTTGAGCCCAAAAATCAAACTAAAGGATATGATGTTAAGAATGGCAAATGATTTCAATTGTTGTGTGAGCTTAGGGCAATGTCAAAGGGCCAAGAAGCATGCAAATTTACAAATTGAAGGCACTTTGGTGGAACATTATGGTCGACTGTGGGATTATGGGCATGAAATTCTAAGAGCTAACCCTGGAAGCACCTGTAAAATTGAAGTGGATCATGGAGCGGATGGCAATAATTATTTCAAGAGAATGTACATTTGTTTCAAAGCTTTAAAGGATGGATGGAATAGGGGCTGCAGAAGGGTGATTAGTTTGGATGGATGCTTTTTGAAAGGTAAGTTGCCTCATCTGTAAATCATAAATCATACATATATATTTAACCAACTTCATTTGTGACAGGTATATGTAGGGATGGCAATGGGCGAGAAAAAAACCGAAACCCGTGGATACCCGCCCGTTATGGGTGGGTAAACCCGTGAAAACACACCCGTGGACATGGGCATGGGTACAAAATCATACCCGCTGGCGGGTGACGGGCGGGCACGGGTTTACTATTTCACCCGCGGGTATACCCGCCACCCGTACCCGTGAAACCCGTCACCTTCACCCGCGGATATATCCGTTAAACCCGCAAAATATAGTCATTATATATATATATATATATATATATATATATATATATATATATATATATATATATATATATAATAAAAATAATAATATTTTTTTTTAATACTCATGACCCATTTCCCTAATTCCCTCTAGTCCTCTACCAGTGAACCAGTCCCAGCCGTAGCAACCATTTCAATAAGTTTTGTATGTTTTAGGTGTTGGATCTTCTAAGATAAACGATGCTGATGAAGAGGTACAATTAACACAAATTTAGTGTATATAAGTAATATATATATAATATATCATATTTAAGTTTTTAATAACATTATTCTTATCTGAAAACAGACCGTAATGGAGGTGTGAGCGAGCATGGTGGAAGTGGTAAACGTGTATTTGGGTTTGCTATAAAACGTTTAATGGATGTATTCTTATATAATAAAACGTTGGTATGTTGTTTCATTGTTATAAACTTATAATGTTGGCGAACTACTTTGAGTTTGGAAACATTAATTATTATTATGTATTTGTGTTTGTATGTTTGATATTATTATTATTTGGATGTGTTTGCAATATCTTTATGTTTTGTTGGGTAAAAAAATGTTTATAATTGTAAAAAAAGGTGAAACCCGTGGGTTTACCCGTGCCCACGGGTATCCGCGGGTGGCGGGCATGGGCGAGAAAATATACCCGTTGGCGGGTTTTTGGCGGGTGGCGGGTATTGAAATACCCGCGGGCACGGGTGACGGGTGATGTGTATCCGTGCCCGCCGCCCGCGGGTGCCATCCCTAGGTATATGCAAAGGTGAGTTGATATCTGCAATTGGACGTGATGCAAACAACCAGATTTTTCCAATAGCATGGGCTGTGATTGATGTTGAGAATAAAGATAACTGGAAATGGTTCTTAGAGTTGCTTATGGAGGACATTGAAGTGTACCAAGGCGTTGGACTTACTGTCATATCAGACCAGCATAAGGTACTGACTTGTTTCATCATTTATTTTTAACTGTCATCTGAATACTAACATTAAGTCATGGCATTTTGGTAGGGCCTAGTGGAAGCTGTTAAAGATGTCATTCCACATGCTGAGCACAGACAATGTGCTAGGCATGTGTATGCAAATTTCAAGAAAGCATACAATGGGTTGCAATACAAGAACAAGTTTTGGGCTGCTTCAAAAGCTACTATGGAGGCTGAGTATTTGAGCCATATGGATGATATCAAGAAAATCAGTGTTGATGCATACAACCATTTGAAGCAAAAGGATCCTAAGACATGGTGTAAGGCATATTTTGAGGTAGATCGAGCCTGTGATGCTGTTGAAAACGGGATGAGTGAAAGTTTCAATGCGGTCATTGTAAATGCGAGAGCAAAACCGATCATTACAATGATGGAGGAGATAAGATTGTGGCTGATGAAAATGATGTATAACATGTCAATCAAAGCTCAAGAAAGGGAAGGAAATATATGCCCTCATGCTATTTCAAAGTTGAAGAAGCATTCTATGCATAACAGGCTGTGGACTGTATACCCTAGTGGGTATCATGTTTTTGAAACAAGAATGGGAGGTGCAGATGCATTCACTGTGGATCTAAATAGAAGACACTGCAGTTGCAGGTTATGGCAGTTGTCTGGAGTACCATGTGTTCATGGTGTAGCTGCCATATTTTATATTCACAAAAGCCCAGAGGATTATATAAGTGATTGGTTTTCCAAGTCCAACTTCATTGAAGCATATCAATTTTCCATAACTCCATTGAATGGAAGCAAGCTATGGCAACAAATGAACTACCATAAATTTTTACCTCAGAAGTATAAGAGTATGCCTGGTAGACCAAAACAAAAAAGAAAAAGAGGTGCTAATGAAACAGAAGGTAAAACATGATTACAAGAACACTTAAAGTTAACTACATGGGTACTGACTTGATGAAACTTGATTGTTTTTTTTTTAAATTGCAGGAAAGAGTGGTGTGTCAAGGGTGAATCAAGTGAAAACGTGCAAAAATTGTTGGGAAACAGGTCATAATAAAAGGACCTGCAAGAACCAAAGAAAAGATGCACTTGTTAAACCTTCAAAGCTAAAAGGAAGGCCAAAGGTTAGGAGTGAACCTTCTGCTTCTGTTAGAGGCAGGGGTAGGGGTACTGTATCTGTTAGAGGCAGGGGTAGAGGTACTGCTCAAGGAAGGTCTGCTCATGAAGTAGAGGTACAAGTATTCATGGTGTCCCTTACTTTTTTAGTTAGTTTTCATTGAAGCATATCAACTAAAGTTGTGTCTTTTATAGTTGGAGGCTGATGAAACAGAAAATGTCTTAGCACCTGAAGTAGAACCTGTTGGTTTTGGAGAGTTATTAGATATTGAGTTACAAAGTGCTGATTTTGGAGACTTTTTGGATGCTGAATTACAAGCTATTGAAGTTGAAAGTGTATTGGATGGTGAGATAGAAGCTGCACCTGTACAGACTGAGGAACAGCCTGATACTGCTGCTGTACAACTTGAGGAACAGCCTGAAATACTACCTGAGGATCAGCATGTATCTACACAAATGTCAACAACAATCACACAACCAAAAAAGAGGCTGCCTTCTTCCAGAATCATTTTGAAGAATCTTGCTAAGAAAGTTGTGACAAAGGATGGAAAAGGATCTTCATCATTCAATCCACTGTCTTTAGATTAGAATGTTAGAGGTTTATTTGGGCAGTTTCTTATGCCATACTTAGATACAAATCACAAAGCTTAATGTTTTTTTTGGGCAGATTGTGATGCCATGTTTGGGATAGTCTTTTGTACATTGGGGATGGTTATTTTGGGCAGTAGTTATGCCACATTTGGGATAATCTTTTGTACATGGGGGATGATTATTTTGGGCAGTAGTTATGCCACTTTTGGGCTAATCTTTTGTACATCAATCACATTAACATATAATGACAAGTGGTGATGTTTATTTGGTGCTATTTATTGTCTTGATCATTACTTTGTAAACATACAATTTTTCCTGCACTTTTTGTACATCAATAACTATACCTGCACTTAAGGTTGCACAATAACCTTCTGCACTTTTTCATGCACAATATCCTTCTGCACTTTTTCATGCACATTTTGTACATCAATTACTTTGCAAACATGGATAACCATAATATTCATTACATAACAACAATGCTAAGCAAACATATCTTAATCATTACTTTGCAAAAGTCACATTACATTACATCCATCTTTTAAACATTACAAGCTACCTTTCATTTAAAGATTACAAGAACAAGTAGAATGATGATCATTGAAAACAATCCTAACATAAACCTAACTAACATCAACTGCTCGGTTTTACTCTTCAACAATTCTTCTGAAAATCGATTTTCCTGCATCTGCTCCTTCTGTGTAACAGCTTCAAATACTCTGTCTTGGTATCTTGATGCATCTGCTCCTTCTAAAAATCGATTTTCCTGTAGCTCTTTCAACTCATTATGCATCTATGTAACAGATTCTTTATACCATTCATTGGGAAGCTCAGGATCAACCCATTGAAAATACTTGCACTTTTTCCTTGGATCCTAAACCAAGTAACAACATTTAAGAATTCTAGACAACAACATTTACAGAGTTCTAAAACTTACCTTGTAATTAGGGCATCCAATAAACCTTCTACATGGGTTCCGAATGGTCCATGAGGTGACTCTTACTGCTCGTAATCCACAGTAGCAATGTCGCCCAACGCAATCGATTGGCTCCCATCCGTTATTCCAGTGCACTGATGTAGAAGATGCCATGGTAGAAGAAACTAGGGTTTCGTTTTTGGGGGTTTCATTCTTCAGAGATGAAATCAGGGTTTTTTGCCCTAATTTCCTTTTGAAGATGTTCAAATGCCACATAAGCTTCCACGAAACCATTCATTTAACAGGTAAGCACTTCATTTGACACCTAATACGCCACCTAGACACGTTACCGGTTACAACAGGTACAATTCCTAAAACCAACAACGAATTGGTAACATAAGGGGTTTAATGGTAAAAAATAACATGGAGGGACTAAATCGCTAAAAATTGGAAAACATGTTGGTTTTTTTCATAATAAACCCTATATTAAATATGGTATGAAAACTACATGCAATTCTACAATTGTAAGGTTGTAATAATTTTTGTACATTTCATACACGTTTTAAATTTTCTGATCCCTCCTTTTTTATATTTTAACACCCATTTTTTTAAAATTAGTTTGGTAATTTTACCACAAAAGTTGATTCATTCTACTTGTTTTTTCTATTTTTTTTTTTACATATGTTGATTTGTGTCTTCATTTGTTCCGAATTATATGTTCACATTTTTATTTAAGTTGACCAAAATAAATATTTATTTATAAAATTAGACGATTACAATCTTTTAAATTTTAATACTAATCCTATATTTATCAAATAATTATATTTCTTGAGAAATTGATTGATTAAATAAGTAATGATAAATTTGGCATTTAAATATATAAAAATATAACAATTATATGTTTCGTAATTATACACTTATTTTAATTTTTGAATATGATAAGTAATAGTTTATGGTTTTAAAAATAATTGTTATATAATTATTGAATTTGTTTGTTAACGTGTAGCAAAAACTCAAACTACAATTATTTATATTCAGGATTTCAGGTTTATGTTATCATTTAATATGGTAACTTTTTCTCGTTTGATAATCTTCTTTTATCATACCAACTAAGTTTTATTTTTAAAACTCATTTATATTGATAAGAATCAGTTTTTAACGCTAGTTTTATATACATATTATATTTTAAGTGATAGATTTTTACATTTTTAGCAAAACATTATTTAAGATAAACTGATAATAATCATTTTAGACGGAATTTGAAAATAAATTTATATAAGAATGTAGGTATTCTAAATGAAATATATAATAAAAAAACGTTTAATTTTTGTAGAATTAGAAGTTATTAAAAAGCAAAAGGTTTTCGAAGGTACAAAACTATACGTTAAAAGCATTAAAATAAAAACTAAGTCACATGGTCTCTCCACTCTCCAGGCACGTGTTGTGGCCCTACTAGAGATCTTCTGGGCTATGTAACCATGTTATAATAAATATATTAATTGTCTCGTCTTCTAAATATAATAATAATACTAATATAAAGGGATATTTATGTAAAAAGATCTTTCAAGTTATATATTTTTTGATTAAAACTCCAAACTATTTTTCATTGCACAAAAAACCCTCAACCGGCAAAATCTCACGGAATTAGGGTAATACCAGTTATAATTGATTGAAAATCATATGCCACCGTTGACAAGTTATCAACCACGGAATTAGGTTGCAAGTTTGCAAGTCATTTTTTTGAAAGAAAATCTAATTTTGATAACTTTTAGTCAGTTAGGGTTTTTGTGCAATTAAAAATGATTGGAGGTTTTAATAAAATAAAATGTTCTAACTTTAGGTTTTTTTACACAAATATCTCTGATGTAAAACCCATTTCAACTTTGTATAAACTGTTGCGTTATCTGTGTTGCTAGCTTTCAAGAAATATATGTTTTCAGCAACCGAAGAGTTCTTCCGTAATGTGTTTGGAGGCAAAAGAAAATTGATAATCAACTCTAAATTGCAATTCGAAACACCCTCAAGAACATCTCCAAATCAATTCTAAGGTGGTGTTTGGTTCACAGAGTGGAATTCGAATTAATTAGAATTTAAATTTTAGTTGTTAGTATGTTTGATGGCGTTTGTAAAAAGTAGTTTTTAGTGTTGGTTAATAATTTATGATGAAATCTAATCATGTATGTATTAGAATCTAATTCATGTTAAAGTTGGAAGAAATGTTAAGTTTCTATAAACAAAAAATTTGATTTCTAATAAATAAAATTTAACTATTCATCTTGGTTAGCAAAAATTTTAAACAAGTTAATTTTGAATTTCATTTCTCGAAACAAACGTCACCTAAGGACTTTTAAAATCCATATATTTGACATCATCTTATTAATATTAATTTATAAATAGTTTGTGACACATGTATTACATGGATATTTTTAATCTAAAAATATTCAAAAATAATTCTTGTGTTTATCTTACACTATTTATAGATTAAAAAAATAGTGTATTTGTCTTTTTAAAAAATAATAATAAAGTGTATTTATCTTTTATTTTTTCCTAAAAATAAGTTATAATTATTTTTTTTGTTAAACGTAGAGGTGACACATGACATTTAATGTTCTCTTTTATTATATACTAGTTTATTACCCGCGTATTACGCGGATATTTTTAATATATATATAAAACATAATAAAGTAATAGGTAAATGTATAAATATTATTTTTTTAAACAAAAGTATATAGAATGATATTACTATCTATTATGATCTATTAATTTTATATAAGTCTAAATATATATATGAATAGTAATTATTTTCTTATACTTTTATAAACCTTTATTATATTATATAATAATTAATAAGTTAGTAGAGTATTAGATTTTGTTTGGTTTTATTTGAATTTAAAAGTAGATTATATTAGATTTGGATAGATATAATTTAAATTTTTTTATTATTTTTAAAACCTATAAGTGCCACGTGTCGATTTATGGTGATGACACGTGGCTTCACAAGAATGAGTATAGATACTCTGTTATAATTATTTGTAGATTATAGATTGAAACAAACAAAATTTAAAATTCAAATTTTGAAAACAAATTAAACGCTAAAACTGTAAGGTACACGTGACAATCTCAGGTGAAGCCAGGTGGCGCTCTATCTAGGTGCCATGTGGCATCTAGTTACTCTTATAATAGAATAGATAGATAATAATAATAATAATAATTTCCACAACTAATTCAAATTTCTACATTTGGATTTAATTATGATTATTATGAATAATAATGATATATATTTATTTTAGGTAAACATTAATTTAATATGTTACAACATCTAATTTATTACTATTTAATTAATAAAAAAATTAAAATCAAAATTTAACGTAATTAAGTTAAGGTGTTAAATTTGGAAAAAGTGCAGGAAAATAAAATTTTCTTGCATTGTAGATATGACATGTGGCATGAATTTGTTTTGCTTTGTTATATTATATATAGATTAGCTTGAGCTTATGAAAAATAAAATTACTAAAATAACCTCAATTATTTATGATTTATTTATTCATATGAGTTTTTATGTCATTTAATCCAACTCAACATACTTTACCAAACAAATCTATTTACAAAAGTTATAGTAACCGGTTCTAGCTACCACCAACTCTAGCTAGTTTTTGTCAAACGTACCATTGTGTTGCTCAAATAAAACACATAGCAAACTAAATACCGTGTCTTTTATGAAATAAAGCTACTAGACTTATTTTTGAAAATATCTTTGATGGTTTTATGTTCTAAGAACTCGAAGAGATTTTTATAAAATCGATGGTTGGTAAATAGACCAGAACATACCTTTTTTTGGATGATCTTTGCGTTTTGATCATTCTTTTTAGTAACCTATCTACTTTTTCATATTAATTCGATGGTTGGCACTTGGAAGTGATCTCTAAAGTGGAAAGTCATTTATTTGCCGTTAAGTGCCTTTACGAAATTTTGGATGATCGGCTATTATCTCTTTTTTGTATTTGGCAAAGTTTGATTGCAATTTATCGGTTCTAAGTGACCGTATTTGGTTTAGGTTTTTGTCAAATGGGTGTTACTTTTTGGTTTTCTTTATTGGAGAACCTCGTATTTGTTTATGTTAGGTTGCCTCCTTTTTGGGTAGATTTTTTAAAATTTTATAAAATAAGTAAAATCTCATGTGTTATTTAATGGGTTTGATATGAAAAAAAAAAAAAAAAAAAACCAACATGTTTTCATATTTTTTGCGTTTTCGTCACTCCATGTTATTTAGTCTATAAAAGTTCTAAAGTTAATTTTTTATTTTTGGTTTAATGAAATTTGGACATTAGATATTCATATAATATTTTACTTTTTCAATTTCACTAAACCAAAAATAAAAATTAATTTGAGGACTTTTATGAAAAATTACATAAAGGAACGAAAACGCAAAAAATATGAAAACATATTGGTTTTTTTCATAATAAACCCGTATTATTTTGTCTGTATATTTGTTTTGATGTGGTGCATTAGATAAATTAATATTTGACTAATTTTGTTGGTTAATGATCTTCCGATTTGTATGCTTGGGTATCTTTCTTCGATTTCGGTTAATCAATTTACTTGTTTAGTATATTTGACATTTCAAGTTTAGGATATCATTTCAGATTATGGATCTTTCAAGATTTAGTTTGTTTTGGATATTCATTCCAGATCATTAATTTCAATTGGTTCTTTGTTTGGTTTGATCATTTGTTATATTATCATGAATAGACCTTGTTTGTTCGTTTCGGTATCGTCTTATTCAATTTTTTTTTTAAATCTCGAATCTTTTTCATATACTATTACTAATACTGAGAGCAATGGGTATATAGGGGTATAATGAGTCAAGCTACTCGAGATTGACTTGTTAAAAGCTAGATTTAAACGAGTCTGGCCTGTGCTCGAGCTTGAATTCGAGCTCATTTAATAAACGAGTTCGAGCCCGAGCCTTACCTATCGAGCTCGCGAACCTAAACGAGTCTTTAAAAAATATTTTTTTATTAATAAATATATATATATAACATATAATTAAATTATATAACATTTTATTAAAAAAAAAGTAATAATTTGAATAAATGAGTCGAGTTCGAGCTTGATGCTCATACTTTTAAACAAGCCGCCTAAGCCCGTTATTCGTTTACACCCATAGGGGTATGCATGCCCCTATGGGTTTGTGTTGAGCAAAAACTAAACCGGAAGTCAGAAAAACCAAAAAAACCAAGAAAAAGAAACCTAAAAACTCGGACTAAATGGTTTGGGTTTGGATTCCATTTCAAAACCAAATCGAACCGGTTTTTTTTGATTAAATTAAAATTTCAAATATTCAATATGTCTATTGAGTTGATTCTACTTTCACTTATATTTAATGTTATATCCTACATTATTAAACTTCATGGAATTGTTTCTCAACTTTATATACACACACACACACACACACATATATATATATATATATATATATATATATATATATATATATATGTGTGTGTGTGTGTGTGTGTGTGTGTGTGTTAAACGTGACCTCAAGGCTGAGCATTCAAGTCCCATTGTGGACAATATATGTAGATTTAGGAGTACAGTTCAAAAGTATGTGTGTTATACCGTTAAAAAATACTAATAAATTAATATGATTAATAGTTATGATTAGTTTAATTATATGTGATGTAATCAATGCAAATTAATTAGTATAAGCATTATTATTATAATTCTACATAAACTTACAAGAATTACTAATTCAAAACATAACTTAGTAAGTGTAACAAATTAAAGTATCAAACTAACTAAACTAATAATTAATACCTTTAATAAATCAAAGTACCAAATTAAGATACAAGTCTAATAAAAATCCAAATGTAAGTAGTTATTTAAAATCATTTATCAAATAGTGTTTAATTTTAGTAAAAAAAATTTTGAGGGTAAACAATTCACCAAAAAGTGGAATGTTAGTTCCTTATGACTTATGAGAGAGTCAATGAATGAAATTTTTTCTTGGTCGTAGAGCCAACACTAGGGAGCTCAATCCTGCTTTGGAGTTTTGACCTAGGCGCAAAGCTGGCGGTGAAGAGCTCTACTCCCCCTCTGGAGTTTTAGCCTGAGCGCGAAGCCGACAATGGTGAGCTTCGATCCCCTTCTGGAGGTTTGGCCTGCACACAGAGCCAGCACCAGGAAACTCCAGTCCTGTTCTAATTTTTTTTCATTCAAATTCTTGTGGATTCTTGAGAACCCAAACTCGTTACCAATTTTAATTCATCCAATTTTCATTCTTTCAATTTTCTGTTTCTTTGACAAATTCTATTCTATCAGAAAATATTTTGTGAACCAAACACTGACTAATGAGACGTTTGGCTCACTAAATGGATTTTGAAGGTACTAAAATTTGTTTACAGAAACTTTGAAATCAGGATTACAAAAACAATGAACAACAATATGTTTAAATTTCATCAAAATTTATGTAGATGAAATCTATCAGTTTTAGTTATTTAGAAATGAATTTAGAATTTTTTTTTTTTAACATTTCATCCAACACATGCCTTTAGTCAACCTTAAATGTCATTTCGTTGAAAGCCAAACATCATAATTCTCATTTTTCTATTCTGATTTTGAGCCTACAAATTGAGATTTACTTCTCTTTTTAACATTTGCATTCTCATCGTGCATCTTGGTTGAATGCTATTATCAGAAGGAAAAAAATAGTCCATTGTTACATTTCGAATTAGATTAATTATATGGTGTTACTTGATTAATATAAGCTTCATGAATGAAATTTTTACCAAAATTAGTTGGTAGTAACAAGAAGAATTTTAACTCTCACACTTTCTTCGGTTTTAATGTTTCATCTTCAACTCTATGTAAATATCAAATATCGATAAAATTACAATAAAGCTCAATAGAAATCATTCATATACTCCTTTGTTTTCGGTCCTTCCACAACAAACTCGCACTCGAAATCACAATATACTCACTAGAAAGTCATTATAGTAGCTAAAATCGACATGAGAAAATTATGCAAAAAACCATCGAAGTACAAAAAATTTTCGATTAAATCCTAATTTCATTTTTTATTTCTGATAAGTCTCTAAACTGTTTAAACCTTTTAAATTGGTCCGTTAACCTGTTATAACAAGTTAATAACTTAAACCTATTTTGCAAAAACCATCAAAGTATAAATTTTTTTCGATTAAGTCTCCATTTCATTTTTTTCCTTATAAGTCCCCGAACAAATTAAACATTTCAACTTTTCTTTAAAATAAAACGAAATTTTTATAAAACTTTTAAAAACGAAGATGTTTATTTCGATGACAGAGCATGCCATGTTTGTCTAGACCAAAATAAGTTTGTTTGAAAATAATATTTTTTCAAAACGACGATGGTTGTTTGAAAGTAATAAAATTTTTTAAAAGTCCGTTATCCCGGATAACATAAGTTGGTTTGATATAATAACATAAATGATGATTATTTCGATCATATGTTTGTCTAGACCATAATTTTTAAATATATTTAAGTAGTTCATCCCGATTAAACTTTAAACAATAAAAATGATCGTTTTGATTTATCATTTTGTTTTATCTTTTTTGCATCCACATATGTGTTACGTGAGTGTCAATTGAACAATCACTTAAATTGATAAAACAACAAATAATGTGAGTTTGATCAAATATAAGGGATTTATGTGGCAAAAAAATTAGTTGAGGATTTATAAGACAAAATAATTTAGTTAAGGGATTTATAAGACAAAATAATTTAGTTGGGGGACTTAATCGGAAAAAAATCATAGATTTATAAAATCCACGTCAGCAATTGCAATCCGCTTAACAGGTCACCGGTAATTTTTCTTGAAAAAAACACCAAATTCGTGATTTTTATTTAGTTAAGGGACTTATCAGACAAAAAAATTGATTGAGAGACTTAATCGAAAAAAACTTGTAGTTTGATGGTTTTTTGCGAAATTTTCCCAATCGATATATATGTTAGGAGGTATATAGAACTCAGGACCAACTAATGAACCATATCAAATCAGAATCTATACCATCTGACGTGGTTCTCAGTTCAGTAAGTATTGTACAATTTTACACTTTTTCATTGTAGAAGACAGTAAATTTGGGGCCGAATTGGGCCGACTTCCGACACCTTCTCATCTGGTTCTCGGTTATAGCTATTTTATTTTCAATCTCGAACCGTCTTGGTACAGTTTTAGACCGTTACAAAACCCTAATAGACATGTTAGAAAAGGCTCCAACCATGTTAAATATTGCAAAAATGAAAATATGGTGGGAACCAATCAAACCATGACATGTGTATACATATTTTTGATACACAATTTGGCATAAAGTAGGGTACATCCAACGAGTAATGACCTCCTGAGCGCTAATGAGTTTGCTTCTCGCTAGAATTGTTCGATAGAAGTTTTTGGCATTTTGTTAATTTGTGACGAAAGTAGTACTTTTGACTTGTAAATACGGGTTGTATTATATGTATACCTTTTTCTCACTAATTTTTGTTGATTATACGTTTTTCCTTCTTTTACATGTTTTTTTGTTAATGACATGTAACTGACTGATTAAACTTAATAATTTCTCTTACATTGAACGAGATGTGTGATTAACATAAGAGAAGTGATTTGTACTCAACACGAATTTATTTACATAACAATTTTTTATATAACATGACTATTCTACCATTACTTTCAAGACTGAAGTGTAATGATGATAAAAGTCTTAGTACGGGTAGGATAGTAATTTACATAAAGTTATTATGTATGACAAAACTTTGTTGTGTAGGTATGGAATCTTAATGTTTAAGGCCTTGTTTGTTTTTTATTAAGAGTCTCTTAAAAGGCTCTGAAGTCTAAAATTCAGATCTATGATGAATTCAGATTGTTTGTTTAGTTTCAGAGTTAAGAGGTTGCAATATATGAATTTACCTCTTAAAATTAAAAGAAAGATAATTGTCTGAACTAAAACTAAGAGCCTCTTAATTTCAGATGTTAAAGCGTCCTCGTAATTTCAGACGTGGTTTTCAGACTTTAGACATTTTTATAAAAACAAATAACGACTAATTGATATAAAAATAAGATGTGGGTGGTGGAGAAAGGCAAAGGCACATGGGAAATTCAGAGAGAGTAGCAGAAGTAGCAGCTTTAGGTAAAGTGGGAAGAAGCAACAGAGGAATTATTGGGTTTTTTTTTCTTTTTTCTTTTTTTTTTTTGGTTGAAGGTGGTGTGATCCATGTGACTGACAATCCCACGTTTCCTTCTTACCTCCCCTCCCCTTCTTTGTCTTTTTCACTTTTTCATTATTTTTCAATAATTATCCTTTATCCCACTACAACATATCTTTTTTTTTTACCTTATATTTCTACTCAACTTATATTTATTTTAGAGTTAATTGCATAAATGGTCCTTTAACTATCCTCAAATTACAGTTATCGTCCTTTTTTCTGAAAACGTTGCAAATTGGGTCCTTTATCTACCGAAAAGTTGCATTTAAGGTCTTTTCTAACAGAATCCGTTAAGTGGTTCCGTTAAGTCAGGGACATTTTCGTCTTTTTAAGTATAAAGGACCTTTTTTGCAATTTTTTTTATTATTTGCTTCTTTTTTATTATTATCATTATTATTATTATTATTATTATTATTATTATTATTAAAGGAAAAAGAAATCCATCAAGAACAAAGTCTGCAACCAGTAACCATAACTCCAAGCCAACGTCTCTGTCATCATCATCCACCAAAGCAACCCTACTCCTCCCTTTATTTTTTTCAAATCTGGAGTTTCAAGTTTTGTTGTGGTGTTAAACATTCTTTTTGCTTCAGATTTTGCTTCAAAGTTTTGTGAGGTTTCAGATTTGATTTCGAAAAGTTTTTTTAAATTTTCAAATGGTTTTGCTTTTCGCATATGATTTAAAAAAAATTTCAGATCTAGTTAAAAATAGGTTCAAATCTAGATGGGAGGAGGAAAGAGGGGATCGGTGGTGGCTGAAGACGGAGGCAACTGTGGTGGCCGGAGGTGAAGCCCGACAGAATGGGTTGAGGAAGGCGGAGCAGGTTTTGCATCGAAGAGGACCGTAAGGGTTGGTCGGGATATGTGGGTGAGGGCGGATCGTAGAGATGGAGGCGGCGAAGATGACTGGAGTTGATTTACTCACCGGAGAAGATGGAGGCGGCGAAGATGACCGGAGATGGAGGCGGCGAACCCTAATCAAAACCCCCCAAAGCTTCTGTCCATTATCAGACCCCATTTCCAATTACAAGCCCTCAATCGGAGAAGATGGAGTTGATTTACTCACCGGAGAAGATGGAGGCGGCGAAGATAACCGGAGATGGAGGCGGCGAACCCTAATCAAAACCGCCCAAAGCTTCTGTCCATTATCAGACCCCATTTCCAATTACAAGCCCTCAATCGGAGCTCCCATTAACATCCCAAAGCTTCGAGAAAGGGGTAGCAACCGGATTTAAGAAATCAAAACTGAACCTCAATCGGAGCTCCCATTACCTCTATGGTTTAGATGATTGAATCTCAAATCCAAAAATGAACCTCAATCATTCGAACCCAGATTTAAGAAATCAAAATCCCAACCGGAGGTGAGATTGACACTGTGAAAGTGCCCAGAAAGTGATGAAGATGAAGCAACTGTGATGGTTTGGGGGTTTTGAGGGATTTACTAGGGTAAATTACAAGTTTCCTTCCTATTAAAATATTCTTTTTAATAATAATAATAATAATAATAATAATAATAATAATAATAATAATAATAATAATAATAATAATAATAATGCAAATAATAAGAAAAATTGCAAAAAAGGTCCTTTATACTTAAAAAGACGAAAATGCCCCTTAACGGAACCACTTAACGGATTCTGTTAGAAAGGACCTTAAATGCAACTTTTCGGTACATAAAGGACCCAATTTGCAACGTTTTCGAAAAAAGGACGATAACTGCAATTTGGGGATAGTTAAATGATCATCTATGCAATTAACTCTTTATTTTATAAACAAATATATGTTATTAAAATTAAACTACATCAGTTATTCATCATTAATGCATAACCATTCTTTTGGTTTGCCAATAGGATATAAAATCATGTATGTTTTTAAAACAAAAAAAGGTTTAAAGTATAGAATACAAAATAAAATAAAGTTGTAAAAAATAATTAAAATTTAAAATTTAATAAAAAAAATAACAATGACTTTTCCTAAAAATATAATAAAAAAAGAGTGAATATTATACTACTTATAGAATTAAATTTTAACCTGATAGCCACATGAATATTTTGACGCGTGTTAGTGGACGGCCATTTGATGCATGTTAATGTTATAAAAACTATTTATCATCCTCTCATTAATATTTTGATGCATGTTGCAGATCTCTTAATAAATAACTGAGAGAGAGAGAGAGAGATTTTTCATGAATTGGTAACCCACTTCATAATATTGTTATTAGAAGAACTTTATATATCAAAGGGTCTTTGACCTGGCGATAAGAGGGTAGAGTTATAAGCGAGAGGTCACGAATTCGATTCTGGTTGGTGACAAGTTGAAAATTTAGGTGGAGTAAGTAAGTCTGGTGGTTTAGGAGTAGGAGTAGGATAATTTGCCGTTAAAAAAAAAGAACTTTATATTCATGAATCGGTAACCCGCTTCTTTTAAATCTAATTATAAACATAACTAAATGAAGAATTTTCCTTAATTACAATAGGGTTTATTATGAAAAAAAACTAACATATTTTTTTACGTTTTCGTCCCTCCATGTTATTTTTTCCATAAAAGTCCTCAAGTTATTCTTTTCTTTTTTGTTTAGTGAAATTTGGACATTAAAACCCGGTTTTTTCAATTTTTTAAATCCCGATTCACAAATTATAACCGGAGTCTAATGTCCAAAATTTCACTAAACCAAAAAGAAAAGAATAACTTAAGGTTTTTTATGAAAGAAAATAACAATTTTGGGCCGAAAAGGCAAAAAACGTGAAAACATGTTAATTTTTTTTCATAATAAACTCATTACAATACTAACATCACCATTGCATAAACATTAAACCTCATATTCCTTGATTCGATCTCATCTTTAATATCACGTCTGAGAATATAATAAAGCTTTTTAAATTAACATTTCATATTTTAAGTAACGGCTTGGATTTATAATGTCTTTTCTTCTTGTGTAAAAAGTTAAAGAAAAAAAAAAAGTTGCATAAAGATTCGTGTAGTACGTACGGTCTGATACCGCGTTTCCCGAGTCTCTGTCTTTCTTATTATTAACCCTAAATTGTAACTCTAGAAGCAACTTGATACTTTCCCATGTAGTGTATATGAAGTTTTAAAATAGGCTATTTCTTCGTGCACCACCTCTAATTTCTCATACACCACCTCTATGCATTTGACCTATAAATATTTATGTTATGATTGGACAAAAGTGTGTAAACAAATAAACTATAAAAATATTATTGAAATAATCACAAATCTTGGTCATTTTAGGATTCTTTATAATCAAAATAGCAAGTTTTTACAAAATTTCAAAATAGCAACATGTTTACAAATTGTCAAAATCGTATAGATACGATCTTTCGGTTCGGGACAATCACATATAGGATTATGTTATATACACATCTCCTCTATCAATTTTTACTAATTATACATCGCTCACACTCATTAACATATTTAACTATATAGAATCCATCAATATCAAGACTCTACTACTGGTTAAGAATGATATATGCTTAGTAATTGGTTTGTATTGAACAAAAAAGGTAACCCACTCGATTATAGATTTCATATCCCAATAACTAGTTATCATCTCCAACACATACATTGTAAAGATGATAAAGTTTTGTCATTCATATATCACAATTTAGTAATCAAATTAATCTTTCCAAAAATTGCATATCATTATATCTTTAAGACTCATCTCCGTATATATCATTGATGACATACGACATACAAAGAATATGTTACTACTTTTATGATATAACCCTTTCTTTATTACGAATCGATTTATACTAGATTTAACAATTTACAGTGCAATACTGTATTACACTTTATAATAGAATTTACCCAAAGAAAAAGAAAGGTAATAAAAACTCAGAGGCACTAACGCTTAGGTACAGGATTGGTTAGTCCAACCCCAATCTTTCGGTTGTGTACAGATCACAAAAGGACGGTAAGGAGAGAAGAAGTGAGTAAAGACTTGCCATCTGTCGGTTTCTTTCCGGTTTTGGAAGGAAGACGGTAATACAAAAATCAAGGAGACTTCGTGGGTTTAAGTTTCACTTGAAATATAAATGGTAGTGTAAGACAAGTAGGTGGTAGTATATGTAGGCTTTCAAAAAAATGAAGCAGATTCTATATTTTCCTCCTTAAGAGAAAATTTTGGAAGGGTTTATTTTGGCTTCCATTCCTTCCCTTCCATTAGTTGGGTTGTGGAACAGAGCATAGGGTGCCTTTGATGCAAAGAAAAAAAATAAGAAATAGAATTGGAAATGAGAGAGAAATAAAAATGGGTGGAGAATTCAAATTGTGTATCTTGTTTGGTATCAACAGAGAAATAAAGAAAAGAAATTGTGGCTCAGGCGGAGCAGAAACACAAGACATTCAATTCTCATTTCTCTATCAAATGGAGGATTGCATTTCTCCATATTTAGCATTCAAACAATTCCCAGAGAATTCAATTCTCCGCCCAAAAAAAGAGAGCATTTCTCCCAAAAAGAGAAAACACAATTCTCCCTCCTCAAATCTCTCTACCAAAAAGCCCCTAGAGTTATAGCGACGACCATAAGAACTCCAAGGTCACATACCATTATACCAATGCTCAATACCGACTCGCCATGATATCTACCAAAGTCAACTTGTTCAACATCAATCTATCCTTCTTGGTTGCTTCCTATATAACTAAGTTAAAAAATTAAATAAAGCCCATGCATGGAAACCACACAACCAATGATGTCAAAAAAGGGTAACTGACAGATACCACATTGGGTAAATTGTGTAACCATAATCAATGAACAAGAAAATAAGTTGGGACAAATAGAACCTAGACAGTTAAGGTAGGTACCTAATAACCATTTTACGTGTAGATAGATAAATCAGAGACGGTATATTTTGAAACACATGATACAATAAACACCACACCTCATATAGCGTCAAATGCATGCTTTCTGCTAAGTTTCAAAAAAAAAAAAAAAAAACAATAGATGAAACTATGGAAGCTTTAATAAATTCAAACCTCTAGTTTTACTACAGGTGGTACTACAGAATGGCCATTCTCTCCCCTACAGTTAGCATATCCCATATTGCAAAAAAATAAAAGTAAATTGACGATGCGGAGATAGTACATACCCAAGCTAAGCAAAAACTTGGGAGACTACCTCGAGAGGAGATCATATGTCTCTGTGAACTTGTAGTAACCACTGTTTCTTGTCAGTTATCATGCAAAAACCGACAAGATATTCTTCTTCAGAGTGAACTCATCGGCCTTTAAAGGGCTAATCGACTGCAATAATAGACAGAAAATACAATCAAATAATTTTTACAAATGTAAGCCCTTAAATACACTTTTATTTCAAGGTCAAGTTCATGTATACTGTATACCACTTAATGCATTGTATAATTTTAACTTCTTTTTTAATTTTGAGGTGTGTATATGAACTAACACCTATTTTCTAAAGTTAAAGTTATGCTTTTAGTAGTTGACAATGGATTTTTTTGATTTGGAAATGATACAAAATTCGTTTTTCTCTAGAAACAAAGATGGTAGAACACTACATCTGTTGTAGGTACTAAAATCATAGAAATGCATAACTTCAGAATTTCTGGATTTTACAAAAGTTCCTGGATTAGAAAAGTAATAACATGATCAAAGGAAGGGAGTGCTTTTACTCATGACAACTATATTTGTAACTTTGTGAAGTACGAAAGAAATTAACAAATTATTTTACGCTTAAGAAAAAGTATAAATTACATGTACAATAGTTGACTGCAGAGATGATAGACATTTTTACCTTAGCAAGAATACGCTCTAGACGTTGGATCTCATTCTTGGCATAATCGCCACCTTTGCTCAGAGAACTCTTGGCAGCTTTCACGTAGATCTTGCCATATCTAGGTTCACATTAAAACCAACATGTGAAAATGTGATGACATACTCTACCAAAAGAAATGTCCATAACATTCCACAACCATGTTCAAGCATCCTAATGAAAACCACCAAAACCACCCAAAAATTTTGTGCAAATGGATCAAAAGAATTGTATACGAGAGGCTGAATAAGAAGATAACCTTGCAGCAGAACCTGTGAGCTTTCCAACTTCCTCCTCAATCTTAGCATATACAGCTTTCTTTTCATCATTACCAGCACTTACAAATTCCTTTATTAAGCCGTCCAATTCTGCAATTATACCGGCCTACAAATGAG
The DNA here is from genome assembly GCA_020465985.1 of Centrapalus pauciflorus. Classification (NCBI taxonomy): domain Eukaryota; kingdom Viridiplantae; phylum Streptophyta; class Magnoliopsida; order Asterales; family Asteraceae; genus Centrapalus; species Centrapalus pauciflorus. Next base: position 51,710 of record JAANYP010002918.1, on the reverse strand, counting down.
CAGGAAAAGGAATTGTTAAATTTATACTATGTACTCTTAAGGTCAACTTCTAAGTTAGGGCACTAACATCGGAGGTAAGTTGCCCTTTCCCATCACGACTGGTACCACACTTCTCGTTGATGAAGGTTACAAAACTATCTAAGTCACGTCCACCCTCATAGTCTTCACCATCTTTGTTATTCTTTGGGAAGAACTTTATTGTTGGATAACCACTCACGCCATACCTACATTTGTGACAAATGCATCAAAACAAACACATGAACTACCACAAAACGTCCTTATACGTTTCACCATACCAGCATCATGTACGTATTGAAACTGAACTTTATCTCTACAAATAGACATAATTATCTCTGTTACTTACTTTTCAGCAAGATCCTTATGGTTGTCAGCATCAAGATTCGCAATAACCACATCTTCCTCGTTTTTGAACGCAGCTGCAACACTTTCGTAAGTCTGTGACAGGAAAGATTATTAGCATACTGTGTCTGTACTATCAGGATCTAATTATTACACTAATCATAAGAGCTCAGATACATACCGGAGCAAGGCTCTTGCAATGCCCACACCTGTAACAGCAGACAAGAGTGTAACATGAAAGTCAGAAATAACCAACAAACAGGTCTCGATGAGATTAGAGGGCCTCAACACCTTAGCTGATTAATACTAGTCTATCTCATTGTACTAGAGAATGGTGAATAGAGAAAATCATTGTTATAAGGATCACATGGAACATAAAAACTGTAACTAATTAAAACAAACATGACTGACCAGGGTGCATAGAATTCAACCAACACATCCTTTTTGCCATTCAGTACAACTTCGTCGAAGTTATCAGAATTTAGCACCACCACACTTGACGGAACTGTAGCAACCTTTATGTTTGTCCCTGAAAATGAAACAATATAATAATATTAAGCACATTAACTCCAATCGGTATCCAAAAATCATAAACACAAACTTCACAAGGCTTGTCTTTTTATGAAATGGATAAGGTGTACGGATACACATAAATGTATGATTGTATATGTCAACAATATATGATATAAGCCATGCCGTACCATTGCAACCTATTTCATTACCATTCCCAGTTTCCCCTTTATAGTCTCCCCCTAAGCTCTATACCAAATGTTCCAGCATAATGATTAGGGGTGTTCAATAAATTCCGAAACCGGAAAACCGTTCTGATTTTGCGGTTAACCGAACCGGGAAAAACCTTCGGTTTCGGTTTAGGTTCAGGATTTTGGTGACGGACGGTTAACCGAAAAACCGAAATAAATTTAATTTTATATCTTTTAACTTTTATGCTTATAAATATTAACATTTATCCCAACAATAATTTAAAATTATAACTTATCTATTAGTATACATTAATTTTTAAATTCAAAACAACAAAAATTTACACTTGAACAATTTAATTTAGAAAATTATAAAATAGTTTTTTGGTTTTCAATAGACTTTTAAAGATGATGTCCAATCTTTTAGAGATACTATATAGAAAATTTATAGTTTTATTCATCCCTTTTATTATCTTAGACATTTTTAGTTTTTAGAAACTAATTGTTGAAGTTTTATAATTTAAAAATTAATTAATTAAATAAAAAACGGTTAATTGGTTAACCGAATAACCGAACCGAAAAAACCGGTTAATTGGTTAACCGAATAACCGAACCGAAAAAACCGGTTAATAGGTTTCTTAGGTTTAGGTTTAGGTTCACGAAATCCTCGAACCGGTATCTCCGGTTAACCATCCGAAATGCGATTTCGGTTCGGTTAACCATCCATGAACACCCCAATGATCACTCTCCATGTTCAACTGTTAAAATAAAATTTTGGTTATCTCTAGCTTATGATTTTTTATCCTTTTGTATATTTCCCCTCCTGTTTTTCTCTCATCAGAAAATGAAAAACCATTATTCTCCCACATGGAAGGACTGAGGAGGATTTCTTAAGGTATTCTATCATCATGATAGTATATCTTCTGTTAAATAGCATAAAATTTTGACTAGCAAAGAAATAATACGTTAAGAAACCGATGTCCCATACAGCCATACTCACGTCCCTTTAGCATGCTAAACTCAATATGGCATCATCCTGAGTGGAAACTAATTGCTTAGCTACATGGTAATAGACTAATAGGTGGTCCCTTACAATCATAGTAAGATTACAACACTCCCGGTTATCCTGCTACCACAGTTATATCTTCATTGCATGAGTTTGCATTAACAATATAAAACAAAGGATGGGTAGTAACAATTACATTATATAAACAAGAAAACCAAAACGAATATCAATATCAATATCAGGTAAAAATCAAGATGAAAGAAAGAAATCCATGATGAAATGACTATCACAAGTTCGCAACCCATTTACCTCCTTCAAGATTTACAAACTCTACAAGTGCTTCAGCAGTGCGGGCGCCTTCATACCTAAGGAAATATTTCCAAGTAGTCAGAAAAAAAGATGATACTAAAAAGATGGAGGCAAAAAGCACAGGACGGTAATTAATGCATAAACCAAACAACATTACAATGCAAAATGAGATATTTCCAAAGAACATGTAGGGCTAAGATCGACACACAAAAGAAAAGGATGATAATAAACTTACTTTTTGGGTTCCAAAGATCCCTTAGGAAACCATTGGATGGTGGGGTAGCCAGAAACTCCATATTTGCTACAAACACCTTTATGCTCATCACAGTCCACCTGCCAACACAGAGAGGGTAAACATACAATAGCCTCACAAATCGCTAGAACAATAGACAATCTAGATGGAATACTAATCAACAAACATCCCTTGTCACCAAGTTCCCATTGCTAGATAATTATGGCATATTTCACGTTACTGAGGGTCAGAACAACAATTGCGATTTAATTCCGTTTATTGGAAGTTATAAATGTGGCACAAAATCATGTTAAAAAGAACAAAGTGGATAACACTTTAATAAAATAATGGTTCCACTCAGAAAGACAAGCACCACGAAAGCACAAAAAAGAAACACAGAATATGTTCAATTTCAACCTCACATGTTAGGCTATTAGCCTATTACATATAGGATTGAGGGCCTTTTATATAGAATTCACATAGATGTGCACCTCAGCATGAGTCACACTGAGCTAGCTATATATGCTTATTGCTTAAAGTGTCATGGGACTCATCATATTCTAAGTATTAAACATTTTGAACTGTCATGGTAGGATAAGCTTGGTTGACCAGTTCCAAAAGCTGGGCAAGTCACTCTAATGCAAAGTTTGAATATGAAGAACCCTTTCAGACAAATCCAAATCAAAGAAAAAACAACACCAACATCATGAGTGGTTCATTATAACTAAAAAGTTATATTACCGATAGACTCATAGACAAAAAGTATCAGAAGATCATATGGTTTCTCAACTCAAAAATGAATTTTTAAAAAAGCAATGAAACATCAAATTATTTCCGTGAACAAATCAAAATCGTGAAACTTATCGTACAAACATATTCAAGAATCTCAAAATATTACCTTTGCGATCAAGACGGATTTCGATTTTTTGAAGCTTGCGCCCAGTTTTTCATATTCAGGAGCAAGCTTTTTACAATGCCCACACCTGTCACATAAGAGGAGTCAGATTTCACTGCCATATTCACTTATCACAATCTAAACAGTTTAGCAAACATTTTAAAGAATGAATGTTGAAAGCATTCGGAAACAACACATCTACACACATAACCACGTAAGCTTCAATGCTTCATTACGAAATTATGATGTTTAAAGATTAGTGTGACTTTCTAGAGCAGTTCAAGACCATATTACACATGATGAAGAAAACAAAACACGTTGCAAATCCCTTAAACAACTCACTCGCAAGCAAACATTGTTTAAACTTGTAAAAAAATAATAAATAAACCTATATATATACAGTTAGACACTTAAACCTATGTTCCATGAACCAACTTTAGGTGATGAAATTTGGAGCCATACAGCACTATGTGTACTTAACATGAAATCAATTTTTGGGACCAAGTGATGGCACATCTTAAATAATTAAAATTTTCACATAAAGGAACAGAGAAAGACAGAACAAACTTATCTAAACTAGCAACATATCACAAGAACATACAAAAGTACCTAACCGTTGCTTCTTGATTCCCGGCAAAAACGACACCAATTTCATGTGAGCGTTTAGAAACACAAGTTAGGTATTGGCGACAAGTTTTCATTAGATAAACGGTGCTTGCCATTTCTGGCTCGAACTCAAACAATTAATATCGATCGACTGGTCTAGCCACTAACAGCACCTCATGACCTCAGATCACTCGACCTTATTCAGATCTAGATCGACCACATTGAAAACACAAAAGAACTTAAATTCAAGATAATTCGTCTATGAGAAAGTAGATGCAAACAAATAAACGAAAACCAAAGTTCCCTTCATCAAAAACACACTTCAAACAGTTGTCTAAACACTAGAAAATGAATCAGAAAGCTCGTTTACCACAAACACAAACAGTAATACAAAGCCGATCGCCCGTGCAACCATAATAACAACAGTAACAAGTAACTCAAAGGATCTGGTTGAAATATTAAAAATAATAATAATTGATAAGATCAGATGAATTGAATTACCAAGGAGCGTAGAATTCGACAAGAGCGCCGCGATCTTGACCGACTTCCTTCTCGAAGTTGTCTTCTGTCAGTACGACAACATCAGCGATGGCGGAGGAGAAGAAGAGAGCTAGGGTTGCTAATGTGAAACAGATCAATGACGTCGACATTTTTCTTCTGAAATGGATTAGGAGAAATGGGTTTAGTTCAGAAAGGGGCGGGCGTATTTAAGCAACCGTGGGTAAGACCGGGTCTGTTCTACCTTCTACCTACGTTTATGTTTTGGGATCTCTCATATGTTAGTTTTTGACTTTTCTGATAGTCAATATCTTTCTTTTCAAGAAAAATTACTTCCAGAAAAAGAATACCAATAATAAAATAATAATTAATAAATATAAATATAAACAATTTGTCGGTCATATGAGATTACTTTTGTTGAAAAACTTGATGAATAACTATTATTTTATTATTTTATATATTTTATTTTGGGTAATATAAAAAAATCAACATGTTTTCATTATGATTTAGTCATTTCGTATTATTTTTTTTTAACAAAAAGTTCTCAAGTTATTGTTTTCAATCCTGTTTTTGAAAAATTTTATTTTTTTTTCCATAATCAACCTTGTCTTTTTCCAAAAAACAACATGTTTCACTTTTTTTCCCCCAAAAAGTCCACAAATTTAAAGACATTTTTGATAAAAAAATTCCAAAAATCACAAACAAATATATTATTTAATGATTTTATCGGTAAAAATTAATACGAAGAAACTAAACCGTAAAAACGTGAAAAACATGTTGGTTTTTATATATTAAACCCTTTTATTTTCTTATAGTAACTAGGTTAATACTCATGTATTACATGAGTTAATTTTAGAAATTGATATTTATATATATATATGTATAATATAATAATTATATGAATAATAAATAATAAAGTTTGCTTAATTTTAGTTAGTTAGTTATTTAATTAATCCATATTAGATTTACAAAGATTTGAATTGCTTTAAGATTTACAAATAAAATCAGTAAATGACGTGGCAAAAGGAAGGAGCGACATGTGGCATATTAAATGAGAGCATGTCATGTGACATTTAGTTAGTCTTTTAATAGTATAGATAGAATATATATTTTAATCAAACGTCACCAAATAGCAATCAAGTTAGGGGGCGTTTGGTTCGCGGATTTTTTATATGGGATTTGCATTTTGGCAAAGGATTTGCATTATGCAGCATTTGCATTTGTCAGGATTTTGCCAAAGAATTTGCATTATCTTATAGAAAAAATTTGTTAATCTGAATAATGCAAGGTAACTGGGATTTAAAATCCTAGGGGGAGGCTGGGATTTTAAATAACAAAGAATGGAAGGATTTAAGAAATCCTGGGATTTTAAGAAATCCTGGGATTTTAAATCCTTACTGAAATCTGCGAACCAAACACAGGATTTTAAATGCAAATTCCAGGAAATCCGCGAACCAAACGCCCCCTTAGACTTTTGCGTCATTCAAGTAGTCAATCTTAACTTTTGCTTTAAAACTTTAACCATCAAGTTTCATATTTCTTCTAACATTGTAATTTTTTTAAGAAAAAAAAAAAGGACAGTTGACACAAAAATATACTTACATGTTTTATTCATTTTATTAAATATATTTTTTTTACTTCAGTTTAATGTTTTGATCAAATGTTACAAAACATCGTTATATCTTATTCTTGATTCGTTTTAGTAATAAATTTTTTTCTTGATTGTTTCTTCATTAATTTTTAAGCAGGTGTTACAAAACATCATTATATTTCCATCATAAATACACTGGGGTATTCACAAAAATACTCATTTTAAAAGGGTTCGAGATGGCCAAAAACCCCGAGCGTCGAGCCCAATGGAAAAACCCACAGGTTTGGGGATTTTATCGGATACGGGTTTGGGGGGTGAGGGGACCAATCCCCACCCCACTCAGCCCCCGATAGTATTTATATTGTTTTCTCATATATATACATACTTTCTTTCTTTTTAACTATGTTATAAATATATAATAGCATATGATTAATATCTATGTATCTTTTGTTGTTAATGTAATTGTATCATTATTTATATTAATGCAAGCGTGAGTTTACCAGCATGTTGGTTTACCTATATACATACAATTTGATTATTAATAAAGGAGGTTTCTAGCTTACATCATTTAGTAATTAAAATGAGTTTATCATAAATATTATATTAAGAAATTTTTGTGCATAATATTAATTAAATAATATGTAATTAATATGAGACAATTACGACAATTCAAGTTTGATAATATTAGTTAATGGTGATCCATTTGTTTGTGACATTTTGATTTTAATAATATGATAATATGTGTTATATTTAACAGTTTGATGATAAAAGTAACAATGTTTTCGTAATTTATCAATATAAATTTATATTTTGTATCACTTTTATAAAATTTAATTCATTTTCTAAACTTGAATCCTAATAAAAGAAAGATTTGAATTAATATTATATATATCCATATAATGATGAGTAACATAACCATTACGTAACTAGATGTTGCTTGTTACTTGTTAATATATTTATTAAAGTTATTTAAAAGTAAAATAGTTTATTCCATTAATAGATAAACAAACATAATCTAAGAGGGTGTTTGGTTTTGCGTTATAAATGATATTATTAGCTTATTACGTTACAATAACGCAAATAATTGGTTTAAAGTGTTTGGATTGCATGCGTTAATAAATGATTATTTGCGTTTAACGTTAGTCCTACCACACTTTTTCATAAGTTAAAAAATGTAGCTTATTTGCTTAATAAGTGATTATTTGGTCATTTTACAAGTTAAAACGCAAATCCAAACACTTTTAAAACTGATTATTTGATAATTATGATAGCAAACAGCAGAAGTTAAACCAAACACTACATTTTCGGCAGCACTTTTTGTTACAGCTATTATCTGATTATTAGTTTTCAAAACGCTACAGCATTTTTTCAAACGCAAATCCAAACACCCTCTAAATTTCGATTATAAGTTATGATTAACAAAAGAAAGTTTTCTTATAGATCTTTTTATTACTTTTACAATCAGATTAGTAAGTTGCATATACCACACAATACATATTTTCTTCGAGAAATGTTTTTATTTTCAAAAATGACAAGTTTTTTTTTATCATATGAGATATATTTTCTCATAAATAACAATTTTAAACAAATTTTAAGTCTTGATTTATCGATGACTAAATCAATATATTTCAGTCAGTAAAATATTTAAATTTTCACCTTTTCAGTTTATTATAAACTGAAATATATATTATAAGATGTTTTTAAATTGGTTTAGAAGAGTAATTTACATGCAATAATCTTACATTGTCTAATTTTATTTTAGTATTAGAAAAATATATAGCTACACTCCGCCTGTACATTCAAATGCAACACGCGAGCATCATATGACTAGTTTATAAACATTGTCAAAAAAACTTGAGTAAATTACAGAAATGGTCACTGTGGTTTGCATAAAACTTTGGATACGGTCTCTGTGGTTTCAATTTTGCATAAACGGTCATTATATTCACCGTTTACTTGCGAAAATGGTCCCTCTGCCGTTAACTTTAACAATCAAATGGTTAAATATTTTATAATGACCATTTTACCCTTTTCATTGATAACATTTTGGTCCCTCAAGTTTGTAGTTTATTTTAGTTTTGGTCCCTCAAGTAAATTTTTTTATTTAACTCTTTTATTAATTATTATTATTATTATTATTATTATTATTATTATTATTATTATTATTATTATTATTATTACAACTATAATAATAACAATTAGTATTATTATTATTATTACTAACTTAACTTTTTACGTACTAATTTTGTTTATTGAGTTTCCTATATTTTAATATATTTTTTTAATTTAGATTACAAACTTATTTATTTCTTTTATGATAAACAATTGTATCAAATTAGAATCCATTTCTTTTTTAGTTATTTATTTCTTTTATATTAGTTACTAACCACTCATGTTTTAAGTTTTTTCATTTTCTAAACGTAAAAAGCTACGAAAACCAGTCCGTTTTTTATTTTTTTCTGCACAAAGAGATTCAACTCATTCTGATTTTTTGTTTTGGAAAACGAAAAACATACAAACAATTCTGTTATTAGTTTTTACGAATGAAAAAACTACGAATAATTGTGATTTTCAGTTTTTCCAAACAAAAAAAAATCGTTTTATTTTTCTAATTTTTCGAACCAAACCATTACCTTTTATGTTTTTTTCCGAACGAAAAACTACGAACCATTACTCTTTTTAAAGTTTTTTTCAAAAAAAAAAGAAATAGTGTGTAGCCTTTTTGTTCGAAAAACTGAAAAAAAAAATGAAATGGTTTGTATCTTTTACGATTGGAAAAAATTAAAAATGTAATGATTAGAACAACATAAAAATCGAACAAAAAAATATACCCATTTTGATTTTTAGCTCTTTCCAAACGTAAAAAATACGATTTTCAAAAAATGAAATAGTCTATGTTTTTGTTCTATTTTTATGTTAGTCTAATCATTACGTTTTTAACTTTTTCCAATTGTCAAAAACTACAAGATTTCATTTTTTTAGTTTTTCCGAACAAAAAAGCTACACGTTATTCATTTTTTGAAAAAACTTTAAAAAGAGTAATGGTTCGTAGTTTTTCGTTCGGAGAAAAAATAAAATAAAAGATAATGGTTTGGTTCGGAAAACTAGAAAAATAAAATGATTTTTTTGTTTGGAAAAACGGAAAATCAGAATTATTCGTAGTTTTTTCGTTCGCAAAAACTAATTACAGAATTGTTTGTATTTATTTTCGTTTTCCAAAACAAAAAATCAGAATGAGTTGAATATTTTGGTTCAGAAAAAAAATAAAAAACGAATTGGTTTTCGTAGCTTTTTACATTTAGAACATGAAAAAACTTAAAACATGAGTGGTTAGTAACTTTTTTTCGTTTGTAAAAACAAATAAAAGCTTAAGGTTCAAAATTGTTTGGTTTGGAAGACAACAATATAAAATGTTTGTATTTTTTCATTCGAAAAAGCTAAAAAAGAAATGAACTATAATTTGATACTATTGTTTATAATAAAAGAAATAAATAAGTTTGTAATTTTAATTAAAAAATATATTAAAATATAGGAAACTAAATAAACCAATAAATTAATATGTAAAATTTTAAATTAATAATAATAATAAATAATAATAATATTAGTTATAATAATAATAATAATAATAATAACAATAATAATAATAATAATAAATAAAAAAAATCTATTTGAGGGACCAAAACTAAAATGAACTACAAACTTGAGGGACCAAAATGTTATCAAAGAAAAGGGTAAAATGGTCATTATAAAATATTTAACCACTTGTTTGTTAAAGTTAACGGTAGTGGGACCATTTTTGCAAGTAAACAGTGATAATAAGGACTGTTTATGCAAAATTGAAACTACAGGGACCGTATCCAAAGTTTTATACAAACTACAGGGACCATTTATGTAATTTACTCAAAAAAGTTTTTAAAATGTTTATAAAATTATTTTTTAAACATTTTTGTAAAATAAATTCTGAATGTGTTTGAAAATAAAAGTTTTTCTAAAAACTAATGATTTTAAAAATACAGTAACATGTGATTTACAAAAGGGATAATTGCGCAAAAAACCCCAAACTTGTCCGCTTTTTGTGATTAAAACCCCAAACCATTTTTCGTTGCATAGAAAACCCCAAACTAACTAAAAATCAGTAAATCAAGGTTTTATCAATGACTAACCGGTTGAAACCGGTTATTAATCCTACGTGGACTGGTAATAACATACGTAGAATAAATTTTAATTGTTGAAACCGATTTCCAAGTATTTCACATCATTTTTAACGCTCGTAGATGAGGTAATCCCGTTTAAAAATTACAATTAAAAATTATCAAGGTGGTTTTAAATGATGTGTAATGCTTGGCAACCGGTGTCAACAATTAAAATTTATCACATGTAGGTTATTTAGCGGTCCCTGTAGGATTAATAAGTGGTTTCAACCGGTTACCCACTGATAAAACCTTAATTTACTGATTTTTAGTTAGTTCGGGGTTTTCTATGCAATGAAAAATGATTTGGGGTTTTAATCACAAAAAGCGGACAAGTTTGAGGTTTTTTGCGCAATTATCCCTTTACAAAATGTTAACAGTTTTTAAATCAAACGTTTTAAAACTTTTGTTTCAGTAAACGAATAATAAACCTTTGTTTTAAAAAAAAATGTTTATTAATTTTTTTTATGAAACTGTTATTTCAAAGACTATTTAAGAAACTTTTGTTTTAGTCACGTTAATAAACGTTCATGAAACTTTTTTCTACAAATTTTTTTAGAATTTTTTTTTATTTTTAATAAAGAGTTAATATTAATAAAACTCTTTGAATTTTTATGAATTTATCAATTAAACATTGTATTTTTTTTCCCTGAGTGTTTAAGTTCCTGGACAAATTTTGCCTTATTCAAAATTATACATTTCACTTGGTTAGTAGGTCATTAATTGATAAACAATATAGTGACCTAAACAATAATTAAGAATGTCGAGTGACTTAATTACAAAAATATAAAAAGAAAGTTGTTTTATTTTTATATTTGACCACTCGAAGAACTAATTTTTTAACTATGGTTTTGAATAAAACAAAATTTATTCAGAAACTTAAACACTCGGGAAAAAATGTAGCGACATAATCGATAAATTCATTAAAATTCGAGGAGTTTTCTCAATATTAATATTTTAAAAAATGTTTAACAAACTTTGTCTTAAAAACGGTCTAAGTTGTATGATAATAACCTTCTTTTTATTATTATTATAATACATGTACGTTTTATTATCAATGTGATACTTGTGCTTCAATTAACCATGCAATTATGGTCATTTCTATATATTAAAACTTGGGTTTGAAACCTGAACTGGACTAGCCGATTGGGCCTGAACTAATTTGGTTTTTGGTTAACCAAAAAAATACTTTTTTTACTTGATCTTATAATTTTTGGACATATTTTAAAAAAAATTATAGACTAGGGTCGTATAGTGTTGAAGAAATTAAACTTTGAAAATATAATGTTTTCATTTTTATATTATGCATGTAAAATTTGAATTTTGATACTTTATGAAACACATAAATTTATATATCAATCACGAAAGTTTTTCTAGAAAATTTTGAACTTCCGTAATTTATAAATTTAAATAAGTTTTAACGTTATCCAACTAGACCAATCCAACCAGTCAAATTGGTTCAATTTAAAACCATGATATTTTATTATTTTATATGAAAAAACACATTTTAACACCCCACCACCACCACTTTATTTGTTTCCCAGTTATGACGAGAATTGATGACGTGGTAACACTTTATTGGCGGCTTTTCCCTTAATGACTAGTATGTATGAGGTGGCAATATTCTATTGGTGGATTATCTTTTTGTCTTCAATTCAAGCTACCTAGCTTAAAGTTTTTGTTTCTATACTTTTATAAATTAAAATTTGGACATTTGGTTTGGGATCTCAACCAGGAAAGGGAAGGAATGGCTCATATGATATGTTGGAATGATTGTGGAGTATGTGTGGGTCCATTACAATATTGCAGTTGACCTATCAAACTAAACTAATGTAATATCCGTGAAATTCAAAATCCGAGTACCGGACCGAATATATTAAGTTAGTACTGGACCCGGTTCAGTACCGGGCCGCACCCCTAATCTAAACTAGCATTCTACTACTGGATTACATTAATTGTTTCGTTTAAAAACTTTATAATTTTTATTGATTTTTATAATAATGTAATATAATCAGTTAAAGTAACTCCTCCTATATATTGGATGACCAAAGAACAAATACATATTACATTAAATGCTATAAAGAATTATAAGATAAAATCACACGGGTTTCTTATATATGATTAAATATTCTCATCCAAATAATCAATAACAAGCTCACTCAGATTACTCATACATGACCCCACTATCAATTATTTGTGCAAGCAATGACTATTGGGTTACATAGATGTCTCATTAATAACCTAATAGACTAATAATCTCACGACTTACAATATGAACATGCAAATCTTTTATAAATGTTTACATAGATTTACTAACTTAGAATTATTATTTCATTTTTACAAAATGCAAAAGTATATATTAGGTTCCTATAAGAACCATAAATCACCTCAATCATTAAACAAACACAACTTAAACCCATCATTTTACTATCTCTAGTCAAAAGACTTGATAAACCGAAAGATATTTTGAATTCTCGTTTTACAAACAACCAAAAATTCATGGCAAAGCTTAACAAACATTCAAATAATAACATGGACGTCATGCAATTCATATAAGTAAGGAGTCAATAAATTACAGTATAAACACTTTTCATTTCATTTTCCTAAGCTTTTAAAACTTACATACATTTGTCTATTTAAAGTAACCTGTGGATTTCAAACGTAATTACAAATTCATCGGGTTTTCAGCTAATTACGAGAACATGTCTATTCAAAACCCAACCAAAAGCAAAAGTCAAATTCATAATCAAAATACCACAAGTATTGTACTTCTATACTTTTGTCAAGTGTTACTTGAGGACCCGTTAACCTCTTTTTCTGAATATATATCAACTCAACATGTAATTATATGCTCCGTGAGATCAATATTAACAATGATAACAAATATACACATGAAATACAATACTTACAATATCCATTTCCAGTTCAATTAGTAGTATTGAAACACAAATTGATGTCAAATGACAGAATACATACATACTTTCGTTAAAGCCATGCGAAGGCTACTACGATGTACAAATACCAATAAACCAACCAATTGAGATATTTCATATAGTATTGCATGTGACTAATGAGTTTTAATTCAGATTTCAACTAGTTTATTAACCCATGTAACACATGGGATGGTTTATAAAATAATTAATTAAATAAAAAATATTACAAATAATGTGATGACGTCTAGATCTATATATGTAGTTTTTAAAAGAATTAATTTTGCAATCCAAAAATGGGCTAGCAGCAGTTGCCCGTTTGTCTTCTATTGTTTTGTATTAAAAATTACAAATATATATAAAGTAAAAATAAGTAGATAGTTAAAGATCATAAATTAAAAACATTTAATTATATACATATATTAAAATTATTTGATATATGTTAATAAATATATATTTTTTAAAATTGCACAAATAAAATAAGGTGAATAAATATTATAAGTTATCTGAGTAAATAATGTGTAATGAAAATTGCAAAAGTTAAATAGATGAAAATATTACGAAAAATTGAGTTAAAAATAAAAAAAAGTATTTTAGAAAGTTTTGAAGGAAAAACAAAAATTAAAGGAGTTGAATATAGATACAAAGTATATGATAGCAATAAGATAATGATGGTACATGTACAAATCATTAATACCATACCCAAAATTAATAACAATAAATGAGTCACAAGTATACAATATAACAAACAACATGATAACAAACATATCTGAATACTCATGGATATATATAAAAGAGTAAATTTATCACTCACAGTTAATATGCTTTAAGCTATGTGACTCTAAACACATAATTGATACTTAACATGCCATTTCAACATCTGTACAATTTCTAAGGTCAAACAAGCTGAATGAGGTCTTATGATACACACGATTAACCTACAATTTTGTATTATATTGCCTATATAAACATACAAACTAATAGCAAAACCAAGCAAACGATAAACGAAGAAAAGATAATAAAAACACTAACCTTGATATTTAATAAATCTATTTGTAATTTCAAAAATTCATCATAAAGTTTGCATAGATTGATAGATATCATAATTTTAAGATCATGAAAAAGAAAACAAAGTTAAAACGAAACCAAACATAGCAACACAATCAAATAACACATTTCCAAATAGCCCCGGATGCTGAAACTTCTAGAAAATAATCCAAAATCTGATTTTTGACACTATTGATATCAAATCACAACAAAGCACCTCAAAATACATTCGAACTTGTAAACAAGAATTTAAAATAAAAATTACCTGAACTAACATATGTTCCATAGCAAGAAGCCTTTCATTAAAGTCAAACAAATAGCATAACATATCATCTAAGCATCCAAAATATGTATCATATAATGTTTAGGGTTTATAAAAGAAAAATGACACAAATAACTATGTACTTTTGAGTTTCTACACATTTATGTAGTATATTTTTTTGTGCATATTTATGTAGTGTATTTTTAAAAGTGTTTCAATTAAGTAATTGAGTGACCTAATGACCGATAATATCATGTCACTCAACTAGCTAATTGAAACATTTTTAAAGTTTTTCTACAAAATGTGCACAAAAGAAAAGAAACACTACATAAACGTGTACAATTTTTTTTGACTAAATATGGTAACTTGTTGTATCGGTTATCTCGTCATCTAATAACGTAGTTGAAACACCTTTTAAAAGTACACTACATAAGCGTGTACAAAAAAAATAATCACATAACATATTGTACACAAATTAAAAAATATATAACTATTTGGTACTTTGGTGTCGTTATTTCTTTATAAAATCCTAATGATTACTAGCAAATTACTCTACAAAAATGGAGTTCAACACCAACAATCATAGAGATAACATCTTTAACATATTTAAAAGATAAATGATAGAAACTCCCTATTAAAGCCCGATTATGATTGCTTGATGATTGTCTTCACTGAATCTTGAACATTATTGGAGATCCAAGTTAGAATACTCAAATATACTCTTAAAATTGTCAAAACTTCAAATATAACCTTCAATCTAACTAATTGCACCTAAATATATGAAAGGTATTAAGGAAACTACTCTGAACTAAATTAATATAAACCCTAAAATCGTCCTAAGCAATTGAAGTTTGAAAAAAAGTAGATAGTTGATTTTAGATCTAAAAATGACTTTATTTTTACATAATTCATAAATTTAATAAGAAGTTGGTAATTTACTTTTATAAAATTTAAGAATTTAACCATCTAAAAAGATATTTAAAGACCAATCACTCAAAAAATATTAATTTGTTGGGTTAATTTTCTCCTTTTGAAAACACAAAAATTTTCTAATCTCGAAATTTCTCTTGAAAAATGGTTTTCTTTCCAAAACGCTAGTATTGGTTAATTTGGCGTTTCACAGTGTTCTGATCGGTCGAGGATACAATTAGGGTTTAACTTTATCCCCAAATTGAATAAAATTTTTGAAGGTGTTCTCCTCCTCAATCTCTTCTCTCTTATTGCATAATAATCAATATCCAACTATAATTCAAGTTTTTAGCATTTTGTTGCATCCATTCTCGATTTTAATTGACTCAGAAATACCACTGATCGCTAAAGCTATGGCTCAGCCCAACAGCGTAAGCTCCTCGCCTATCCGTTACCTTTCAAGCCTAAATCAATCAGATCATAATTATGATTTGGAATGCACAGATTTCATTAGTTCGTTTTATCGTTTTGGTTTGTTTTAATTAATGGAAGTTTCGATTACTGTATGTAGACTGCTGGAGTCGACAACACTTTCAGAAGGAAATTTGATCGAGAAGAGTATTTGCAACGTGCTCGTGAGCGTGAAGAAAAGGTTCTTAATTTACAGATTGCTGCTTTAGCTTGATTATATGCATTTTCATTTTGAAGTTCTGCTGATGGCTTCTGTTTTGTTTTCTATCACTCAGGAGTTGGAAGGCCGTTCTAAATCTAAATGTAAGTAAAAGATTTCAATTTCTGTCACCTGTTGTCTCTGAAAGAGTACATGTAACCGCTTTCCTCATTATAACTTGATTAGTGAATAGAATGTTATGATGACATTGAACACAAAGTTATAGTGGTTAGAAGATGTAATAATAGTTTTCAGTTATCTATTGGAAAAAGAAGAATGACCCTCTTTCCCGCATTTAGTTCTCTTCACATTGCATCCTAATTAGCCATATCTATCTATGCATATGTACACAAAACAAATAATACGTGTATGTTATTTTAAAAGTGAAATTGAAACTTGATTGCAGCAAAAGGTCCACCAGTGCAAAGGAAACCCTTGAAGCATAGGGATTATGAAGTGGACCTTGACTCTCGCCTGGGGAAGACTCAGGTTAGTCGCCTAGAATTTGTTCATATAATTATGTGGTCACTTATTGTTGGGTTTCCAGAAGTTACGGTTTTGAGTTATTGATACACATAAAATTTTGATATGTGGCGTTAAGTGATCCTTTATTGCTCATATTACAAGTTTAAGGCTGCTAACAGCTGGGAACAGTAGGTGTTTTCTGGTACCTGATTTTGTATATACATTTATGAAATATGATGTACTTAGGAGTGGCATCAATGATTCAATATGGGTACGGGGTCTATTATTTTCCCAATGAGGTGAGATGGTAGGATACTAGGATTTTAATGTTTACATGACAAATTTAGTATTAAAATTATCTGAGAATTTAGAATGCAAATGGTATCTTTTGGTCCAATATTTAACACTTAACTCTTTTTTTAGGCAGTCACTGATTATTGTACGTCTCCTTGTTACACTTTTTAAGATAATAAGATTGCTACTAATAAGACAAAACATCATCATCTAGTTACCTCACCAACTTCTGAATTAGCTTTGGCAGGGATTAGGGAGTTCTAGTTTTGGTGAGTGTTTCTTAGATGCATTTTCTGTTTACATGCATGACAGTCGAAATGAGGTAGGAAATAGGTATTATAATGCCTAATGCTTTAAGGATGTGAGTTTCTAATTGAGTGAAGGTTGAGATTTATTGATCCTGATTAGGTTATTAAAAATTAAGGGATATGAAGGTGAGTTCCAAGTCAAAATTTCCAACAAGGGTTAGAGTAAGGGCTGTAAGGTCCGAAAATACTACCAACTATATGGCCAATTGCTGTAAATATGGCCTTCAGAGTCACCATCCCTTATCTTCTGTGCAAGAGGAATGTAATGCAACAAATAGCAAGTGTGAAAAGTTCTTGCAATGAACTGGGGTCTCCTTTCGGATGGAAAGCATATGAACTCGTTAAACTATATTGAATACGAATAAGAGCTGGTATATGATAAGTAAATTTAACTCTATAAGGGATCTTAGGTAATATACAATAATTCTTAGTAGGCAGACGGTTGTATCTTGCAGAGATCCAAAGTGACTAATACTGGTGTGTATCCCAGGCTCGCTCCACAACAGGGTCTATGCTACTATTGCCAGGTCATTTATAGGGTTATAGGGTTTTTACACTTGGGTTTTCTTACATAGTATTTCAAAGTTTAGAGGTTTGCTTACACGAGGTTGTATAGAATAGATAATGTTCCAATAAATTTCTGGTAGCATAAGATCATTCTTCACAAAACCAAATGGGTCATATCAATTTTGTTTTGTGTTGCTCTATCATATGTGCCAACTATAATGGGCAACCATGTTGACATTAGAGCTTGCTGACGAAAAAAACTTTATATTCCTTCTACAAGGACATCAATTCATGCATTATGATGTTGTTATATGCACACACAGTTTACTTGTGCATTATCTGTTTGACAAGATCTGAAT
The DNA here is from genome assembly GCA_020465985.1 of Centrapalus pauciflorus. Lineage (NCBI taxonomy): Eukaryota > Viridiplantae > Streptophyta > Magnoliopsida > Asterales > Asteraceae > Centrapalus > Centrapalus pauciflorus. The sequence continues at coordinate 33,574 of JAANYP010002918.1, read as the reverse complement.
CCTTCAAATTCCCAGTTTGAAAGTTCTTTCAACTGCTTATTTTGATGGTATAGTGACAAATGACTATTTGTGTATAATGAACTGTTTTGGTTCTTGACATATTGAAGTAGGCAACATTTTATGCTAATTCATTTGTATCTCTTCTTTGATAGGTTGTCACTCCAATTGCACCCCTTAGCCAGCAGGTATTTCTATAACCTTTAATCATGTATGATGCATTCTAAGTAAATTTTTTTGTGTGGAATTGGCCTACATTGTGTAATGAACTACCCTTTGTGTACATATGTGAACTGAATTTGTAGGTTCTGCCTGAACTTAGCATATAATTTTTCTAGCCTCCTATGTAGGTTATATATATATATATATATATATATATATATATATATATATATGCAAATCAGGTCTTGGGCTCTAAAGACATATTGGTCAACATGCCACCGTTCTCATGTGTATTGCCAATACTTCTTTTTTTGATCTTAGGGAAGGTTTTTGAATAAAGTGTTTGTGTTCCACCATTCTCAAGCCATCAAAGCTTTCATCACCTTTACTAAAAGGTCTCCCTCTTCCAGACTAATTTCCAAGTTAGTCTTCACTTGAATATGGTGTCTATATCTGTGCTGGATGATGAACTCTTTTTCGTCTTTTGGGATACACACAGAAATCATAGCGCCTTTAGCAACACTTTTCAGTCCGTGCTTAAGAATTTATTCATCAGTTGGATTTTAAAACACTCATCAAACACTTCTTGCAATGCATCTTGGACTGGTGGTGTTCCTATCTGATTCAAACTCAAATAATACATATTAGGGAGACTAATATGAATGATTTGCATTGTGTAAGTTGGATCCAAGATTCATGCAATTGCCATCACCAAATCACAAATCCTGAATATTTTGTTAAGCTTCTTGCTCATTTTAAAAGCTATCAATTTATTAATTTGCATGATTCTTTTATGTTAAGAACAACAGTTAAGATAACATGTAGGCATCTCGAATCATGAAAATCATAATATGATGACAAAGTGTAGCACCCACCATGGTAAGGACTGAAGACTAGTTTTGAGTGTAATCCTTTGAACGTCTTGCAGCAGTCGCACTGGAAAATTTTCCTGAACCTCACTTAGGGGGTGTCAAGCAGAAATCACCAAACCAGTGTGTGGAGGTGTCATCCACAAAAATCAATTATTGTCAAGAAAATTGCAATTAGAACCCAGAAAATGTGCAGTAAACAATATATTTAATAGTTTGAATTTAAGTCCACAAATCAGATAATTTTTAAAGTTGTTGTAAGCGATATAACTTCATGACAATATTTTCAGTTACACAACAGCACAAAGAGCTCATGGTCAACCAGCCTGAATGGATATTTATGCACACATATGCTTTGGCCATGTCTTTCTTAGCTTATTCTTTCTCATACATGACTATATCCGTATGCCACTTGTATCTGATGTATCTTGTTTTATCTATAATTCACGTTGCAGTCAACTCCTTCGCTTTTATATTACGACACGTTTGCTTCATAACTCAACATTATGGATTGTAACCGACTGCCCTATGATGAAAATCAATTGGCATTGCTAAAATAAAACTGATTCTATGCAGGCTGGATACTTTTGCTCTGTTTGTGAATGTGTAGTGAAAGATTCTGCAAACTATTTGGACCATATCAATGGAAAGAAACGTAAGTAATTACTTAAACTACATATTAAAGTATCATTTATGTTTCACTTTCTTACATATGGTTATTATTAATCATCATTATCTACCACAGATCAAAGAGCCTTGGGAATGTCAATGCGGGTGGAACGGGCATCTCTTGAACAGGTACACATCCACACATACATTACAGATTAAGTAGAATGTGGCTGAGTTCATTTGTCAAAAAATTTTCATTTGTTTTCAGATTTCAAGAAAATGTTTTTAGATTTAGTTTTTCAAAAAACAATTAAGAATTCTGAAAACGCGTTCATATTATTGTAAATTGAAAATTTCATGCTTTTGTTTTAAGTTAGAAAAGGGTTAAAAACATGTTGAAATTGTTGTTAACATTTAACTACGAATTTTGAAAATGAAAATTTCTTGAAAATAAAAATTTATTTTAGAAAATATACAAGTAAACATGTTTTTATAAAACCTTGTTTACGTCATAAACAAAACCCGAAAACACTCCGGTTTTCGTCAAATGAACACACCAAATTGCACAGTTTAGCCAGTTGTGTTCATTTTCTGGTCTTCACCAGTGACTTACGCATCCTCTCCCCGAGTATAAACCGAATCCCACTTTTGGGAATATATCATAATTATTATAACAGGGACCTCCAATGAATTGCTTGGTTTAATGTGGATCAGGTTCAGCAGCGATTTGAAAACCTCAAGAAGAGAAAAGAGACGGGAACCTTCACTGAACAAGGTAGAACAAGCTATGGATATTTGGATTACGTTTTAGTCTTTCAAAAAAGTGTTTTCTGTAAGTCGTAATCCTCTTTTGTTGCTTTTAGATCTTGATGAGCGAATCTTAAAACAGCAGCAAGAAGAAGAAGAAAAGAAGCGTCAACGACGAGAAAGGAAAAAAGAAAAAAAGGTATGCTTTTACTGTTTTTCTCTGAGAATCCTATGAAATTGAAATGAAAATTCCGTTACTATGTGACGTCAGGAATGGATGTGTTGTTTGGCAGCAAAAAAGAATAGTTAGAAGATCCATTTTTTTTTTTAAGAAAAAGCCCCAAATCTATCAAATTTATTTTCTTTGACTCAGTGTCATGAAATTTAAATTCCATTACAAAGATTTTAACGGTTCTAAAATCAAAACCGACTTCATCTTCACCGTCCACCATTTCTATTTTGATAAATTCACCTTCTAAAATTTCATTTCTTAACAAATCCCATTCCAGTAATATACATTCTTCGAACTAAAAAAACATTCTTCGAACCAAAAAAACGTCTTGTTTGGTTAGTGATGTTTATGTTATTGTTGAACAGAAAGAAAAGGCAGTAGAGGAGGAAATCGAGGTAGATCCTGATGTTGCAGCCATGATGGGATTTGGAGGTTTTGGTTCATCCAAAAAATAAAAAGACAGATGATACCCTTTTGTTTTCTTGATCTTGAAACATGACAACTGCATCAGTTAGTTGTTTTGTAAGATTTACTTGCATTGTATTCTCATTTTAATGCCTTTTTTTTTTTTTTTTTTATCTTTTTGCAAATACAAATTAAGTTTTAGGTGAAGAAGTATGGCTCGGATTTCTTGTTTTCAATCCAAGATCATGTCCATTGATGTAGAACTTGTTACATTCAAAACTATACATACATACATTTATGCATTAAAACTAGAACGAAAGAAAAACCAACTATAGAAAACTTTATTTAGATCAGCGGCCACTGGGACAGTGAGTAAAATTATCCGGTGCCGGTGACACCAGGGTCGGGCTTGTCTCGACGGCCTTGTTCTTGAGCTTCAACGGTGGCAGACACGGCATCACCGAAAATGGGTCCACCACGGCCAGCACAATCCTCCACCTTGTCTTGAATTTTGTCGATCTGAACTTTACCCTCGTCTTCAGTGGAGTGAATATCCATTCGACTTTTGTTCTCGCCTCCCTGTACAGAATGGTACGTCGTCGCCGTCGTACTTCCTGGCGGCAGAGTTCCTTGAGCTCCCGACATGTTGGTTTGTAAAGGTATGTTTGCTGCTGTTTAAGCGTCCGGTTTGTCAACCACCGTTATTTATAATAAGAAATCGTAAGGATAGGTATTAGAGGGTATGATACACGTGGTGAATTTGAAGCTGACGGTGCAGGTACCTAGTACCACGTGGCTAACCTAGTACATCTTATCCTATATTTTTTAAGGGATAATTACAAAAAGGGTGTTACTTCATGCACCATATCTATATCTATGCACCATATCTATATCTACAATTGACCTAAAACATGTCTTTTTTTCATAACTCATCATTATATTTTATTTGTTTATACTCTTTTGTCCAATCAAAAGATAAGTATTTATAAGTCAAATGCATAGAGGTGGTGTATGAGAAATTAGAGGTGGTGCATGAAGAAATAGCCTTACAAAAATAGTTACATCCCACCCTTTTTATCAAATTTTTGACATTTTAATATGCATTTTACCAAAATAGCCACACTTTACGTTACCATATTTACGTGATAGCCATCATTTACGTGATATATACTTTTTATTCATATTATAATGCATTACGTTACAAAAGGTGTTTGGTAACGTAAATTGTTGTACTTTACGTGACCACTTTTGCTCCTTCCCCATAAAAAAGTTGTTAAATGTCTTTTCATGGTAAAAGAGGAAAAGTACAACAATTTACGTTACCAAACACATTTTGTAACGTAATGCATTAAAATATAAATAAAAAGTACATATCACGTAAATGATGGCTATTATGTAAATGTGGTAACGTAAAGTGTAGCTATTTTGGTAAAATGTATATTAAATGGCTAAAACTTGATAAAGGAGTGTGAAATATGACTATTTTTGTAATTAACCCATTTTTACCTTTCCTGTTATTCTGAATATCGAACTTCAATTTCATTTCTTTAGCCGTGGACTGATCAACAAATCTTTGCTCTAAAGCCATCCAAAAAGTTCTTTTCTTATTTGTTCGACCTCGCTGGCGCCTGCGTTTTTACCAGAAAACAATAAATAAATTGAGGATTTTATTGGTAAAAAATAACACGGAAGGCTAAATCGTAAAAAAATAAAAAACGTGTTGGTTTTTTTCTTAATAAACCCTATCTTCAACCTAAAAATGTGATCTATTTGTTGATGCCTTCCTATGTTGTTATTGATAATTTTGGGATTTATCTTTTATCGCTTCGATACGAAAATTTAAAAGATGATTATAAAGTTTAAGCTAGGAACGGGGAAGGATGAGCAGAGAGGGAAGGAAAGGCTAGACCCCCCGGAAGAAATTGACTTGGCTTCGCCAAATTAAAAGGCCTCGTCTCTAAAAGCGCGGCTCGCGAGGCGTCCATCTCACATTAGAGTTCCAAACCTAGCTGGGATATCAAGATTCACGTGCGAAGGGACAAACGAAAGACTTCCTGGTATAAGAAAGAAAGTAGAGCTAGACAAGGTCTTCTGTGAGTGAATCGCGGGAATGGATACGACCCAAGTGACTAACGGTGATATCTATATATGACTGGATCGTATCCGTTCCCGACGATTTACATATCAGGCATACGTTTTGTTGTATAAACTTCAATTAACACACCTACTTGTATGCTCATGGGAATGTAATTAAAACAAAATGTTATAACTATAATTATAGTACCTTCCAGCATGGAAGAAAAGCTTGAAATCAATGCAAAAACAAAACGTAGCAAAATTATCAGCGACACAATGCTGAGATAACAATGAATCACATTCGGACCCGTCCTTAAAGGATTCCGTGACACTTGAATAATGCTGTGGGAAGCCTACAAACCGTACAGATATGTAAAATCGATAACAACGACCAAAACTCAAAAACACAACGGGTGACAACAAAATACTTCAATGCTAATAACTGCATGAGAGATTGAGAGCAGTTTGTGAAATTTGTAGGTAGATGAGGCCAATTGATTCTTAATTTATGTTGTGCTTTTGTAACCTAAACCAGATACACATTACACACCGCTCTTTCTATCCCCTAGATTTGGATTTGTTCTCCCATTTCTCTTCAACAGCTACTTGGGCTTTACCGAGTCACGGAGCATCAGCCACTTGTACACTATGTTGTACAATTGATACTCTTATACAACCTTATCTATCAACATTTTCATTACATGTAACACGATCAGTTTGTGCGGGTATCATTTGTAATAATGTTCTTTCATAAACCATAAGCAAATTTGCATTACAAAAAGACATTGGAAGCGAAATGTTTGGTTTTAGGTTTAGGTTATTAGAGATGAAGCCAAGAAATTTCGACGTAATGTGGCTAGGTTGACACTACAATCTATAACCCAAATCGTGTTTTGTCGGTTTTAATTCTTTCAACTAACAAAGTTGCTTCTATTTAAGAGTTCATCTGGTTCTGATATTAAAACCATGGACATCCTATACCAAAATTGCAATGGATACTTTATACTTTTATAATTGTTCAAATAGAATTGCGAACAGCTTATTTAGGAAAAAAAGAAAACATTTTTACATCAATTTTGATTATTAAGATAAGATAGATGGAGGGGTGGCTTTGTAATTTGAAAAGAGGGTTGGGGTGTTTGGATCCCACATCGGGTGTGTGAAGCAAGCAGGCAAGGCAGGAGGACAGTACAAAAGAAGGGGCCTACGAAACAGAAAACTCATACCTTTCTCGGCCTTTTGGCTAAGATCAAGTGTAGTATCTGTTCTTATCAGTTTAATATCTGATATGTGAACCATCGGTTCACTCGATATTAATCTTATTTTTATTGGGGGAAGACCCGTTACGGTAGCTTGCTGCTGGGGTTCTTCAAGTGTCGCTTTGGTCTTACACAATTGCCAAAGCCTGGCACACCCCTCCAATATGTATTTTAAACATTTCAATTTTATTTATGGTTTTGGCAATGACTGAAACAACACAGAATACGAAAACATAAAACAAGCTACCAAAAACATACAAGCTTAGTTTGCTGTTTTGGTTTTTTGATCAGAGGTCGTAACTGTTTCTTCTCCGCAAGAATCTTCAGGAATTTGAACAAAAATGGGATGTAGTTGTGTTTCCTGCGAATATTCTCCGTTCTCCACTTTTTGAACTTCTCTTCCTCCACAAGAATCTTCAACTTCTCTTCCTCCACCAGAATCGTCGCACCCTCAATCCCAGCATTTCACTTGAGAAAGTGACTTGTTTAGTGCCTCCACGTTGCTCCTCCCATCAATCATCCACAGGCTGCACCATTTTGAGCCCAATCCATATCACCTTGTCCACCTCACCTGAGCATTGACCCACGCTTATCGGCCCTTCTTTCAAGCCATCAAGCTCATAGAGCACACCATCTACGACTACGGGTATGTAGCTTATGAAATGATAGACGTCGTCATCTTTTCCGGCAGATTTCTGTTCTTCAGGAACAATAGGCTCAGGCCTTGCAAAACTGTTGTGAGCTGTCCTAATAGCATCACTGGAGCCTTAAGAAAACAATGGCTTCAATAGGATCAACTGAACTCCAAAACCCATATCTTATTACAACACATGGTTTCTGATTCTGAATTGCCATTTAATTTATGATGAAAAAGGTGACATCCTATTCCTACCAACCACATCTAATCTATCAACACGAATTTATATCATATAATAACATTTCAAATAAATATTTATACATTAATTCGGGAAACAACGTACGTTCATGTTTCAAATGATTGTGGTCATAAAAAAAGAATCCTACAATGTGATCTACTATCCTAATGGATAAAATGGTTGAATTGGATCGATAAACGATCCTACGGGAAAAAAGGTTAAAAGGGTCCCGACCAAGTAAAATGTAGGATCGGATCAGTACTGATAAAAATGATATGAAAGTTGAATTAAATGATAAAATGTGGTTTTCATAAAAAAACTTATGGAAAATGTATTATTTTTATCTTATAGAAATGATATGAGAGTTGAATTTAAAAATAAAAAATAAAAATTTTAGGTGTTAAGTTGTAAAAAGCTTAACAAGTAAGGTTGATGAATCTTCACAGTGAAAGTTTCTAAACCTTAGTTGTTTTGGGAAACTTGTCGGTTATTCTGATAGTTTGGTCGTTATCATTTTGACTCGACTCAAGTAACCAGTTTGACAACTCAGAAGAGGCTGTTCGGTAATGCTGAGTGCTGTTTGGATGTTGGTCTCTATTTCAGTGCCCAGTTGGTGGTTTGCTGTCCCTTTTCATTTTCGAGTTTTAGGGGTCAGCGTTGTTTCTGTTCAATGCTTGGTGGTTGGCTGGGCGTTCGTTTCCTCGTTAGTTTCTTTCTGTTTTGTCTTGTGTACGTTTGTGGCTTGAAAAGTGGTTGGTTAACAAAGGTGATGGATTGGACAAGGTAAAAAAACCTTTTATGAAACATCCCACATTGGTACAGAAATGAAACCTGCGGCCATAGAAAAAACCTTTTAAGAAAGGCGATGGACGACGTAATACATACTTACCTGGACAGGATCAATGGGTGATCAAGAATGCCCATGGTCTAGGTTGGTGACTTCCATTGCACTTAGGAAGGGTGCCCACCTAAGGTCGGCCCAAGTGGTCGAGCCTATGTCATAATTTGTGGCAGTGGGGGCTTGCGTTCGCGCAGCCCTCTCCAATGTTAAGTCTCAATTCTTTTGATCTGGTCTTTTGGTGTGTTGGTATTTGTTTAATAATTGAAACTAAATGTTTTTTTATTTTAGATTATAATGTTTTAGTGGATTTAATTAGATTGTAAATTTTATAATTCACACACATTTAATCCTACTATTGGAACCTGGCCACAGCCTTGGGGCATCCTTTAACACCTGTATCGCTGGTCCACAAGCTAGATTGCAATGTGTATGGTGCGAACTATTCTTTAGCCTTTTACTAAAGAATGCCGTATGCTCCTTGCAACAAGTGGAAGATGCCTATCATATCTTTGGAGAGGTTTTCCTTTTTGAATGATGCGTCCAACGATCAACAACTTAAAAGACAATTTGTATTTTTGCTTGGCTTGTGATGCAACGGTGGCTTTTGCTTCTCGTGTTAATTAGTTGGTTGAAATGCTGCCTTCCAAAATCTGGTCTATGTGTTTCAACGATGAGGTTTCATGCAATTCGATATCGTCAATCATGACAATGGGTATGCTCGATCACTTAGCTCTTTGCAAGTTGTTTTGGTAAAGACATCATCATGATGCAATAAAAGAAGTTTTCGACTCTTGGGCATCGTAACATTTTTGGTGAAATTCAGTCGAGATCTTTTTTGACTTGGGTATCTAATGTTGTTCGTCAAATTGATGAAGATTATCAATCTCCCCCTCATTTTACATAGTTGTTTAGAGTTTGTAATTAGCATTTAGCAGTGATTGTGTTACACTTGAGTTTCTCTTCGTATTTTAAGGTTTGAAGATATGTTTATTTTGATTTCTCGATGTTAATTGAGTTTGTAAAAGCTTTTGGTTTATCTGTGTTTCACAACACTACAATACCCATATTAGAAAATTAACAATTTCCATCTGCTACCCTATAACACCTTGATTTGGATCGTATAAATGTATAATATTTTATTTTTCAACAAGAACAAGACATTTTATCTTTACAAATTTCAAATTAACCATAAAACAACAAAAGCTTTCGTGGTTTATAGTCCAATTTGGTATATTTCTACTTAGACATGATGTTGGTCTGTTCGACTGTTCATGAAAATAAAACAAGAATTTCTGCATCACTTCTCATACATATTGGCTCTATGAACAATTAATGATATAATTTAACAAAATACTCGCTGCGAAAATAAATAAATATATATGACCGAACTCTTGAGGAATAAAGCTATCACTCATTGCCCAAATCTTCATAAAGAAAATTCTTGATTATGAGGTTTTTTATGAGATATGAAATTGATCTTCATGATGGTTCCAATATTCCCTTTATTTCAAGATTCTCTATACATTAGGAGTTTATGGGATATGAAGTGATCTCATAAAGAGCATCCAAGATATACCCAAAATCTTTAATTCTCTTGGAAGAGTTATGCCAAAAGCTTGAACCAAAATTAATCAGTTGGGGAGTCCTCGTTCGTAAAGTGATAATTAATTCTTCATCTATATATATATATACTTCCATTGACATCGATAGGCTTACACATAATCTTAACTACAAATTTATTTATTTAAGTGTATGCATTTATATATAAACATTTCAAAGTTCATGAAATTTCAGTTTTCAAACGCTGCCCTTGACAGAAGAATCAAAACTTCGACTTTGAGCTTAACTGATGATACCCCTTTTTGTTTCACTGCTGATCAACATCAATATGAATCAGATTGGACTGATGGAAAATATTTTATTAAACAGATTGTTAACGTGATAAATGTAGATCGAGTAATGCTAATTCCTCCTAAGTGACACTAGATAAAATCCAATCTGCAGTAAGATTTTTGCAGGTAATCATGCATTTTATACTTTTGTCAAGTGATTTCAAAACTTTCATAGAAATATCTATAAAAGTTTCATTGGTTTAGGCTAGTTGATAGTTCTTAATTAGTAGATTAATTAATTATAATGATTTAATTATGTTTCATTGGTTTTGTAAATTAAGATGGTTAATTTATTTCACCAATCACTTGCTGTGTATGTGCAAGTAAAAGGTGTGAGCTGCTGACACATTGTTGCATATAATGATATACTTAATCTATTTAATATAGCAATATTCTAATCTAAGATCATATCTTTGTAACCTACTTAAAATATCTAAAAAGGGAATTCTCTGTTCCCAAACTGAGGGACAAAACCCTTCAGTAATTGCCTGTGTTGGTTTTCATATATCCATTTCCAAAATATGCATAGGTGGACAATTTATGCACACACACACTTTTTGGAACAAGAAACATATATAATTAATTAAGAAGCCATTTAACTATAGTTAATAAATACTGAGTTACAACTCATCAGATTTAAAAGACCAAAATAACATACATATATGCTATAAAGAGCTGGTGATATATATAATACAGTGCTTCAATTTGAAGTACATGTGGCAGCACGAGTTCAAGACATGGTCAATGACCCGCCCAAAAGATCGCTTGATGTATATAGTATGATGGATGTCTTTTGTCCCAGATTCATCAAAACTCTTTTGGCATATGGATCTTCACATTCAGATGCATACGAATTATTGAATTCATCTTGAATGTTTCTGTTATTCTTCATGTTCTCGGGCAAACAGAACAGAAAAACAAGGGAAGAGAAACACACAGTGGATGTTTGGTTTGCGGATTTCCTAGGATTCGTTGGGATTTGCATTTAAAATCCAGTGTTTAGTTCACAGATTTCAGTAAGGATTTAAAATCACAGGATTTCTTAAATCCCTTCCTTTTTTGTTATTTAAAAACTCAGCCTCCCCCCTAGGATTTTAAATCCTAGTTACCTTGCATTCTTCAGATTAACAATTTTTTTCTATAAAATAACGTAGATTCTTTGACAAAATCCTGACAAATGCAAATGCTGCACAATGCAAATCCTTTGACAAAATGCAAATCACAGATAAAAAAATTTGCGAACCAAAAAGGTAGTAATTAGATCTCATAAATAATTATTGAAGTGTATCATATATGTATTATTGTTATAAGAGGAGTTTTATATTTATTAAAAATAAGTGTTAAGATTTGATAACGTGTTTATGACGAAACATGCTATCATACGCTAGAAATGTAAACTTATATAAGAACATAATAAATATTTATTTTCGACTTTGCCAATAAATTTGTTTATATTTATTATTATCATCTTAATATTAGATAAAATAAACGATGCTTGATAACATTGCTTTCATAAGTGGGCTGGGCTGTCAGGATCTATAGAATGAAGAAACAAAATATCCAGTGTCAAAATCTACATTAAAAAATCGTTAAATCGAAAATTCAAGAAACACATCTATTAATAAAGATTTTAAACAAAAAAGGCAAGTACACTGGTTGTTTGAGAGAAACTAGGTTCATATTTAAGGATTTAGAAGGTTAATTTAAAATCATATCAAACACAGACTAAATTATGTAGTTACCCCTTCTGATACCTCTACCAAACACCCAAAATGCTCATTTACTTAGTTTTTAAAATTAATTTTCATTTTCATGAAATTTTCATTTTCAAAGTATAACTAAATGTTGAAAACAATTTTAATCTGTTTTCAAATCATTTTCAAGAATTCCAAAGCTGAAAACTACAATTACTATATGAACATGTTTTCAGAATTCTCAATTGTTTTTTGAAAAACTAAATCTAAAAACATTTTCTTGAAAACTGAAATTGAAAACAAATGAAAAATTTTCGTCAAGTGAACGCGGCCTAAACTTCGCTTCAAAATTATGGCTAAAACTTATAATTCTGGGTGTCAAATTGACGTGTATCGATGATAACTACTTAACAATATAATGTATAATTGATGAATCTTGTTACATGCGAATGAAAATAAAACCAAGCAATGACACCATTGGGTTACAAAAATACTAACTGATAACAATTCATCGAAGCCTTTTCGAAAATTGAAAAATATTATGTTGGGCATGAAAAAACAGCACTCATTGCGACTCTCCCTTATTATGTATTCACTACATAGCATAGTTCAATTCACTTCTAAGATCACAAAAAATTGGAAACCTCATTCCTTTGATAGATAACTAGCCTGTGCTTGGATCCAGAAAAGCATGCCTCGGGCCATTACATTTTCCTCGCTAGGAAAGATCCACGGCTTCTTGAGATAACACACCGACGACCTTAAACTGCAACTGGCTCAGCAACTGCACTAGAAATGTCGTTTTTAACCTGCACAAGTAGGAAAAAGGATGTGCATGATGTCACGAGTCCAACAACGACATTGTCAAGATATGGGATTTGTATTTTAAGAGGTGTATGTTTGAGAAAATTATTTGTTTCGAGCACACGGGGTCTTATTATATATACCATTGTAAAATGAGAGAGAATCTCAGTTGAGGAACTGAGGAGGAGGAGGAGGCTTTCCCCCTTACCTGCAATTCGTAAATGAACAAGCGTAAGGTTTGCCAACCTAGAAATTTGGGCAGAAGCAGGTGGTAGGTGTTGAAGAATATTCTTCATGGCATTCTTTATAGAAATATCGAGTGGTTCTGGTATTTGTATATCTATAATGTTGTTTAAAACATTTCCTACACCCAAAATACCTTATAAAGACGAAGTGATTACCTTGGCTGATTTGAATAGTTCGTCGATCACTTCAGACAAGGTTGGATGGGCATGAACAGCATACTTGATATCCTGCATGATTCGAATGTTACCAATCATTGGTAGGAAAAACAAAGTCCTCTATATTCTATCTTCTTTGACAAATTTTGAGTGATTAGATACATATCAAGTTATCAACCAAGGGGCCTTTTAAATAGGACTTCTTAGGCAAGTGGACCTTTGTTTTCCTGGAGGACAGAGGGAGGATGCAGAAAGCAAAAGCTGGTGGTTAATCATTCTTTAACAGTCTACAATACTTTCCTTGTACTTGAATTTTTGATATTTAGGCTTTTTACTGATGGATGTACTGAAGGTTATAGTTCCGAGATGTGGTCATCAATTGCCATCATGTTGAGAGAGATGCTTAAAACTTCTATGTGAAGTGCTTATTAGAAAAGACAATTAAATAATTTGTGCATATGTTAATTAAGTAAGACTGTCCTGAACTCCTGATATCTTTGAAATGCAACTTAAATGGCAGGTAAATCAAACCTGGATGCGTGTTCCTAGAGCAATAGCATTTGATGCTTCGTGAATGAGGTCTGCAGCATGCATGCCAAATATATGAACCCCAAGGATCTCACCGTTATCAGGTCTATAGATCAACTGCAAACAAAAGCAAAACACAGTGAGCAAACCATTACGACTTTGAGACTTTGAGAGGGTTGGAGCAGAAGTCTATGTACTCGGTTTATAATGGGATTCTGCAAAGAGGATGTCTATAAGGTGAGCTTAAAGACTTGAATACTCGCCTTCTGGTAAAAAAATGAGTAACCTTACCGTAAAAAAGGACAACAAATTCCAGTCATAATAATTTTAAAATGTCTCAAAAAGCAGCACAAGTACCTTAGCAATCCCCTCTCCTTCATTTTCAGCAAGGGCTTTAGTGTTAGCCTTGAAGCTAGTTTTGGCAATACTGATTTCAAATCCTTCCTTCTCAGCTCTTTCTCTTGCTTGGGGCTGCAGGTTTATAACTAAAACTTCTCAAAAAGGAAAAAAAAATCTTCACTACAGAATAAATTATCAGACACTTTTGAAGTGCTTAGATTGAAAGAATACTAGATTCATGATTTTCTTTCTTCAAAACCAAAGAGAAAAAATAGAATAAGAAATCGATCTGCTTTGCTCAAACTCAAAGGATAATATTTAATTGTGTTTAATTATTTTGATCAACCTATATCATAGGTAATCAATTATTCTGCCTACTATTTAACCTGGTTTATTTCTGCTCAAACTCATAGGATGATCATTATTGTGTTTTAATTATTTTGGTTCACCTACAGTAATCAATTATTCTGCCTACTTAACCTGATTGATTTCTGCTCAATGTCAAAGGTCAAAGGATGATCATTTACTATGTTTAATTATTCTGGCTAACCTCTAGCATAGGTAATCAATTATTCTGCCTACTACTTAACCTGATTAATTTCCCTTTTTCCCCCCTGAAGCATAATGTAAATGAATTTTAGCTGATGAGATAATCAAATGAGTGATTAGTTTCACAAACATACCAAGTAGGAGTACCAACAAAAATGGAGTGCTCACAATTCTTTGAAAATGTTAATCAGATTGTCATGTTATTTCACAATTTATACCCAAGTCTTGACTCTTGAGTAGTCTTCCAGACATCAGCACTTGTTGATGTAGTTCCTTCAACTTACTAAAACAACACACTCATGTACATATACTTCCCTTTAGAGTTGAAAAGTACCGAAATTCCATTTTGCAATGTTTAGTAGCCAACCAGCCATGTAGGAAATGAAAGGAGTTTTGAAAAGCAGAAACGAACATACCTCTGTTAACCCAACCATACTGATCTCAGGATGTGTAAAACATGCAGCTGGGATGCTTAGATGATTTAGAACATGGTCTTTCCCAGAAACTTGCTCAACGACTATGTCAAGGAGACAATTGCCACATCAGACAGGTGGCATCATAGCAGTAAAATTGTACCAAGCAACTGATTGAAAATAAACAAAATGGTCACCTGATATTCCCTGGGCACTTGCTGCATGAGCAAGCATCATTTTTCCGTTAGCATCACCAATGCAATACAAGTGAGGGACCTGATCACCAAAACGTTATGTCAAGGAAGCGTAACATGGGTAAGGAAAGATTGAGAATGTTAAGTACCAATTCTCCCTTTGAATCAATCACTCGCATGCGTTCATCAACAGGAATAAAACCACGTTGTGTTTCAACATTGACCTATAATAACATAAATTAAATAGTATTATTAACCTTTGATCTTTGACATAGGAGCTTAGATGATTATTAGGTTCACTTACATTCTCCAAACCAAGCCCTTCTGTAAATGGAGCCCGTCCAGTTGCAATGAGAGCAGCATCTACCTGTAGCAAATACCAAAGCACAAAGGTAAGATGCATTACTAAAAAGTAGTATGTACCAAGCCATGATGATATAACATATAATTGGAATCTGTTCCTATAGCTTCACAATCTTGCTTGACCAACTATGGATCTCAAGGGCATTTGCTGCAGGATTTTGCTGGACTACCTCGCTATGCATTCCTTACATTCGATACCACACAAAAGATGTCCATGCTAGAATATGCATCAACATATTGAAGCACTTTGTAAGGAGCTTCAATCAATTACCATCACAATCCAGATAATTATTATTGTATTTTTGTACAAAATTATGAGAATACAGCATCAAGTTACGTGATGTTTCTAAAGTAGTAGATATCTCATCCCGCAATGCCAATGCATTGCCTCATGGCTTGCGTGGTCAATTACAAATATTTGATGGGAAGTTAACATAAGCATGGTGAAACTCACCTCCAATGTATCTTTTGGTTCCTTTGTCTTCGCATCAATAAGCTCAATCGTTACAGGTTTACCATCCTTTGCTGGAGTGATCTGTCAGTAGGAACAGAGAATGTGACAAAAATGAACATCGATGTCTCCCCAAATCCCAACAGAAATAAATAGAAGTGTAAGAACCTTGGTAGCAAATACACCAGTATGATAGTCAATCTTTCGAGGATTTATGAGAACCCTTTGAGCCAATTTTCCAATTTCAGGGTCAAATCCAGGCATTAACTGATCTAAGGCTTCTACAAATGTCACCTGTGAGATAATAATAAGCTTCATTACATCATTGTACATTATTCTATGTCAAGCATACAGCCAAATTAATATTAAACAATAAACTTTGTTGTCCAAAGAAAATTGAAGTGGCTAATGCAGTCTTTTGGTTCCAAGAGTCGACAACTTACAAAAATTTGGAAGTGCAGGAAGAGTTAAGCTAAACATGTAAACATCAAATACTAAAATAACAGGCATTTTCAGAAAAAGCAAACCTCCGCTGCTTTTAATATCAAGATTCCAGTCCCATAAAGATAAAGTAAGATTTTGCAATTTTTGTACGTGTTGTCCCACTTCTTGAAAAGCTCAAGGCTATCAGTATGTGTGTGTGTGTGTAATGCACAGCTGCACACGTGTACGAGCATGTGTGTATTTATGTACGACCACATGTGTTGATGTATACACACAACCACACTAAAATATATGAATATGTATGTAGTTCATAACTTTGATGTTGAAGTAAACATAACTAAAGATCATAATAAGCATCTATAATCTCAAGCTGGACAACCTGGACTATACCATTTAGTTGTAAGAATTTAAAATTTCAAAACAAATAGATACTAAAACTTGAGAACGTATTCCATATTTTCTTCCACGTCAGGTTGTGACAAGTGGCAACAACTACCTCAAAGTCCTCTAACTTTCTCTCTCTATCTTAGAGTCTAATTAATGATGAGATGGTACTAAAGGGTTTATGTAGTATAAAGTACAAAAGAAAAAACATAGAGTCCTTGCAAGTAATATTATCACAACAGATATGTACAAACAGCATTAGTGATGCCCACCTCACTTCCAAGTGCTGTATAAACATCACTGAATTCAAGGCCAATGTAACCACTTCCTACGATAACAATCCACTCTGGTACTGTCTCTAGTTTTAGTGCATGGTCACTGGTTATTACAGTTTTACCTGCACACAGCTGATCAGTAATATCATCAAGGTAATAAAACATTTGTTTTCTGCATTAGATTCACAGGCCCTTGCAAAAAGGAAATCAAAGTACAAGTAGAGATAATAAAATACATACAAGTGAGACAGAATTGTGTTAAGTTGACAAGCAGAAAACTATTTTGTAATTCTTTTTATGATAAAAGACAAAATCACGGGAAGTAATTAATATCTAACCAGTTAATGAACACAAAACTCATTTGCAATGAAGGTGGCCGTCATATTTTTAAAACAGTCTTATCATATCTTTTTGGTCCCTGATAAAGGTGGAGATCAAGACACCAATAACATAAATGCAGAAAAGCTTTCAAGCAAATAAACTTGATTGCAAAAAAGATTAATTTTATATAAGGAATAAAGTGGTAGTTGATCAACGAACTATTAAAAAATAAGATACAGGTTAAAATGCTGCAGTGGTAGCTGAACTATGGTTGATATCTTTTGGCATAGGGTGAGGGTTGTATAAAATATTTCATAGATATATAATTTCTTCTGAGACATTCTAACCTAACAAAAATGGATCAAGGCTCATGGTTGGTCATCTTTTCTGGCTTGAACTTCTACATTTTTAAGGATTCTAAAGCTCAACCAAGTAAAGATGCCCTTGCAAGACATTAATGTCAGAATGTTCTTTTTTCAAAAAACAATTTTGTAGCGGAAAATTTTATCGTAGCTTCTAGCTCAACAAGAAAGTTTGATGAAGGAAAAATTAACAAAGAAGCAGAGCACTTACCATCAACTTCAACTCCCTTAGGGACAAATGGTACTGATCCAGTAGCTATAATTATGTCCTTAGCAGTAATGACTGTCTCAGTGCCCCCAACTTTTCCATATTTCACCTTCTGTGGACCCTGCATATATAATCATAACAAATTGAATATAAGGTGTTCATATGGTGCTACACCTAATGCAGCTAATAAGAAAAAGGTGAATGGAATGCCAATCCAAATGCCAGCACTACAGGACATACCACAACAGTACCAACACCTGTCAATATGTCCACACCAAGAGATTTCATAGAATTGGTTAAATTATTTCGAATTTTGGTGGCAAGATTTTGTGCATGATCAGCCACCCCCTGTCTGTCATACCCAGCAGCTGCAACCTGTCAATACAAATCTTTGTAGATTAGTAACTTCTAGTCACATGTCAATGTTTAAGGACTAATTCTTAAATACTTTTTAGATAGTACTGAAAGCTTGGGAATACACTAGCTAATTGAAGCAATTAGGCTGAGGATGATGTCATTAAGATTGCATTAACTTCAAAAGCATGAGAAATGGGGCCATATGGTAGCAGAACCGACATATCCATACGACTATACCCTAAAAAGGGGTCACAAATTACAGTCTAAATTTAAACTGTTTGGCTCAAAATTAAAGGGTATCTTACTAGAAGCCCATGAGAAACAAACCAAGTTTGCGTCATGACTCATGACTCTTAAGTAAAATGAAATGATAAGATGTTAAAAATGCAAGGTACCAGCCAAAGGATGAAAGCAGGGGTGGATCTATATGAAAGCCGACACTGACACACGTAGGGGAAGAGGAAAGTGGAACCCCATTGAATTTGTATTATACATATTAAATGGCATGTAAACTGTTTCCAAAATATATCAGTAGTTAGGTTGTCTGTATAGGGCTTTTGAGTATGAGGATTTGGGATCAACTCCCATAGTGGGCTTCCACTGTTCATGTGTTACTGCAATTGGTATTAAATCTTTTAACCATATCATACCTGGCTTAAATTGTTATCTCATTCCATGTGATTCTTTTAAATAAAACAGAAACCTCTGTCAGTCAACATCCATGGTCTGCCACTAATCAAATAACTACTGCATGACCAATGATACATAAACCCAAGCAGGGAAACAACCAAACAAGGCCATAAAGAATGAGCCTGATCTACTATATTAACTTCATTTTGATATGAAATGTAACATTATCTAGTCCTGGTTTTTCAGGATGCCCAACTCCTCATGCACTCAATTCTTCCAATGTCCACGTATTTTCTTCGGCTTGGATGCATGTGACTAAGGATACATTGAGACACTGGAAAATCATTTGATATTGTCAAGTGGTGTCCAACTTAGTGATGTGTTTACATGAGTTTTCAGATCCCCTGTGTATTTCTGGAAATGGATTTCAATATCCCCCCAAGTAAAATTAAGGTTTGTCTCAATTCGTAATGATTTCTGACAGTACACCCTACCCGGCAAATATTTCTTTAATTATAATAGCTGATATAGCTTACCAAGCTTGCTTCTTTGTCAGTTTACATCCTAAATACAAATGGTTCATGATCATCTCACATTGGTCATATTTACTGACAGATAAGTGCACACAACATGATCTTAGTGAAAGCAGCATCACCTGAATGTCAAATCAAGGAAGACATATGGAAGGAAATCTGTATAATGCTATGATTAGGAAATACTTCTCTGTACCAAGTAATAGATATACCTGTAAACCAAAAGACTTCATGTGGTGTTCATTCTGAAGCTCCCGCATGCGACCACTGACAGCAAGAAGTGCTTTGGAAGGAACACAACCACGATTAACGCATGTTCCACCAACCACATCACCTTCTATGATGGCGGTTTTCAGACCCTGCAGGGGTCAAGTTCATGTTTATATAAACGAAATGCAGATTACCAAGAGGAACTGAATATAACTTATTCTCATAACAAGTAAAGGCAAATAAATTGCATTATCTCCATAAGAATAGCTATAGGGTAGATAAAATATCTTTACTTCAACTTCAAGCATCAAAAGTTAATAGTGTAATCATTGCCTGTTGAGATAAACCCAACAACTATACACATCAATATGAAAAAGCAAGCTTTGACGTTTTAATAAATAATGCAGCCACGTTTCTAACAGAGCTATAAGAAGCACAATAGATATGCATGAAAATTATAATTAACAGTTCCAGTGAATGTTCTTCCTAATTTATCAACCTACTACACTTGTTTCTTCACATTTTCAAGTTTGAAAGATACCTTAAAAAATCAATACCAGATCCAAGCCTATTCGTTTAAAATGAGGACCTTTTGTCTAATTGCGCAAAACAGAAACAAAATTCATACAAGGAGCGTCCAAATCGAGTTTCTAGCTTCTACGATGACAATGTTTAATTGGCCCTACATGCGAAATCAATAAACTTGGCTAAGTGAAAGGAAAACAAATAGAAAGTTTTGTTTTTTACAAAAACCCGTTTTTTGCATTACCTTCTCAACAGCATGAAGAGCGGCACCATGACCACCAACACCAGCTCCAATAATGACAAGATCATAATCAAAACCCTTAGACGGAGTTCCGTTGCCGGACAAGGAAGCCGAAATCTTCGTTATGGAACGCAATTGCTTGAACAGAAGAGCATTGTTAGACAACTTGCATCCAGAGAAAGCTTCTCTTCTGAGTCCACAAAACCGGAGGTGGTTTGGAGTAGCGGTGTTGCTGAAGAAGAGGTCGGAAGGGGCGGAGTTTGCTCCACCATCGGATCTGCAAGTGATCGGAGAAGGCGAAGAAAGAGAAAGAGAGATTGAAGATTGCATTTTGAACAAGAATTGAAGAGAGACTTAGGGTTTACAGAAGAAGATATGGATGTATATATGGAGAAAAGATGGAGCTTCGAGAGGTCCGTTGGAAGGGGCGGAGTTAACAATGGGAAGGAGGAGGCTGCTTCACTGACTCTGGTCGTTACTCCTTTCAACAGGGTCCCTAATTTTCTTTCACAGCCGTTGGGTTCCTTTTTTGGAGTAATTTCACAAATTTATTACAATAAATAGCAATATAATTTAAGCAATATTTCAACCAAGCAGGGGTGAGCTCGGTACCTACCGATTCCGAAAACACCGAAACCGAATTATTAGTTTTAAAAGAACCAAATACCGAACCGTATAATTTTATATGGTGCCGGTTCGGTTCCGAATACCGAATTTTAGCTAATTTAAAAACCGAATACCGAACCGAATATATTAATTCGGTATCGGTCGGTACCGGTACCGATTCGGGTTCGAGAAATGGTACCCGTCGCTCACCCCTACAACCAAGTATTGTACAGGTTTTTTTATTTAAATAAATTATGTTTAAAACAACATTTATTGAACATCATTATATTTAAAATAAGCAGATATAATTCTACATGAATTTTTTTATTTTTTATTTCGGTTCAAATAGAATCTAAAAGACCGAACACACTTTATTGGTCATTATAAAAAATAGTAACATGGTTTCACACAATATAATTGGTTTTTGTTCTACACTATCTTTGATTATTAAGAGAAAATGACACAAAATAGCTATATATTTTTTGAGTTTGTACATATTTTTATAGTGTACTTATTTGTCCATATTTATGTAGTATACTTTTAAAGTGTTTCAATTAAATAATTAAGTGACCTAATGACCGATTTCATAATGTCACTCAACTACCCAATTGAAAAACTTTTAAAAGTTTGACTACGAAATATGCACAAAAAAAATTTACACTACATAATGTGTAAAAAAAAGGTTTGACCAAGCATGGTAACTTGTTGACCAATCATTAAGACACTCAATTACCTAATTGAAACACTTTAAAATTTACACTCCATACATGTACACAAGTAAAAGTACATTACATAAATATACACAAATTCAAAAGTATATAAATATTTAGTATCATCATCCCTATTTGAAATAGATTTTAGTAAAAGTATATCATTTGTTTGGTATTTAGCTTAATTGAAAACTTATAACATGATATTTAGCACGTTTATTTAATAACTTTGTTCAATAAAATAGTTATAAGTATGGTTTTTACATATATTCTATCATCTTATACCCCATATGTAGGCATGTATTTCTTTTTTAGGAGACATTGATGACCATGCACATATGTAGGATGGAAAAAAAAAAAACTTGAATCCGGTAGAAAAACCCGATTAAAAATGGGCAAGCAAAATTTGGTAAAACGGGCAAGGTGGCTAAATCATATTATACTAAAAAAAAAAAGTTAATACAATTTTTATTAAAAAAGTTGTCAAACCAATATTAAAAAATGGTATATTTAATATTTTTTAGATTATTCATACATATGTGTGTGTGCATACGTGCATGTATGTATGGTGGTTTAAAACCTCAACAGTTTGATCTGTTAACATGATTCGGTCAAAAATACTAAAATCAACTATAAACATACTTCGTTACATTACATTTCATACAATTATCCCTTTTTGGAGTTAATGCTATTTTTCTTTGTTTTCTTTTTGATGTCTCATATAATTCAAACTAATGTGACATTTGGTTGACATAAGACTTATTCCAGGTGGAGTGAAATTTGTCAAATGAATGAAAACTTGAATGATTCTAAATCGATGACGTGTTTGGTTCTTAAGGAATCCACAAAGATTTGAATGAAATATTTTAGAGGACCGGAGCTTCCCAGCACCGTTTCCCTGCCCAGGCTGAAATTTTCTTTACTGAACTCCACCTATGAACGAGTGCAATGGTTTACCTCCAAAGTTTTCATTTTCCGTCCCACTTCACACCTAAACTCGAGTATGGAATGGAATTCCCGTAACTTTCTATCGGATTCCTCCAATTTTGATAAACCAAACGTCCCCTAAATATGTTGTTGAATGATGTGGTCTTCTTTGAAGTATTAAAACTTAGAAAATATGTCAAGTTTAGCTTAATGAGCAAAACAAGAAAGATAAGCTTGTAATTAGGCAAAGTAAGTCTGTAACACATTAAATTTACACTGAATATCACATGTAATCATGTCCACCTCAACAAGAATGATACAACATATCAACATTATAGTTTCCTTGAAACAAATTTAAACCAAAGGAATTGAAACTTGTGAAATTCAAACTCAGAATTTTCTTTAAAGAATCTCGAGACTCAACCATTAAGCCATCTCTATGGGGTTAACATTATAATACATTAATACTATTACATCCATATGGGTTATAAAAACACGATTTTTAGAATGCATTATCATGCCTATTTAGATGCCTATTTAGGACCAACCCCTTATAATCATCTAGTTGTCACATTTGTATATCATAGTCATCAAACATACCGGGGAATATGCTAAATATATGAAAATCTCTAATCATCGTGGAGGACTTTTGTTGGTATATTTGATCTTTCTATAACATGGTTGACTACTTGAGATGCATGAAATAAAATATGTAAGCTCAATGAGCTATTGAGTCTACAAGGTAATTAAAAAATAAATCACAGTTAGTACACAAGAAGGTTAATGAATAATAATAACATTGCTAACAAACTCATAATAACGCATAAGTAATAATAATGGCTGGAAGCTATATCCAAACACCTCAATGGTAGGGAGCATGCCTACACCTCGATTGGGGTGACTCATAAAGTCTGAGTAGTAGAAGTACACACAATAGTTACTTAGGATCTCTGTGCTGGGAGTTCTGATTATTAGTTCATACTTATAAACCATCAGGGCTTGCCCTGGTGGCCACCACCAAAGGTGGGGAGGCTTGCCTCTAGGAGAGGTCATGGGTTCAATCCCTGACATTGGTGATTCTAATCTAACTTTGGGTGTAATACTAACAACTAACTAGCCTTTCAAAAAAAATTAGTTCATACTTATGTTTCTCATAAAAGTAATAAAAAGGGATCCACTCTCGGATCAAGCTATAACTCGTAAATATCTTTTAATAAAACACGGTTATATATATATATATAACCATATCGTTCATCTAAAAGAAGTACTCGTATCTCACATGAAGATTAACACTAACTCAATCCACGCATTATAGTATAATACTACTAATCTACTCAGCCATAAAACCCTGAATACACATACTCCACATATCATTATCGAATACTAGATACCAACTAATAATTAACATAACTTGAAGCAATAAAAGCAACCCAACACATCTCATGAAGTGTCGTGCTACTGACCCTGCCTTGCTAATAGCCCCTGCTCACATTCTTTAGCCATGTCGCGATCATGACTCCCTCAACCGATCATAACTTATTGACCATGACCTCCCCCGTGGTCATGATCTAGGCTACGATGACCCACCAACTAACTGTAACGACCTGAACTTTAATCAACGGCGATTAACAAGCATTAACGTTAATTGCAAACTAAAAAAAAAAAAAAATTCCTGTAATTGATTTAAAATATAATTTCAATGTAAATTATGTTAATTAATAAAAAGACAAAATCAAGTTAATTATATGTTATGTATTATTTATAAAGTACCAAAGTTTAAAGAAATGAAATAAAAGTAAAGCTTAAGGGTTAACTATTATATTTAACAAGTTTAAATATATAAACCTAAAGTGATCTGCTCATTTGTTTTATCACTCATCAAATTCTTTGCTCATTTTATCCTTTAAACATTACGGTTCCTTCTTCTTCTTCCCAAATCACAAGTCTTGCAACAAAAGTCAAGGATTCAAGTTTTATATCATCAATTTAGCATCAAACAACTAGATCATACAAGAATCAAGGTAACTTTCATTCTTAATTGTTCTTGAATGTGAGATGAATACCCACGGTTTCGTGGGAAATTTTGTATGAGTTTATAACTTCAAAACATGAAATTAAATCCATGCATGTATATAGTAAGGGATGAATTGAATCTAAAATTAATTTAAAGATTTAATTCTGAGTTTAAAATGATGTTCTGTCTTGATTGTTCATTTTATAGTTTCTGTTGCTGAAAAAGAAACGGCCAAGAAGGTCCTTGGGCCTTCGGCCAGGACTTAGATGTATTTGTATACGTTGTTTATAATTTAGAAGCATCAATCAATCCTTATCTTCCTTAATTGCTGCTGTCATTACTGAAAAAGAAAGGAAAACAGAAAAGATAAAGAACTGAGCGTATGCGTGTGAATATTGCATGTATACCGAAACCATTGAGATAATACCGAAACCATGAGGTTTCGGTAATACTAACCAATTGAAGCATAAGTAGATGCTGAAACTAATCCATAACTATTGAGACTCAGATAGATACCGAAACCCAGCAAGAAACCGAAACTTATATATATAAAGTACCGAAACCTGGAAGGTTTCGGTAACCCCCTGCAACCACCACCGAAATCTCATGGTTTCGGTAATTACTACACTGAAACCCATCAAAACTACCGAGAAGTACAGAAGCCTGAAACCACCACCGAAACACTCACATTACCGAAACCATACACAATCAATTGATAATACCGAAACCTTCCCAAGGTTTCGGTAATTTTGATTTCTGCAGAAACAACTTTCCAGCAACCAACTTTCTTCCTTTTCCTTTTATGTTAATAAAGAGTATGTGTGCAGTGTGTGCATACTATGTGTGCAGAAATATACAGCTATGTGTGTGTGTGACTATCAAAACATACATCATGTATATACATGTATTGTCTCGAGTGTGTGTGCAGTCCCAGGTGTAGTATGTGCAGCAGAAAGAGATAGTCCATCATCACCTTTTCTTTTACCTCTTTTTCTTTGCATGAATTTAGTGTGTGTGTGCAGAATTGTGTGTGATGGGTGCAGGTCCGAAATCTACAACACACTTAATCATATTTTGTGTTGTGTGTTGTCCAAAGAAGAAAGAAATCTTTATGGGTTTATGGTGCTGAAAGTTCACCATTTCAGCCTTAGTTTAAACATCTAATGGACCCTTAAGATAGAAAATAACTCTTTAAATATTTAATATGAGCCCTACATACACCTAGCCTTTAAAATCAATACCCATATATAATTATACTTGGCATAAAAGGGCAAATTATGTGTTGTAATATTCTGGACAGCAACATATACATGGTTAATTATTCATAAATAGGTGGCCATGGGTCAAATTTAATTAGCCTGAAGGTATATAAGACACTTAGTCATGGTTTATGTTCATGAACCTTAAAATATAAACTTATAGAAGTGTTTTGATTTCAATTGTAATATGTTTAAAGCTTGAATGTATACTAAGTCCATAGGTCTTTTAGCCTTGCCATTAAGGGCTAAAATGTGATAATAACAACAACAATACAAGATAAGCCATAGTGTGTTATGAATGGACTTTAGAAAGTGTAAACAAGCTAAGGGTGATCATGAATACATACTTGAATGAACATGTAATCATTAAATAAGTTCATGAAATGTTCTTACATGTTTTAATGTGGGTTCAATATGCAAACGAAAGCCAAGAAAAGACTTAATATAGTCACACATGTCCATGAAAAAGGACATAAAAATTCATAAGTCATTTAAAGCATATTCTATATGTGATAAGCAAAACCATTAAACGATTGAATGAAAAGATTTATGAAATAGTTGACCATATTCATCGCAATATAATTAAAATAGGAGCCTTTGAGATTAAAGATCAACGAATGAACCCTGAATTTATTATTCAATAATTCAAAGGCTAATAAATATCAGAAATGATATTAATAACAGATTGAGCAACGAGCAAGATGGCGAGCATCTGAAAGTCTGACATAAGTCAGATTGTGGTTCTAATCCACTACAGATTGTGAGCAACAGAGCCAGAGCCAGAAACTAACAGAGCACAAATAACCAGTAACAGTGAGTTGTAGATTTCGCTTTAACTGCATATTATGTGAATTGAGACTTTTGTTGCTTTATTCTGATTTATTTGGCATTCTGATCTTGAGCTTATTGATATATTGTCATAGTATATTTACTATGATTTGTTGAGCTGAGTAATTCTTCTTCTAGATTCGATTCTTTGATGAGTCATTTGATTGTTAAGCTTAACTCCATCACTATTTGCTCAGTGTTGGGTTAATGTTAAGCTTATGATGTGCTGATTTACGTGATGAAAGCACAGAGGGTAGCTAGAGCTGAGCATTCCGATGATATCCATATAGAGCTTTTACTGGTAGCTAGCCCAGTACGTGGCTGATCCCCACTAATGATGTGTGTATGGATTTATCATCATCCGAGCATTCCTTATGAATTTGTCTAAAAGTCTCAAGAGCAACAACAGTTTTATAACTGGGAGCTGAGCAAAGTCGCGCATCAAAAGAGCATTAATTGGCCAATGACCCTTCGAGATTGAGCTGTGCATGAGCCTAGTGCAGTGCATATAGAGCTGAGCCGTGCATGAGCCGAGTGCAGTGCATGTGCTTCCGCGTTCATAATTGCATGTTAAATGTGAAATTCTACATTCTCACTAAGCAAATAAGCTTACCCCGTTGTTGCATTATTTTTCAGGTAAAGGCAAAGGATTGGCTGGACCTAGTTCATAGGTCAGGACTCTGAAAGAGCTTGAAGTGCATTAGAACCTGTTTCAACACTGTGGTATTTGGCTGATGATAGAGCTTTGGGGTTCGGGTCTAGTTTATATTATGTGATTTGATGTAATAGTCTAGATATTTGTACCTTGCTACTTAAAACTGTCTCTGATTGTAATTAACTTTATTTCCGCAACTGTTAATTTTATCTTAGTTTCCTGATTGATATTGCGTTGCTACTGGGCCTTGACTTGAGACCTTTGAGAAATCAGAGGGTCTCACAGTATATATATATAATATGGTTCGAGAGAGTATCATCCATTATGCAGCGCACCAGAAGTTACCACATTTAAAAAATCGTGTTCTAAAATTTTTTTCATAAACATGTTTGATTAACATTACAAAAATCATATGTAAATTTCACATACATTCAAATCTTCTAGCTACTAAAAATTGATGTGAATGTACACTTACATAATTTTGTATATATGTGTGTGATGCGTGATTTCATGCACTTAGAGTTTCGAATTTTGCGTGAAATTTGTATATTATCTGTGTAATGTTAATTAAAACATGTTCATAAAAAAATTTAAAAAATTAATTTTAAGAGTGGTACCTTCTGATGCTGCATAATGAATGGTACTCACTTGAACCTATATATATATATATATATATATATATATATATATATATATATATATATATATATATATATATATATATATATATATATATATATATATATATCCAACTTAAATTAAAATATCATATCCCCTTAAATAATTTTATATAATTTATTTTTGTAAACTTTACTATGTAAATTCTTCATAGTAAAACAAATAAACATTAACAATGAAAAAGATTGTATTATATTTTTGTTCGTTTGTAATCAAATCGTATCGACTTATTACTTTTTCTTATTTGTTTTTTTCATACAGTTTTCTATATACAATTAACTGATTATATATTAAGTTTTCTCCTATATTTTTCTTTTCGAATTTATAGTTGTATTTCATTTTTTTTTAATTTAGTATATATTTTTTGTTTTCTATATACATTAGTTTCTATTTTTTTTCAAGTGTGCTTTCATTTTCTAATTATTGTTTTATCTAGTTTACCTTTTTTTTTTAACCTTCTTTATATTTAATATAGTATTTGAATTATAACTTGTTATCCAAATTTATTAGTTATGTATATTTTGTGTATAATATATAGGATAAAATATATATAATCTTATTCTTAAGATTATTATATTAACTCACAATGGTATTTTATATGTTTAAATATATAGGATAAAATATATAATCTTATTGCTAACACAAAACATACACAACTAATAAAATTGGATAACAAGTTATAATTCAAATACTAGATTAAATATAAAAAAGTAAAAAAAGTAAACTAGAAATAACAATAATTATAAAACGAAAGCAGACTTGAAAAAAAAATAGAAACTAGTGTATATTTAAAACAAAAGATATATACTAAATTAAAAAAATGCAATCTATAGTATATATAATAAGAAAACCATTTGGAGTTTCTAGACCATTGGATGGAAAGAAATCAATGGTCCAGATTAATGACAACTCATAATTATTTATGAAATGTCTCTTATACCCTTAATTAAAATCAATAATTATACATATGCCATTTTTTAATTCACTTTCCAAATTTACTACCTTAACTCAGTTACATTAAATTTTGATTTTAATTTTTTCTTTAGTGAATTAATATTAAATTAATATTTACCTAAAATAAATATGTGTCATTATTATCCTTAATGATCATAGTTAAATTCAAATGTAAATATTTGGATTTAAATGTAGAAGTGTAGTAAATAAAGTAAAAATTTTGTTATTTATTTTGCTAACAAGATTTAAAATTTAATTGATAAAACTTCAATTGTGAATATGATAAATTTTGATTGTTGATTTTCAGATATTCCATTTTTATATTTTATCATTTTCAAAATATATACACATTCACATAATTGAAGTTTTTTTGTTTCTTACATTGATATTTCATATTTGAAGTTAATAAAAATTAAAAGAAACATTTTTTTGCAATCATATATAATCTGTTTTTAATAATACAATTAATAATATTTTTTTATTTAATATCAAACAACTAAATATTTTTTTTATCTTTAATTTTACTAGCTTTCAATTTTTTATTTTATTTAATTATATATAAATTTTATAATAATTTATTAAAACATAAAAAAATATGTATTTTCTAAATCAACCCATGTAATACATGGGTTGATTAACCTATATATTATAAAAAAACAAAACAATTCATGTCATATGTCACTTCTATAATACAATAAAATTTTATTTTTCCACCTTTTTTCCAAATTTAACACCTTAACTTAATTGCATTAAATTTTGACTTTATTTTTTTTTCATTAATTAATTAGTAATAAATTAGATTTTGTAACATTTAAAATTAATGTTTACCTAAAATAAATATATAAATCATTATTATCCATAATAATTATAATTAGATCCAAATGTAATAATTTGATTTAGTTGAGGAAATTATTATTATTATGTATAATAAATGAAAACATTAAATGTCACGTGTCACCTCTACGTTCACCAAAAAGATAATTACAACTTATAAAAAATAAAAGATAAATACAATTTAATATTTTTGAAAAAGATAAACATACTCTATTTTTTAATCTGTAAATAATAAAAAATAAACACAAATATTATTTTTGTATGTTTTTATTTTTACTCATATACATTTTATATAAATAAATTTAATTAAAAATATCCACGTATTACGTGGGTTATAAACTAGTTGTTTATAAAAAGGATGTTAAACATCCATAACATGTAATTACACGTTATTTATATATATATATATATATATATATATATATATATATATATATATATATATATATATATATATATATATCAAGAATTTTCTTTAATTAAATTAAACTTCATTTTTTACTTATACCTATATTATTATGTATAAATTATTGATCATTAAATATTTAAAATATCTTAGCTATAATTCTAATAAAATTAGTCTTCTGATAATATAATTCCATCATTTTTTTTTATTTTTCTATATAAAGTTTATAAATTGTGTTTTAATATTAAAACAACAAATTACATTTTAATAATGTGCATATGTTGCGTTTGGTTTGGGGTAATAGGCTACTGCATATGTTGCGTTTCAGTCATTCATTGATATTACAACAATAAATACAGAGCTGTTAATGTATCACAAAGTTGCAAGGTAACGAAAAATGATCTAAAACTTAGAGCTTTGATTAAGTTTGAACTTAAGCATATCGTACATAATTTGATTTATTTTAAAGTATTTTATATAATTTATTTATTATATATTTTAACAGTCATCATTAAACATGATTTTGGGTGCGTTTCTTTGGATTTAATTCCTTCTTAAAAACTTCTAAAGTCTTAATTTCATATCATAACTGAAAATAGACTGTTTGTTAAATTTCAGAGTTAAATTAATTTCATATATTAATTCAAAACAGACTGTTTGTTACATTTCAGACTTAAGATGTTAAAACGTCTGAAAACCACGTTTGTAATTAAGTTGTGGACTTCCGTCTGAAGTCTTAAATTAAAAGGTTGACGTAAGTTGATATTTTATTTAAATAAAATATTAAAATCAATTTAATTAATTAAAACATTTA
Organism: Centrapalus pauciflorus; assembly: GCA_020465985.1. Taxonomy (NCBI): domain Eukaryota; kingdom Viridiplantae; phylum Streptophyta; class Magnoliopsida; order Asterales; family Asteraceae; genus Centrapalus; species Centrapalus pauciflorus. The sequence continues at coordinate 2,699 of JAANYP010002918.1, read as the reverse complement.
AGGCTAGCTCTATATTTCAGACGTGCCATATCTTAATTTAAGATGTGGTTTTCAGATTTCAGATTTTAAGTCCACCTCTTAGTTTCAGACGTTGTTTTTAGACTTCAGACATTTAACTCTTAAAATAACAAACACAATCTTTATCTTAACTATTTATTTATTAGAGCATAACAAAATTATTTCATATTTTTATACTTTCATAATTTATTTATTTCAGTTTAATATCAATAATGTATTATTGTTTTGTATAATAATATTTAAGTTTATATATTATTAAAGATAATTATTCATCAAATATAATATTCGTGTAACACATCTATCTATTCTCGTAAATAACTACATAGATATTACATGTCACTTTATTATAATGTCCTTTTGCACATTCAAGTACTGACATATGTAACTTAATATTCAATTTTATATTTTAAATTTTAAATTTATATGTTTTTATTTACTTAAAATAAAATGCACTGTTCATTTGTTTGATAAGGGTTCCAATTTAAAAACAAGATAAACATTTAATTCTATTTTTTAATCATATATTTTATTTACTTCCAATAAAAGCTAAAGACATCATTACCCAATACTGGTTTGATTCTAAAATAGTCGATTTTACTCATGGTCATTTGTACATTACATTATCTATAGTTAAAAGTAGTGCATAAATAAATATATTTCTATTTATGATTTATCTTGGATACATGGGGTATATATTTTTTTAGTTATATCTTATAATCTATCTATAAATGTCAATGAATAAGTAAATATATGTTACTTGTTTTCATTTATGATGCTACTTGTCATAATATATCAATGACACGTGTATTTTTATTAAAATTTTTATTATATTTATTATTATAAATAAATATAATATAAAAAATTTGATTTGAAAAATAATATATAATTTAAAATAAATTTCAAATTTGATATTTTTTTTGAATGTATAAATAATTAAATTTAAACTTAAATTTATATTTACATTAGTTGTTATGATCAATTATTATTTACTATTGTTACTTACATACATACATACATACATACATACATACATACATACATACATACATACATACATACATACATACATACATACATATATATATATATATATATATATATATATATAATCAGGTTCATCAGCGTACCTATGAGATTCCAGCGTACCCAGCGTACCCTAATGTAAATGATCATTCACATATATTTTTTTTGAATAGACATGTATAAGACAACATTATAAGACTTTTTTTCAAAAGGAGCAACATCATAAATCTTGTGAATGGTAAGAAAAGATCATGTGAATGGTCATTCACACCATTCACATAGTGTGAAATGACCATTCACATTGATGACAATTCACATAAATATGCATTGAGCATTCACATAATTTTTAAGGACACAGAAAGTGTGAATGTATGTGAAATTCATATATCATGTGTATAACATTAATTTAAACATGGTTATGAGAAAAAAAAATTATAAAAAGTTTTTTAAGGTTGGTACCTTCAGGTGCACTTGATTTCGAGAGGTACCTTTTTGAACCTGAATCTATATATATATATTAAAAAATAAATAACAAATTGTCATATGTTAGAAATTTTTTTACAAGTTGTCAATTCATTATTTTGAAAATTTTCTAATACATATATATTTTTTTTCTAAATAAATTATAATTTTAATCTATAAATCAATTCTAAATTTTATCTTAGTGTTAACTTTTTCTATTTTTAAATTTACCGTTTAAAAAAATTAAATATTTATTCAAATTATTTGTGTAATACACAGATATAAAACTAATTGTTTTAGGAATAACTCAATTCATTCAAGAATTTTGAATTATCATTTATTGATTCAAATTATGTGTGTGTGTCATCAATTATTATTTTTATTTTGATTGTAAAATAAAAACTTTTATGATATCCGATTTAAATTTTGTTATAATATATTATTATGTTATATTATATACATATAATATATATATATATATATATATATATATATATATATATATATATATATATATATATATATATATATATAATTATATATATTATATACAATTACCATATGTTCTAGGCCAATAGCCGTTTTTCTTTTTTTTCTTTTTAATTTCAATTTTTCATATAACACCCTTATCTTAACGTTATCTTTTATTTAGCCTTTTTATTTTAATAAATTTTTGTTTACTCCTATTTTACATTTATTATTACAATATTTTATTACGCACTTAATATTATGATTTTAATTATAATTATGTTTGGAGTTATGTTTAATTGTATGAAAAAGACTTTGTTATTCAAATGCATGGAGTAAGTCAATGACATTTTTTCTTTCTTTTTTATTTTAAATTTAATTTTTTCATAACACACCATTATCATAGCGTTATCTTTTATTTAGCACTTTTATTTTAATAAGATTTTGTTTAGTCCTATTTTAACATTTATTATTACAACATTTTCTTACCCACTTAAAATGATGCTTTTAATTATACTTATGCTTACAGTTTTCTATTGAAACTATTATGCTATGTTTAATTGTATGAAAAAGACTTTATTATTCAAATGCACGATACAAACTTTTAATGAAATTGCTTTATAATTAAAATGTAAATATTTAATGTTTAGATTTTTTTATTATTTAAATATGATAATGTATAACATTGAACACTACTATTATACCGTTGACAAATTCAAATCAATGTA
>JAANYP010002917.1:217769-229802 GCA_020465985.1 Centrapalus pauciflorus | reverse complement strand
GAACCTATCCTTCCACCAGTAGTAATCCTCCAATTTCATCAACTTAGGTGGTGAATTCGCTTTTGCGACCTCGTGATCCATCTCAATAAATCTCTGTAGACTTGTCATTGTTTCAAATGTTTTTGAATTTAAACTTATTAATTTAATTCGAAATTAATTTAAGTTAATTCTTTCGAATTTGTGTAAATTCGAATCTAATTAATTTTAATGTTTGGAATCAAATTCGAAATTAAGTTTGAAATCCAACTATGTTCGAAATTAATGGCAAACTCGAAGGTAACTAAAGTCGAAATCCTTAATTTCGAATTTAAACTAAATTCGAAAGTCTGAGCAAAGTCGAGGTGGCCAAACTCGAATCAAACCCTAAGGAATTTCGAAAGGACTGACAAACTCGAAAATTGAGTAAACCCTAATACCCCCTTAATAAACTCGAGCGCCGCAAGTTCGAAAAACGGCTAATACTTCAAATTTTCAAGTTTTCAGATTAAACCAATATTTTTACGAGTAAAAATACTGATTTCGATTAAAAACTTGAACTAATACAAAATATTTTCCGAGATATGACTTGATAAACTCGAAAAACCTTCAAAAACGTGACTTTAATCGTCCAATACGTCAAGAATCCAAGGATGTTGCTTATGAACACGAATACGTCAAGAAAAACCTTCAAATACGTGACTTTAACCTGTCTCTGATACCACTTGTAAGGTCTTGACTCTACGGATCTATCTCGACGTGACACCTTCCAACGAGTGCGGAATCCTCGTTAGCGGCTTGACGGTAAGATCACACACACGGAAACACGGAGACTACCACGGTGATAGGCGAACAACTTAGAACGCCCCTACACGATGATTCTCTCCGAAACAACTCTCTGGAAACTTGCAAGTTCGAGATCGCCTTTGCTAATCGCTCTAATAAACGTCTGCAAAAGTCTCATAATTAATCGAATTAACCCTTAATTATACTGACAGATTCGAGTTTGTCTAGGACAAATTCGAATCAGGCCCAAGGCCCATTCGAATTTGTCCTCAATGACAAATTCGAATTTACCTTAAATTCGAACTTCAACTATCAAACTTATGTTTTAACTTATGTTTGAATTTATGTTTGAACTTTATGTTTGAACTTCTTGTAATACATTACACTAAGTTCAAACATACAAACAACCAATATCAAACACACATAATCACATATATCAAACACTCGTCAATATTCAATACCAAGTAACTTGACTTACACAAAATGTTATCAAAACTTAGACTGCTATTGTCACACAGGATGTACTAACATTGTTTTAATTATTAAACAATATGATTCGATTTTTGAAATTTTTTACTCAAGATTCGAATTTTCAAGTGGAAGAATTCTAATACTTCTCCACAAAATCCACAAGTAATAGCGCAATTCAGTTGGTGATGAATGGTTAAGTGACCGTCGCATTTGCACCATATAGAAAGAATTATTCATTGTATTGAACAATTATGTAATAACTAATAACTCGTTTTCAAAAGATGAAAGCTCATATAAACAACTGTAGAATCTAATTTCTTTAAATTTGTAATGATTAATGAGTTGTAGCATTTACGTGTTTCCTTATTATATGATCAATATGGAATGATCCGAACTTTTGAGGTGTGAAAATTTTTTATAGAATCACAAACACTCGTAATGTCACAATGTGATAAATTCCGACCCATATAAAAAAAGTTTCTGGATCCACCACTGATGATTCCAACCAAGGAGCGATCCGATACATTATATGCATATTAAAAAAAATTTTGTTAACTGCTTATAACGTGTATCATTTTTAAAAAAACTATAAATTCTAATCATTAGTAATATATTAGATTATTGACACATGTTATACATGGGCATATGTGATAAATATTTGCTTTTAAATATAATAACTTCAAGTATTATTGTTATAAAAAAATAAAAATGATAATGTTTTGATATTAGCTGACGTAGATAAATGATCAAAATTATATAAAATTAAATATATTGTGATTATAATAAATAAATATTGAAGATATATTTGATATTTTAAATATGTTTATAGCATACAAACATATTTAAAATATTAATTATATTATAATATAAAGCAAATTAAACCCTAAACAATATTTACATTATTATTAGAAAGGAATCAGGTTCATCAGCATACCCAGTGTATCTGTTTGTGAATGATCATTCACATATATGATTTCTTTGCATAGAGTGAAATTAAAATCTCTTCTGGAATGAAAGACCTCCCGTCCACTGACTACAAGACTGCAACTCATGTATAAGACAACATTATAAAACTTTTTATCTAAAGGAGCAACATCAAAATCCAAAATATGAATCTTGTGAATGGTAAAAAAAAGATTATGTGAATGATATGAATGATCATTCACATCGATGACCATTCACATAAATTTGCATGAACATTCACATAATTTTTAACGACACAGAAAATGTGATTGTATACGAAAGTCATATATTATGAGTATGTTAACTTAAATATTATTATGAAAAAAATATAAAAAAAAAGTTTTTTTAAAAGTGATACCTTTTGGGTGTACTTGATTTCGAGATGGACTTTTTTGAACTTGACTCTATTAAAAAGTATTATTTTATTTATGAAATTTATTATATTGTTACTCTTCTAGTATTTTGATGTGTTTTTATTTTTTTTTTAATGATAAATAACCTAAAAATAATGTTATTTTATATGAGATTTTTTTATTCATTTGATTATGAACGGAAATTTAGATCGATTACGATTGGTAACATAAGGTAAAATTTTAAGAATGACAACGGATTTTTAAATTTGATACAATTAATATACGATTAAACATGTGACATTCAGTTTAAAATTTTAACAATCAATAATAAAATTATAAATCAATTAAGTAATTTCAGACAAAGCGTTCTAGGTAAAATTAAAAGTTAATTTAGGAAGTATTCAAAATCCTTACATAAGTTTTCGTTTAATATTTTAATTTTTTTAAGAAAATAATATGAGTTAATTGAGAGAATTATTTTAGGAAAAACAGGCGGGAAAACAATATGTATGAGAACTGAGGGAGCGGCACGTGACAATAGTATATAAATAAATTGTGACACCCTTGCCACAATAACCACCATTACAACACACCCAGGATTAAATCACTATACAATAACCATTACATTAATGATCTGAATACTTAATACAAGTATTAAACACCCTATGGTGCTACAGGTTCCAATCTAATCCCTACAAACCCAATCAATTATTACAACGTCCCAAATATCACAACATAATCTCACGTTATCAGTTATCGATTGAGTGGTAGAGGATGTTCCAAGAGTTCACAATATGACCTAACTAGAAGGTCCAGCAGCGGATTTACAAGTTCCTGAAAAAAAAATCAACAAATGAGGAGTAAGCAAAGCTTAATGAGTACAATGATTTACACATTCTACAACTCTTTATGATGCCCCCCAAGAGTAACGCCGGCAACGAATGCCGTATACTCTCTACGTACACAAAGTATGGAACCAGAGCCGCAGCCCCTTCGAGACGACGCTCGGCATAAAGAAAACCAACCATCTGAGGCAGACATAACATTAGGGATGACCTACTGCCGATCAGGACCTCGGAGGGATCAACTCCAGGTCATATAACACAGTAACATCGGAATACAGATGCGACCCGCAGGTCCATCAATAAGATGCACAACAAAGAAACAGACTTGCAACAAACAAGAATGTGCATCAACATACACGCAAGTTAGTAGAGTGCCAAACGAAATGAAACAACATGCCTCAGCAGGCAATAGCAAACATAAAACAAATGTTGACATGTGAAATCATAAGTACTCACAGTGGGTGCGTTAATTGACTCCACTCACCACAAGGGACCTGATACATTATTCATATGAAAATACCATCAATGTTTCGATCACCAAAACTTTCATCAAGTTTTACATTTTAAAGTGTCAAATCCTTCGGATTCATTATCCAAAACTCATGATTAAACCCAATATTTGGATTATTATCATGCCCAAAGATCCATTATTATATACCTTAATGTGCCAAAAAAATATCCTAAAAGTTTGATTAAATAACCATAAATTCGGGTCCCTCAGAACAGAACCGAAATTCGCATCAATTGAGGCCGACTCGCCGAGTCGAGTTTCGAATTTCGGATCCTCGGCCGGATTTCGGTTGCATCCAAAGTACTTTTGACCCATCCGAGTTCGGATCCCATCTGAATTCGGGTCCCATCCGAGTTCGGATCCCATCCGAATTCGGGTCCTATCCGAGTTCGGATCTTATACTTTGAAAATTTGAGATGACTGTTCATCTGTTCTTGGCGACTCGCCGAGTCACCCCTTATGACTCGCCAAGTCGACCAGCATGTGAAGACCTCCCCTTACGGGGAAGTCCTCCGCGTCTAGGTCCCACAATTTGCAACACGATATCAATCATAACTAAGATAGAGTAATTAAGTTGCGGAATTTCAAATTATAGTACAAACATTAGGATAAGTTTAATACATTTTTAGTACGGATTACAGCTTTCAAATTAAACTTATAAAGGGTACAAGACTAATCTAATACATGTCACCATACAATCAAAGTAAATCTACCCAGACCACCACAATTTATCATTTTCAAAGCTGTACCAAAAAGGGTCGTCGAAGTAGTGGTCTATGAAAGCTTTAGCTGATCTTTGGAAGACCTAAGAACTAGGTTCGGCAGGTACTTTTCCTTTATCTTTTCCTGTACAAGGATAAACAACAACTATATGCAATGCTTTGTGAGAATATAGATTTTCAGATTACATGCATTTCAACAAGCGGATCATGGGTATTTAGCGTGATATATCTTGACTGCCGCTACAACCACGCATGATTGAGACATAGTATTCATAGAGTTGGATGATGTCCAGGCCACACTCACGCTTTTAGTGGAAGCTATCTACTCATATTGGGCTAGCTACTAGCAAACATCGTGGAGGGAGCATCGGAGTAATCAATACCAAGTCCAATAGAACTGGTGATACAACATGGTCTAGAACAATAGATCGACAAGGCTAATCATACAAAGCTGAATCAATACATCAAAGATGCGAGCAATGATGAAAGCATAAATAAACAAGGTCATGATAGCAATATCAACTTCTAATAATAATTGAACTGAACTGTAAGTACAATGTATGCAAAATGATAAGTCAAATAGCCATCATGATCCACAGGTCAACACCGAACCATGGTGAGCACAGGTCACAATCCAGCTGAGCATAAATGAATGTCAAGATAAATTATCATCAACAATATGTCTCAATCGGAATCTAGCATGTAAAACTGAATATCTATAACTCATAAGCTTACTGGTTTATGCTGAACTGTTGACTTTATCAAGCAAATTAAATCCACCACCTGAGTTATGTCAGGATTTTAATCTTTGACTTTCTGGACTTTGACTTGGCTTTACAACTTTGACCACTTTCAGTACTTTAAACTTTATTACTTTGTTCAGAATTTATCTGAATCTGTCCATAATTTATCATTTGCAAAAACATTAGATTTAAACTTTAATTGACATGCATATGATAACTCATAAACATTTATGTCATTTTTCATGGACATGTGTGACTTTTGTCATGTTTATATATTTGAATATAGAAACTAAAGATTTATTGATTTTAAACTTTATAAATCAAAATTGTGTTTTGACATCAAATTATATAAATGTAAAACATATATATTCATAGAATTTTAATTTGATGCAGTTATATATATTTGAAATGCATTGATTTCTATTTATATTGACAGCTATATATATATATATATATATATATATATATATATATATATATATATATATATATATATATATATATATATATATATATATATGTAGAACTTCCTTAGCTTAAACAACCATTTGCACCAACTATCTTCTTTCCTTCTCCGTTCTAGTTTGTCTACTAACTTCCAAGTATTGTTCTTCCTTAAAGATTGCATTTCTTTATCTACTGCCTTCTTTATCTACTGCCTTGAGCCACTTATCTCTATCCAGTGACTTCTTTGCTTCTTCAAAGTTCATTGGCTCGCAATTTTCCTCAGATTTGCAACTGTGAATGCTGCAACATTTACATCTCTTGTTTCTCTAAATCTCAATGGCTTAGTAATCTCTCTACCAGTTACTACTATCAACTCCTGCCTTGAAGGTTGCTCTTCATGATTGATATGAGTAACTAGTATCAAGCTCCACCTCAACTTGAGAACCCTTACTTTCATAAGCCTTTCTTTTGTACAGATCCTTGTATACCTCATGCTCATTGAAAGTAGCTACACATAATCTTTTGGCTACCAACATCACAACTGAGAAGTCTGTACCCCTTTGTGCTTTTTGGATATCCAAGCATCACACACTTCATAACTCTGGTCTCAAGCTTTCCTTGATTTGTATGAGCATAGCAAACGCTTCCAAACACTTTCACTTTTAGGTGATTGTAATGCGGTTGCTTTCTAGTCCAAACTTCCATAGGGGTTTCATTGTTCAATGGTAGAGGGAGACCTATTAATCAAATAGGTTGTCGTGACTACTACTTCACCCCAAAACTTCTTAGCCATTCCTCAATGGGAGAGCATAAATTTGACCTTGTTTAATAGGGTCCTATTCATTCTTTCTAAAAGTCCATCCTACTGAGGAGTATAAGGTACAGTCTAGTGCCTCATAATTCCCTTTGAGTCACAAAACTGATTGAATATGTTGTTGCAAAGTTCAAGTCCATTATAGGTTCTTAGTTTCTTTACTCTTATATCTGTTTGATTCTCAACCATCACAACCGACTGGTTAATCTTTCATATGCTTGATCCTTACCTTTCAAAGGATACACACATACTCTTCTTAAAAAGTCATCTCCTATGGACAAAAATAAGTAGCACCCCCTTGTGTTTCAAACCTGTAAGGTCCCCACAAATTTGAGTGAACATAGTCCAAAACTCCTTTTGACTTGCTAATGCGTCTTGTAAACTTGACCTCTTGTGTCTTTGCAAACACACAGAATTCCATATCACCTATCTTGCGTTTGCCAAACACACCTTTCTTCTCCGATTCTTTGAGTCCTTGAAAACTCATATGGCACAGACTGAGATGCCAAACATCTTCACTTTCTGTACACAGCTGACTTGAGTAACACCCTCCAACACATAGATGTTGTTGTTTCTTCTAACTCCGTGTAGAACCTGTTAATGTTTTTGAGATTAGAAATAAATCAACACTTTGGAAGATTATATATTGATAATGAAGGAGAGAGTTACTACGGAATAGAAAGGTTTTTAATATGGTTTACTGTTGAACCTTATATGCCTATTTATAGGCTTACAAAACTTAAGATGATTGTTTTACTTCACCTCTAAGTATTCTTGCTTGCTAAGCTACTTAGGAGGTAAGTTTCCTTAAAGGTTACGTCTACTTAATAGTAGAACTTTCTTAACCACTAAGTTTTCTTCATGGTTAAGTTTACTTATTGACTAAGTTTACAAAATATCTTCATACTAAATAAACAAAACTTAAGGATACTAAATTCCAAACACCGTCGTAGATGCATTAACACTCCTCCTTAAGATTGTTGTTGGTAATCATTACTTGAGCCTTCAAATGATCTAGCTTAATTCCAGTAAGTGGCTTTGTCAGCATATCTGCCAATTGTCTTCTCAGCTTCTCGGATGGCATGATACTTGACATTGATGTACTTTGTTCTTCCATGTTGCACAGGATTTTCCTGCTATAGCAATAGCAGACTTGTTGTCACATAAGATTATAGTTGGATAGTTCTGAGTTAGGTCCAAATCAGACGATATTTTTCTAACCCAAATAGCATGATTGACAGTAGCAGCAACTGCTATATATTCTGCTTCAGCTGTAGATTGTGCAACAACTTTTTGTTTACTTGAATTCCAACAAAAAGCTCCCAAACCAAGAGTGAAAAATATAGCCAGAAGTACTTTTCATATCATCAATGCTTCCAGCCCAATCACTATCAGAATATCCTTCAAGTTTCACATCTTTGTTTCTTTCGAACATAATCCCGCAATCAAGAGAACCTTTCAAGTATCTTAGGACTCTCTTTGCAGCTCCCAAATGATAAGTAGACAGTGCTTTCATAAATCTAGATAGAAAACTAGCTGCATATGCTAAGTCCGGTCTTGAGATTGTCAAATATAATAAGCTTCCAACAATACTTCGGTAAGGCATTGGATTAACCAGCTTTTCTCCATCATCTTTGGATAACTTGCAATTCAAAACAAGCGGTGATGCAACTTGTTTGCAAGAAAGCATTTTAAATCTTTTGAGCATATCAATTGCATACTTTCTCTGTGAGATATGAACACCATCGGACTGCTGTTTGATTTCCATGCCAAGAAAATAATTTACCAGCCCCTAAATTTGACATATCAAATTCAGATTCCATTTGCTTCTTAAACTTCATAATAAGATCATCATTGCTTCCGATCACAAGCAAATCATCAACATAAAGAGAGATAATTAACTTATCTTGAGAATTAGATTTCTTTACGTAAAGAGTTGACTCACTTGAACTCTTCTTGAAGTCATGATTTAGTAAATGAGCATCAATCTTAGCATACCAAGCTCTAGGTGCTTGTTTTAGACCATAAAGTGCCTTGTAGAGTCTGTATACCTTTTCTTATTGTCCAATTACTTCAAAACCTTCAGTTGCGTTACATAGATCTCCTCCTCAAGTTCACCATTGAGAAATGCAGACTTGACATTAAGCTGGTGAATTTTCCAATTACGTTGGGCAGATACAGCTAACAATAACTTGATAGTATCATGACGAGCAACCGGAGCAAAAGTATCTCTGAAATCTACATCGGGAATCTGTGAATACCCTTTTACTACTAGTCTTGCTTTGTGCTTGTGAATTGAACCGTCAGGATGATATTTAGTTCTGAACACCCATTTCACACCTATTGCACTTTTCCCTTCTGGCAAGTCAACAAGCTTCCAAGTGTTATTTTTCTTGATCATTTCAAGTTCAGACTTCATGGCTTTAATCCATTCATCGTGTTTTACGGCATCTGTATAGCTTGCAGGCTCTATATCAACAACATTACAAGACTCGTAGACATCAGCAAGTGTTCTTGTTCTTAACACATTCGGTTGTGTCTTGAATATCAAATTCTGGTTCATTGACTTCATCGATAAACGTGTCATCTTGTGTACTTGAACCACCAACTTCATGCCTTTTAACTTTGTTCATATTCCAATCCCAATAGGCTCCTTCATCAAATATCACATCTCTGCTTATTGCAATTTTGCTATCCATGAGATCATAAATTCTATATCCTTTTGATTCTGTTGCATAACCCAAAAAGATACCTTTTCTAGCTTTTTCATCAAGCTTTGACCTCTTGACATCTGGAATATGGTAATAACAGATAGACCCAAAAATCTTTAAGTGTTTGATCGAAGGTTTAATACCTGACCAAGCTTCAATTGGAGTCTTATCACTTACGGCTTTTGTTGCTAATCGGTTGAGCAAATACACTGATGTAGCTACAGACTCGGCCCAAAATGTTTTTGGTAGTTTCTTTTCATAAATCATTGATCTCGCCATCTCCATAACAGTTCTATTTTTTCTTTCAGAAACTCCATTTTGTTGTGGTGAGTATGGAACTGTAACCTGATGTATTACTCCTTGCTGTCGAAGAAAATCTTCAAACTCATTAGAAGTGTATTCTCCACCATTGTCAACTCTGAGAATACGCAAAGTATTTCCACTTTGCACTTCGACAAGTTTCTTGAAATTCTTGAATGTTGAAAGAACTGAAGCTTTGCTGCTAAGAAAATAAACCCAACACATTCTTGTATAATCATCAATGAAAAGTACAAAGTACTTGTTGCCACTGCAGGATGATGTAGACATAGGACCACAAATATCAGAATGCACAATCTCTAGTTTTTGTGTGGCTCTTGTTACACTATATTTTGAAAATGGCAACCTGTGACTTTTTCCCAATTCACAATCTTCACATTTAGAATCAACTTCAGTGATGGCAGGCATATCATTCACCAACTGAGTAGTATGCATGTGCTTGAGCGTTCTATAATTGAAGTGACCAAATCTTTTATGCCATTTCAAACTATCATCTTCCGTAATAGAAAAAGCACTAGCATTTGCAACATCAAGCTTCAAGTAGAAACCATTATTCACCATATCAAGCGTAGCTACTTTGGAACCAGCAGCGTTCAAAATAGAGCAACAAGAATCTTTAAAATTCACGCTATAGCCGTTTTTCGTCATTTGCGGCACACTTAATAAATTTTGATCAAGTTCAGGAATATACAAGACATCAGAGATGTATTTGGTACCTTGCTTTGTGTTAACAGCAATAGTGCCTCTTCCTTTAGCTTGAACAACTTCTCCATTTCCCAACTTTACTCTAGTGTTGACTACTGTATCAAGACTTGTAAAGAAGGAAGGATCTGGAGTCATATGGCTTGTACATCCACTATCCACTAGCCATGTAAGATCCTTTGAACATATGTCAACATGTGATGCCATGAACAAGTGCTCATCTTCTTTGTTGTTCTCTTCTGAAACATTTGCTTGTTGAAGTTGATGTGAATGTCCTTGATTTTTCTTTGCTCTACAATATTTTTCAATATGCCCAAACTTTTTGCGAAAGTTGCACTTAAAGTTTGGTTTATCTTTGAACCAACAATCGGCTTCTTGATGGTTTGTGTTTTGACAAATTTTACAAGGAGGAAAATTACATTTCTTTGATGTTGAAGAACTTTGTGAGGTAGTAGAGCCTTTGTTCCCCTTGTTGAAATTTCTTCTCTTGTAAGTATTCTGCTTTGTACTTTCAATCTTGTTATTTCTTTGAGATGCTTGAAAAGCACCTTCAATTTTTCCTTCTGATCTTACAGAAACTCTCTGCTCTTGAGCTTCGAGCTTGCTTGTTAGCTCAGAAATTGTAAGCACACTAAGATCGCAAGACTCTTCAATAGCAGAAATTTTAGCTTCAAATTTTTGAGGAACGCTTATCATCATTTTCTCCACTACTTTTTGCTCTTTCACGTCTTCACCTTGTAACCTCATTCGATTAACCACATCCATCATTCTTGCTGAATAATCTTTGACACGTTCATCATCTTTCATTTTCAATAATTCAAACTCTCTTCTGAGAGTTAATAATCTGACAGCTTTTACTCTATCAGTGCCTTCATATGTCTCTTGGAGTTTGTCCCACACTTCTTTTGGTGTCTCCAAGTGCATGATGGAGGTGAAAATTTGGTCAGCAAGTCCTGATTGCAAACAGGTAAGTGCCTTGTCTTTTTTCAGCAATTCTTCTTCATAAGATTTTAATTGAGCAATCGTTGGATTTGCTCTAAGAGCTGGAGGATCTTCACCAGTCTCTACAACCTTCCATAACCCTTGAGACTTCAAATACGTCTTCATTTTGACTGCCCAAATATGATAGTGCAATCCAGAAAATATTGGAATTGCAAGAGCAGCTGAACTAGATGCCATATCTAGTTAATTCTCAAGTGTTTCACTCCCTCTCGTGTTTCTCTCAAGTAAATCACACGGCCCCTTAAGAAGTGGGCTCTGATACCACTGTTAATGTTTTTAAAATTAGATATAAATCAACACTTTGGAAGATTATATTGATAATGAAAGAGAGAGTTACAATAGAATTGAAAGGTTTTTGATATATCTAACTTTTGAACATTATATGCCTATTTATAGGCTTACACAACTTAACAAGATTGTTTTACTTCACCTCTAAGTATTCTTGCTTGCTAAGCTACTTAGGAGGTAAGTTTCCTTAAAGGTTAAGTCTACTTAATAGTAGAACTTTCTTAACCACTAAGTTTTCTTCATGGTTAAGTTTTCTTAGTAACTAAGGTTACAAAATATCTTCATACTAAATAAACAAAACTTAAAGATACTAAATTCCAAAAACATCTTAGATCATTAACAAGAAAACAAAAGGGTCTGTCACTTTTTCTTCTTCGCACA